>JAVIAB010000092.1:50206641-50801641 GCA_032433765.1 Megaustenia siamemsis
ACAAGTATCTACTTATGACTCTAAACAAGGCAAGCGTTGGTTCATGCTCTCGTTTCCAAAAAATATATCTTGAGAGGATAATAACCTACAGTATACTGCTTATCCCCCCCCCCCTTTGGATGATTAAAATAAAAACTATTTTTACGCCATTTTTTTCCCATCACTGGGGTCTGCCCGGGGGCGGGGGCTTTGGACCGGAGAATAAAGGCCGCTTATCCAGTGCAATCGCCGCGAGGTGTCCGGTTTTGAGTTTTTATTTCACTCCCGATAGAAAAAAGAAACAAACTGCTTTCTACTGAGATTCGAACCACCTTTCTCCTGGTTTGGAGTAAAAGGAGTCATCAGTTCGGTCACCTGCTGTCATGGATGATAAATCACATATAACGTTTCAAGCACAGCGTTTATTTTGATAGTCCCCGTTTCTCTTTTGTTACAAACTTATTATCTGATAGCTGTTAGTAGCAATCGATGGTGACAAAAGCTTCAGCATTGTGTCCAATCGATGGTGACAAAAGCTTCAGCATTGTGTCACAGCCATCTATGACATTAAAAAAGCAATATAATAATAACGTTTCTATCCATAATCATCATCATTGGGTGCTTTCTCCGCATCGAAGGTTGGTTACCATGGAGCGCCATTCCACTCTGTCTCTTGCTTTGATGGTGCAGATTGTCATAGACTGACTTGTCCATTTTTTGATGTTACTCGTCCAAGTTAGTCTTGGTCTCAATCTGCCTCTTTTACCTTGTATTTTCCCCTCTAATATTACTTTTATTAGACTGTTGTGTCTTTTAACATGACCAAAAAATTTCATTTGTCTTGCTCTAATTGTGTTTAGTAGTTCTTTTTTCACCCTTAGTCGTCATAAAACTTCCTCGTTTGTTTTCTTTTCTTTCCATCCAGTTCTACCTATTCTTCTGTAAATCCACATTTCAAAGGCCTCAATTTTCTGTTCTGTTTTCTGGTCTAATGTCCATGTTTCTGCACCATACAGGAATATTGAGAAGATGTAACATTTTGCTATTCTTAGCTTTAACCCTGTTGTTATTTGTTTTGATGTTAGTATATTTTTCATGGCATTTAAATTACTTTTTGTCATACCTATTCTTTTATTTATTTCAGTTGTACATTTTCCATCACTGGTTATAGTATGTCCCAGGTAGTTGTAGTTCTGAACTGTCTCTAGATGTATTCCTTCAACTTTGATATTTAATTGTAGGTCCTGAGAATTTCCTTTGTTTATGATCATATTTTAACTATGATCATATCCATAATAATATATATTTATTATTATTTGTCTCTGTAGCAATAAGGCCAGCGGGCAGAGATGGAAATCCAAGAAAATACCCCACAAGTTTGACGTCTTCAGCTATGCGAGCTGAAGTAACTGCTGAGGTTATTATACTCACAACTGCCTGTTTTTACTACGCTAGAAACATTGGACGAAACTATCCCCGCTGGCGTTACTACTATTCTATGTCTATGGTATTGTTTAATCACACATTTTCTTTCGTATTTTATTTTCTGGTGAAGTAAAGGAACACGGGCACAACAGCGACCACATTAAACAAAAGATAATGTGCCAAATATCTATTTTTAAAATATGTACACTAACACATGCAGCCATTGTGTATTGTTAGTTATGGCGTTAGCGGATGAACTCCACTGCGAGCTAAGTCGGCTACGTGGGAGACAATTTCAAACGACATCACCGAAAAAAGAGTGCCCACAGTCTTTTCCAACTCTTCTTCTTCTTCTACCTTTCATCTCCCTATGGAGCAGAGGACCTCATAAAACACTTTCCCAAACCATTCTGTTTCTTGCTATTCTTTAAAGATCATTTTATGTCTTCCCCATCATCTTCATTTCTGCTTCCATCTGTCTTCTCAAGAATATTTCGGTCTTCCGCTTTGTCTTTTTCCTTGGGGATTCCAAAAAAAAGAACCTATTTTGTAAAACTTTCTGTTGGCTGCAGCAATGTGTGTCCCATCCAGCGCCATCGTCTTCGCAGTATCTCTTTATCCACTGGTATTTGACTGGTACTTTTCCTTAATTTTATCCTGCCATTTCCATCTTTTTACTCTACGCAAACATCAATTAATGAAGGTCTGTATCTTCGTGATTGTTTTTTTGTTGTTCTCCATGTGTCACAGCTATAGAATAGCACTGACTAAACAAAGTTTAATTTTGGAGCGGAAAATTTTATTTTTGTATTTAAACTAATTTCTTTAGATTTCCATGTTTCACGGTGCAACAAATGTTCCACCTCTTGCTTTTGATATTCTTATTTTGGTATCATTTTCATTTCCTCCATTTTTGTCTATATTACTGCCCAGTTATTTGTAAGTTTGTACGTCTAGTAGAGGTATTTCTCCTATTTAATTTGTTAATTGCCAGCTGCATTAATTCTCTTAATTTTGGTCTTATCTCTATTTACTTTCAGTCCTATCTGCTATGATCTCTCATCAAGTATGCTCATTTTATCTTGCATCATTATGTGATAGGAGGGCTGTGTCATCAGTAAAAGTCTATAAGTCATTAAGTTGCTTGGTTAGTGCCCACTGAATTTCATTTATGTTGTACTAGGTTATTTTCATAATCCAATGTATGGCCAGTAGAAAGAGAGATGGAGATAGTAGGAATCCCTGCCTTACTCCTGTTCTTATTTCAAATGCTTCTAAAAACTGCCCTTTGTGCAAAACACTACATTTCATTCTTTCATACATTGTTCTTATCAGGTTAATAAATTTATGGGGATTCCGAAATGGCTCATTAACTTCCAATGCGTTCCATTAGTCTAAAGTACTAAAGACCTTTATGTAATCTATGAATTCGATATATAGAGTGGAGACTGTAGTTCTAAGCTTTTTATCCAACTCCAATTCACTCAATAAATCAAGAATCAGTTGTTGGGTGATTTAACCCTTAGGAACTCCTAGACAAATGATATCAAACGTTGCACATGCCAGTTATAAAAGAATATATTTGGATCACTGCCAGAACAAATATATATTAGCTAGGCCTATTAGACAAAAAATATATACTAACATCAAAGCAAGCAAATAACACCAGGGCTAAAACTAAGAATAGAAAAATGTTACATCTTCTCAATATTCCTATATGGTGCAGAAACATGGATATTGAACGAGAAAACATAATAGAGTTTGTTTCATTTTTTTTTTCGCCAGTTTTTTAATTTTTATTTTACCTCTGACGAAGTCCCTAGAGACTAGGAACTGAATTTTGCGTGTTAATCCGTTTTTCCCTGGCAGCCGTGTGCACAGGGGTCCCTCGGCGCACAGGCAGATAACTCCGTCTTCAGAGGTACTAATATTGATGAGTAATTGACGTTTCCAGCTGGGCCTCACTGCAGCGACCAGGGGTCGCCGCAGAGAGAAATCATGAATAAAAATCCCAACAGGTGGAGCCGGGATTTGAACCCACAACCTCTCTGTCTCGAGGCCGGCGTCTTGCTTCGAGACCAACCAGTCCCCCAAAACAGTGAATTGAAGCCATTAAAACGTGGACATATAGAAGAATAGGTAGAATTGAATGGAAAGAAAAGAAAACAAATGAAGTCTTAAAACAACTAAAAATTAAAAAAAGAACTACTAAACACAATTCAAACAAGACACATGCGATTTTTTGGGACATGTTAAATGACACAACAGCCTACTAAAAGTAATCTTGGAGGGGAAAATACAAGGTAAAAGAGGCAGAGGCAGACCAAGACTAACATGGACGAGTAATATCAAAAGATGGACAAATCAGCCTCTGACAACCAGCACCATCAAAGCAAGAGACAGAGCAGAATGGCGTTCCATGGTAGCCAACCTTCGTTGCGGAGATGGCACCCGATGATGATGATGACGATTAGACAAAACAGTCAACAAGATATATTTTATAAACTTAATTTTATAAGGCGCAAAACTAGGAGCTGCAGTAAAACAAAAACAAAAGTGAAAATCAGAGCTAAAATTTCCAGATTTATGATAATTCTGGAGGACAGTCACCATAGTGAAGGAAAAGAGGCAAACTCCAGCAGGAAACATTTTTTTAGTCTGGTGAGGTTGGTTTTCTGGGAGAATAATTCCGCCTACAAACATCTGCTAGATTGTATTGAAAGGTCAAGGTAAATCAAAGGCTTGGGAGGTAGCAAAAAAACAAAAGCTCCCTTTGAATACGGCCGTACAACAGGACTCGAAAGTTATGACTAATATAAAGTAAAATGACTCGATGCAACCAAATAAAATATATATAAAATATATGCTTTTGTAAATGATAATTTTAAATGGCGTTTACATAATAAACAAAAGTGCCAGATTTTAAAATTATCATTTACATGTGAAACAATATGGTAATTTATTATTAAATTACAAAAGAAAATGCGTCATTCTGTTTAAAATTAATATATTTGTCATTGCTGATTTTAAAAAAAGGGCGCTGAAGATAACAGCTTTTCTAGAACAGATGCTAGTTTGTTGAAAGGTTAGTAGCCTAGTGGTACCGCTCTATTATATGAAGAGAACGAGAGGTTGATCCTTGACTGACACGTCCTAGCCGACCTAGCTGTAGAAGAAGGAAGAATAAACATAAACTTGTACCAAGTAGCTTTACTTAGAAGAAGACAGTACACAATTATAAAGTTTCGGCCTCAAGTCTTCATCAGTGTGACAAATCAAAACACAAACACAATTGATTTCTACGTAGAAATATATCTACGTCGTCGTATAGGTGTTTTTTTGTTTTGTCTTGTCATATTGATCAAGGCATGTGACCGAGATATGTATATTTTGTATTGTCTTCTTCATATTGGAGCTGCTGTATAAAACTGTGTATTTATTTGTCCACGTTTCATCAAGCTTTACAGCAGCTCCACTTGATATTATTATAATATTAAATGTGTGCCTATCTCCTTATAATATTAAATGTGTGCCTATCTCCTTATAATATTAAATGTGTGCCTATCTCCTTATAATATTAAATGTGTGCCTATCTCCTTATAATATTAAATGTGTGCCTATCTCCTTATAATATTAAATGTGTGCCTATCTCCTTATAATATTAAATGTGTGCCTATCTCCTTATAATATTAAATGTGTGCCTATCTCCTTATAATATTAAATGTGTGCCTATCTCCTTATAATATTAAATGTGTGCCTATCTCCACTGTAAAAGGAAATAGTGTGTCCGTGTCCCTCACCGTGTTGGGGAAGGAAATAAAGGCAAGGAAGTTCACTGCTTCATATACCGTCATATCATATACTGTCATATCATATACCGTCATATCATATACCGTCATATCATATACCGTCATATTATATACCGTCATATCATATACCGTCATATCATATACCGTCATATCATATACCGTCATATCATATACCGTCATATCATATACCGTCATATCATATACCGTCATATCATATACCGTCATATCATATACCGTCATATCATATACCGTCATATTATATACCGTCATATTATATACTGTCATATCATATACCGTCATATCATATACTGTCATATTATATACCGTCATATCATATACCGTCATATTATATACTGTCATATCATATACCGTCATATTATATACTGTCATATTATATACCGTCATATCATATACCGTCATATCATATACCGTCATATCATATACCGTCATATCATATACCGTCATATCATATACCGTCATATCATATACCGTCATATTATATGCCGTCATATCATATACCGTCATATCATATACCGTCATATTATATGCCGTCATATCATATACCGTCATATTATATGCCGTCATATCATATACCGTCATATCATATACCGTCATATCATATACCGTCATATCATATGCCGTCATATCATATGCCGTCATATTATATACCGTCATATCATATACCGTCATATCATATACCGTCATATCATATACCGTCATATCATATACCGTCATATCATATGCCGTCATATCATATGCCGTCTCACGCCAAGAAGATTAATACTTCACTCCTCTTGGGGCTAGACATCAAAATATCGTGTCACAACAGGACATTCTTTACTTGCTGCCATCGCTTATTCAGCACATTAGCCAATTTTCCAACCGGTATTTTCGGAATTATCTTATCTAACGCTAATGGTGTGGACTTTTGACACACCCTAACAACGCCTGGGAGTGTGCACACCTTTAAGACCGTTGCTACAACAAGACTGAAATTGAAATCAGCAACTGTATTTTTGCTTCTCTGTAAGCTCCTGTTCTGATGGAGAAATGAATAGTTTACCATCATATTTTTAGCACTTGTTAATCAGATCAGGATATCCCTACACGACGTAGCAAACTTGTGATTCATTGTATACGACCTTAGGCTGCCTCGTTCTAGTGTTCAGTTTATTTGTAGAATAGTCTTTCAGCCAGTAATCCCACACGTCTAGTGAAACGTCCGCTTCCTAAAACTGATTACTACCTCTGCTGTTTTGTTTGTACGGGACTGAAATATCCCAGCAAGCTTGACCTCGTTTTCGATGTAACATTCCTAAGGGTTGCCCAGCACAAAATATTACCTTCATTCATTTTCCTCTCGGGTCGAAGACGGCACATAGGGCGGAAGTCATTGATTTCCACGATATGGTTATGTTATGGTTATGGGAGGCCCCGGTATCACTGCAAACGAATTAAAATCATAATAATTGCTCAACCGTCCGTGCCAGTGGAATCATCCGAATTACTATCTCATTTCCCAAACAAAGAAAGGTAGCTGTAATCCCTATTATAGCAGTATCAGCACACGCCAAAAGATATAAGGCGAAACAGCACAGAGAGTGAACACAACCATCTGTTCCAAGTCATACAATATCATCATTCATCGTAAACAATCGGAATATTGAAACACAATTAAAACAGATGAAACGCACAGCTCATGGTGTGCACAGAGCACTTAACTCAGTAGCTCCTGCAACCAGCCGGGCTTGGAATATGAGGAAACTGCAACAAGGAACACTTTTGAGACATATCATTTATTGGTTCCTGCTGCCTATCCATCATATTGACCGGAAGTTCATGTCCTCCTGAAAATGATGACCGCCATATTTTGTGTATGTATAGCGCTTGATGATGTTAGGACGTTGTTTTTTACTCCAAATCCGAACATATGAACTCCACGATACATCTGATGTTTGTTCTTGTAGTTCTTGGTTGTTTCTTAGTCCCATGATTGAGACGTCCCTATTAATTGTTCTGATAAAGGATTCTCTTGTTATATCAGGGTCTTTGTCGTTAATATGCAGGACTTTCGTTTTGGTCGAGGTGATTCGATAGCCTATTTGACCAGAAATATTGTGGAGTCGTTCTTACTTTTCTTGAATTCTTGCGTGTATTGAGCTCAAAAGTGCCAAGTCGTCTTCAAAGTCGAGATCTTCCAAAATTTATTATTAACCCACTCAAAGCTAATATATTATCAAAGACATGTATGATGGTTACACATGTGCAGTTCGAACAGAGGAAGGACTGAGCGAATGTTTCCCAATAGAAACTGGGGTTAAACAAGGATGTATTTTATCGCCCTTGTTATTTGGAATTGTTATGGACTTCATAATGAAGAAATGCTGCACTGGTAATAAAGGCATCGAATGGATACAATGAGACCATTTGGAGGACATCGACTTTGCTGATGACATAGTTCTCATCAGCAGTCAGATAAAAACGATGCAGGAAAACACAAATGAACTATCATCAATAGCCAGCAAAATTGGGCTTGAGATCAATCATGAAAAGACTAAAGTCATGACAAGTTTAATTCCAACAAGTGACAAAATATACATGGAAAACAAACCAGTAGAAGAGATCGACCACTTTATCTATCTTGGAAGTCACATTGATCGAGAAGGGGATACGAGCAAAGAAATTAGAATCAGAATAGCTAAAGCAGCAATGTCTTTCAGAAACCTTGAAAAGTTGTGGAAATCAAAACTTATCAGCACAAACACAAAACTTAGACTATTCAAATCAAATGTACTATCAACCCTTACGTATGCGTGTGAAAGCTGGAAGACAACAAGAGATATAGAAACAAAGTTGAACGCATTCGAAAATAAATGTCTAAGGAAAATACTTGGTATAGCATGGAACGAATTCAAAACAAACGAGGAAATTAGAGAAATCGTCAATCAACCACTAATATCTTCAGTAATAAAGAAAAGACGATGGTCATACGTTGGACATGTGATGAGAAGAGATAATAACCGAATAGCAAAGCAAGCCCTCATATGGGAAAGAACAGGTAAAAGAAAAAGAGGAAGACACAGGGAGACACTGAGAAGAACATTGATGAGAGAGGCAAGAGCAGCAGGAATCGGCTCCCTCAATGAGATAGAACTGCTTGCACAGAACAGAGACAGATGGCGAGATTTGATAAAATATCTTTAAAAGAAAACTGCTAGAACAAAAAATTCATATAGGAGAAGGTGTATCTTGGTCTACGCCCTATGGGCCGGTTACGGCTCGAAAGGTCAATAGATAGATAGGTAGATTGATTTTCGCATGACTTTCAACTACAATTATTATTATAATATAGCATTCCTGTCCGTCAAATCAAAGCACCATTAAATGAAGTACTAATGTATAACCTTTTACAATTTCACAGACGGTTGGAAACAATAAGTGCTAAAGTGATAATGAGAAGCAGGAAAACATGCCTAGTGTCGTTCCTCTTAATGCATATATGACGCTGACAGCACTTTGTTTCTGGCTGACAGCACTTTGTTTCTGGCTGACAGCATTTTGTTTCTGGCTGAAATCATTTTTCGAACGCACCGTATCTAGTCTTTATGACCTTTAGAGCACGATCAACTGCTCAACAATCTTTATAGGATATTTTTGTTTTGTGCTATAATTTGAGATATGACGAAGTCGATACCCTCAATTCTTCAGTGTTGTCATTTCAATTCCTTCTGTCTGTATACATGTCATATCCCGCTGAAGGTAACTGTTATTTTTATCAAATCGGCGTGTAATATATTATATATATATGATCGTATATAGGCTGACCTTACGTACCGTTTTGAAAGGGCAGTACCGGTTTCGTTTTGTTTTTTTAAATAATTTTCTATCGCGCCATCCTTTACAACAGAAATAGCATTTGTACCCATCTGTTATTTTAAAAACATAATGTACTGTGTGTTAACACTGAGCCCTAACCTATCAGAGCAGTATCTCTTCTAATCATCACCACTTCCTCGAATGTGGCATTTACTTTTGCCGGCTATGGTTGGGAAGAAAATATAGCAGTAGCTCACTGTTCAACATGCATTGGCCACCACGTACACAGACAGTATTTCATAATCAATACAGCTCACCCATAAAACAAAGTAAAGTACCCCCGTCACGCCAACTGGCGTATAGGGAATATGGTGTTAGTGACCATAAATTTTACAGACCTTCGGCACATGATTTTTGGGGTAATGTGGTCGGTACTACGCCCGTGCCGCTTTACTTTCCCAGAAAAAAATCCGGTACATTAAAGGCTTGGTGAACCGGAAGCCGTCGGTTGGGATCGAACCCTACCTCTTGTCCTTTGTAGTACAGTTCACTAACCACTGAGCTATCGCGGCTCCCAGCTCACCCATACGCCTACATAGAACGGTCTGCCAATGAAGAATAATTGTAAGATCAGTATTTTTATGTAATTAAACTTCTTATTAGTCCTTTAACTTTTTCTTAACTTTCTAACTTTTTGAATAAAGAAAATTATATCACTGCCGTTCGCCCCGCTAGTTTTATCCCTATGTACTGTGATTGTGCCGAGAAATATGGTCAGCCAAGATATAAAGTTACAACAATTGTATGCTCGCTTCTTCACGCGATGTATGTGATGCGATGATTATCTGACTGGTCAATTTCATTTCGATTGTGCGGCCTCACTGTTGATAAAGTGTTTAAAGTTTTACGTTTTTTTAGAAACACAATTACGACCGGTATAAATTTGTCATGACAGAGCTTCGTTTACATTAGGCAGATTTAGTTTCCACAACAACCGCTAGATGGCACGACCAGTTCATCCAATACAATTCTCTCTTATCTCCTTCTGTCTTCACTTCCTCTTGTACCTGTTCGGGTGTCCAGGGAGATACGAAGTTCTGGTTCTCTCCCTTTTGACAGTTTCTAATACAAATAAAACCTGTCGATTATCGAATACCAGATCGAGATACCGATATCTAATAGCCAGCATTAGTCGGACATTTGTCTAGAGACAAATAATAATAAATGAGTATTATTATAGAAGGAAACTTCCGAGGTAATAGATCAGCGAATAATTGCAGGTGAATTTTTTTTTCCGAGTATTGTAAACACGCCTCTTCCCTTGAAATTATTTGCAGGTTTATTTGTTGCTTTTACTACATTTAGATCGCAGCAATCTGTTAAAAGCGGTTTCGCAACATACGCCATCTCAAGTGCTTGACTTGTTTTTACAAAATGCTGCATTATCCCATTTCTGGGGTCTGCACGAATACTGACAACACCCCTGATAAAACAAAGCTTGTTCAATCTATACAGTGAGCAAATCGTTAAAAACATCTCAGAGATGCCAGGCCTAAACATTAATTTAAAGATAATCAATAACCTAAGGTATGCTGATGATGCTGTTCTAATAGCAGAAAATCGTAAAGACCTACAGCAACTGCTTAATGTCATACACATTACAAGCAAAAAATATGGGCTAGATATGAATATAAAAAAGACTAAAACTATGATCATAAACAAAGAAAATTCTCAAGACCTACAAGTAAATATCACAGTTGAAGGAATACATCTGGAGACAGTTCACAGCTACAACTACTTTGGACATACTATAACCAATGATGGAAAATGTAAAATTGAAATAAACAAAAGAATAGGTATGGCAAAAAGTAATTTTAATGCCATGAAAAATATACTAACAAGAAAGCAAATAACAGTAAGGCTGAAGCTAAGAATAGCACAATGTTACATCTTCTCAATATTCCTGTATGGTGCAGAAACATGGACATTAGACAAGAAAACAGGACAGGAAATTGAAGCTTTTGAAATGTGGATTTATAGAAGAATAGGTAGAATTGGGTGGAAAGAAATGAAAACAAACGATGAAGTTTTAAAACATATCTTACTCCCATTTAACGTTGTTTAAACAGCGGACGATGAGGAGTAGTCATCAGTAGAACACAGAGGAAGAAGTAAAAGTAAAAGATGAAGAGAGAGAGAAGAAGACGAAAAAAGAAAACGAAGAAGAAGATAATGTACAGCCAGTTCAAGATAACCAAATTTACGTTGAGAAGAAGCGTGTCCAATAATAGATCTACATCACGGATATTGCAACTATGCCGGTCATTACAAATTGGGGATTGGCTATCTTATTAACGTGTCTACATATTGCATCACATTATTCAAATCACGACAATTAGTTTCCTAGTTATATGACGTGGCTAGTGGTTTGAGATTGCATGTTTGCTCACTGGCTCTTCGGATCCTGAGTCGCAATAATGATCTAACAAAGATTGTGAAGAAGTGGGGTTGAAAAATGAAGTTGTGAATTTGTTGCCAAATATAAGAAAAACAGTTGTTTGTCACTAATGCTTAAGTTGCTTCGCTCATTTGTGTCTCTCCAAAAAGATCAAATACACATTCTTTTTTCAATTATATATTCAAAGTGGTTAGCTAGTAGAAGCTGTATCATGAAATTTGAAAAACGTTGTGGCTAAAAATAAAATATTCTTCTCCTTCTTTCCTTCCTAATTTTCCTTTCAGCGTATATATAATGTGCGGCCCTTCTGTTCGCTTCTGCTGCTGTCATGTTTCCTAGTGCTTGTAATATTGTTTCTGTTTTGTTGTCGACCCTTGGGTCTGGTATTCTCGCAATGTTTATTGAGGGCTCGTTGTGTTGTGTTTTGATCCTTCTGCCTTGCCACGTGGCCAAGCCATTTTATTTGTTGTTTCTTTATATATTCTATGGCGGGAGTTATTCCTAGCTTTTTTCTCAGTTCTTGATTTCTGATCTTGTCTCTCAGGCTGTTTCCTGCCATTCGTCTAACACATTTCATCTCAGTAGAGGTTATTTTTCTTATTGTTCTTGCATCTAGGGCCCAGGACTGACTTTGGTAACACAACGTTGGGATGAAGATTGTATTGTATAGTGCCCTCTTTGCCTCAAGAGTTATTTCCTTGTTGGGCAATAGTGGTGATAGCTGTCCAATGATTTGACAAGCTTTGTTGCATCTTGAATTTTATCTCTGCTGTTTGTGAATTGTCGTTTGTCACTAAACTTCCTAGGTATTTGAATGTCTCTACTTGTTTTTGTTGCCCTTCTTATATAGTAATGTTTGATGTTCTGTTTATCTTTGGCGACATTCATGACTTCTGTTTGGTTGATGTTGATTTTCATGTTGTATTTTGTGCCTGTGATGTTGAGTCTATTGAATAGTCTTGTAGGTTTCTATGTGTCCATGTATTAGTGCCTGATCGTCTGCAAATAAAAGCTCGTTGATCCCCTGAATAGAATATTGCATTCCAAAAAACTCTCAAATTTATCAATATTTTATGCTTTTTGTTACAGTGATTGACTTCTAAAATGTCACCCATAGCTAAATCATTTCTTTAGCTCAACATTTGACATTTTGTGGTTGGTCTCACAAATGACAACCACTTCCATAACTTATCGATTTGAAAAATGAAAGGAATGTACTAGACTATTAACATATGCATCCATAAATGCAGTCAGATGTTTTAGGTTAGAACTAAAAAGTCACTTTTAGATTTAAACAAAAAAAGCCTGTGCAGAAGTGGTACAGCTGTTTGAAACTTCGTCACCTTAAGATGTGACAGGGCGTATCGATCATCGACTTCTTGTATCGATTTATTACGGCAAGAGGTGAGGTAGAACAATGGTTAATGAAGTGGTCCACTGAGGTCAAGACGTTGCGTTCGATTTCGGTCGAAAGCTTCTAGATCCATCCAGCCATAAGTTAGTACCTTTTTTTAAAAAAGATAACTATGGTGTAGTGCTGGCCATTCTACCCAAAGAAAGTGTTTCAACGATAAAACATATGAGCTATATCTGGTAACGCTGGGGACGTGACTGTGAATTAAATTTCTTCTTCTAAGATACCACAAGTATTATGAAACTTATTGGTCTTGTTGAGCAGCAACCAAGGGCAACAATTGAAAGGAAAATGAGAGGTTCATTGACTCCCAGTTTATTTTCCTTCCGCCCTTTTCCTGCTAAAATGTTAATTTACTTATCCTTCAACGTGTGAAAAGCAACGAAAATGTCACCGTTTTTTTCTCATTAACAATTATACTGCAGGCCCAATTTATACTTCAGCGTGAATAGAAATCGAACTGCAAACATAGGTTCCCATCATACCTTAATGCGCATGGTGATTTGGTTTTGGTCACAATATTTGTTCAATAACCAACAACACATTTTATGGGTGATGTGGTGGGTATCACGCCAGGCCATCCTAAGTTCCCTGAAAAATTATCTGGTACTTATTTTCAGAGGATGGGTGAACCACGAAGACTAGTAGTTCCAACAAAATTTAATGTATTTCAGAATTCAACCCAGGTTTCTTCTTGTATGACTACTATTAACTAGTATGAAACTATATTTCAAGAAAATATGAACTGTAATTACTGTTATTATCAGTGTGTCAATGGAGTTGAAATAATAACACAACGCATACATTTTACTTGTTCAACTGTAATTGAATGTTTAATATTCGAGACAGACTACATGGAAAAGTATATGACATACGAAATGAAATATACAAGACAATATAACATATATTCGTGTGCAATATAAGTGAAAATATGTGTGTGTTGTAATGTAATAAATAATATGTTTATGCATGTGGATATATATATATATATATATATATATATATATATATACATATATATATATATATATATGTATACGTATTTTACATACAATATATGTGCGTGTGTACGTATGGATTTATTATATATATATATATATATATATATATATATATATATATATATATTTAACTGTAATCTGATATAGCCTGTCCGCCTGTGGACATTGACTTTTTGCCTATAATCTCAAGACTTCTCTTTGACTGAATATTACCTGATTAGAGAGTAGTTTTGTGTTTGGTCCTAGATGCGCTTGGTCCAGCGTCGTTTCGGTCGGTCGCTTTCCCATCTGCCAAGTACCTAGACCTCCATTACTGTTATCTTTATACCGTTGTTTCGTTTGAGGTGTACAATATATATATACACACACACAAGTAAGTGTTCACTACGTTCACCAACATAGTTTCACGGAAGATAAAAATAATTAGAAGAAGCTGATAGTAAAATAGTGGAATAGATTGATATTGCTTGCCTGGCCATGTAAGCGGGCATTAGAGAGGGAATAGTTTGCTTGGGGATGTAAGTGGGGAGCACAGAGGGATTACCTAGCCATGTAAGTGGACAATACAAAGAGAATAGTTTACTTGGCCATGTAAGTGCACATTACAAAGGAATAGTTTACGTTTCTATGTAGGTGGACATAACAGAAGGAATAGATTTCCTAGTCTTGTAAGTGGGCATTACAGAAGGAATAGATTGCCTAGCCATGTAAGTGGGCATTGCAGAATGAATTTATTGCTTGACCATAAAATGTGCATTACAGAATGAATTTTTTGCTTGACCATGTAAGTGGGCATTGCAGAATGAATTTACTGCTTAACCATAAAATGTGCATTACAGAATGAATTTTTTGCTTGACCATGTAAGTGGACATTACAGTGAGAATAGATTGCCTGGCCATGTAAGTGGACATTACAGAGAGAATAGATTGCCTGGCTATGTAAGTGGACATTGCAGAGAGAACAGATTGCCTGGCCATGTAAGTGGACATTACAGAAAGAACAGATTGCCTGGCCATGTAAGTGGACATTACAGAAAGAACAGATTGCCTGGCCATGTAAGTGGACATTACAGAGAGAATAGATTGCCTGGCCATGTAAGTGGACATTACAGAGAGAACAGATTGCCTAGCCATGTAAGTGGACATTACAGAGATAATAGATTGCCTGGCTATGTAAGTGGACATTGCAGAGAGAACAGATTGCCTGGCCATGTAAGTGGACATTACAGAAAGAACAGATTGCCTGGCCATGTAGGTGGACATTACAGAAAGAACAAATTGCCTGGCCATGTAAGTGGACATTACAGAAAGAACAGATTGCCTGGCCATGTAAGTGGACATTACAGAGAGAATAGTTTGCCTGGCCATGTAAGTGGACATTACAGAAAGAACAGATTGCCTGGCCATGTAAGTGGACATTACAGAGAGAATAGTTTGCCTGGCCATGTAAGTGGACATTACAGAGAGAACAGATTGCCTAGCCATGTAGGTGGACATTACAGAGAGAATAGATTGCCTGGCTATGTAAGAGGACATTACAGAAAGAACAGATTGCCTGGCCATGTAAGTGGACATTACAGAGAGAATAGATTACCTGGCCATGTAAGTGGACATTACAGAAGGAAACAGGCTTTGATTTACCACTGATTACTTTATCTACTCACGTAAAAATGGAAACGCTCTACCAGTCTGACACGTTCAACCTCTAAATAATATCTAACCAAAAAAACATACATAAATAGGAAAACCCGTCAAATGTTTTCTTTCCCTTTATGTCCGTCCTCATTTACCCTACGGAGTCGAGATGAAATATGGTTCGCGTTTTCTTGCTCTTTTATTGGTCTCTTCTGTTGTTATACCTCAGAGTGTTTCTATAGCTTGTTTCATAACTCGTGCCCAACTTTTAAAATCGATAGCTTTTTAACCGCTTGCTGTAAGTTGTTCAAAATTTGCATGTAAAGTTATAATGATTATAACCCAACAGGGAATTAATTTAATTTAAAAAAACATTTGGTTATTATTGTTGCTTATTTGATTTATATAAATTTATAACGACCCATTGATGTAGTCAAAACTTAATGTTTACAGTATTTTAAGTTAAAAATAGCGAGTAAAAATCCATACACGGCAAAATTGACGTGTTTGCAAGCTTTCGCCGTGGTTTTTTGACACAATTAGACACTTGTAAAGAACACGATAAATTGTGTGTTCCATTTCCGTTCATTCATAGGTGTAGACGTGGAACGATAACATTTATCATGAGTCTTAAAATTAAATTCTGCAGTTTACAAAACATCGCAATAAAAATGTATGACTATTTTTGCAAAGAGGCTAAACGAGGAAGATTATTTCATTCTTTAGAAAACCCCGAGAATAGGACAAGACACATTTTGGATTTATCCTCCAATACTGGTCATTTAATCGCTGGATTCAAGCACGTGACCGTCAATGTTCCAAATATACAAAATCACAAGGAAGAGCAAAAATGTTGGATAATTTCGACAGTGAACTTATTAGAAGTGAAATTCGCAAAATGTTGGGTATGAATGAAACTGTTACAATAAGAAAATTAAAAGTATCGCTGAAAAAGAACAACAGTATTGAAATATCAAAGTCTACATTATGGAGGAATGTGAGAGCTGCAGGCTTTACATTCAGAAAGTATTCCAATGGACGAAACATCATCTGTGAGAAGCCACATATAGTAGTCATGAGAAGCAAGTACTTACGTGAAGTAAAAGAGGTGCGCAAGCAAGGTTATGATATTGTGTACTTGGATGAAACATGGATCAATGCTCACCACACTAACCAAAGGGAATGGCAGTCATCAGATGGAAAGATTAAGAGATTAATACCTAGCAGCAAAGGACAGCGCTTGATAATTGCTCATGCAGGTAATCGACAACATGGACTAATGCAGAATGCAGAGGTCATTTTTCTTTCAAAATCCATAGACAATCGGGATTATCACTCTGAGACGAATGGTCACATATTTAGACATTGGATTGAAAATTCTGTTCTCCCATCACTAGATCGACCATCTTGCCTAATAATGGACAATGCAGCGTACCACAACATTGTTGCACTTGAAGATAAAGTCCCGACGTCATCCAGTACAAAAGATGCTATTAAGATATGGCTCACAAAGGAGCACATACAATTTAATAACATGTACTTAAAACCTGAATTACTATCTCTAGTAAAGCAAAAACAAAGGACAAAGATTTTTCAAATAGATAAGATTATCCAAGAGCACGGTCATATAAGTTTGAGGCTGCCACCTTACCATGCTCATTTAAATACAATAGAACTAATCTGGGCAAAATTAAAAGGACAAGTGGCAGATGAAAATACAACATTCAAAATATGCGATGTAAAGACTCTTGCTAATCTCGCTTTATTAAATATAGACAAAGATTATTGGGCTAAATGTGAAGACCACGTCTTAAAACAGAAAGAGGAATATTTGAAAAATGATGGTTTGTGGAATGTTCAACCCCAAACAGTTATTAATCTTTTAGACTCGTCTGATTCAGAATGAAAGTATATAGCACCCACAATGTTGGCCCCTATATTACCTTAAATTAGTTCATCAAACGGTCCTTTTCAGGACCACACAAATATGAAAATTGGACATACAGGTATACCTTGAAAATCGTCCGTCCTCAAACTGAGAAGACAATAATTCTCCTGGTGTTTTGTCTTATTAGGTTATTTCCCCATTACGGCTACGCCTTTACCTAGTGAAAGTTAATCATAGACCACCAACTACGGTAATTTCTATTATTTAGGGGTTCACAATTTACAATTTTGACAAACATCAAAGAAATTCGCCGCTTTAAGAAAACTGCAGCTGCAAGATATTTGTTAAATATACATTTAAAGGGTCTTTTGCATTCTAATAACATTTGGAAAATTTCAACAGTTTTTAACAAACGGTTACTGAGTAATAGCGTTTTTAAGTTGGACACATGATTTGAAACGAGCTATAGTATTCCATTTATCTACATTTTTATTGGTCGACCTATTGGTATATTGTTTCGTACCGCTTGTTGGTAACTCGCTTTATTAGAAATAGTTCTTTATGTTTTATCACATGCCCGAACTACTTGATTTGTTGTCGATGTATGTATTCAATATCTGGATCCGTTCCTAGTCTTTTTCTTGACTCTTCATTTCTGATTTTATCTCTCAGGGTGTTTCCTGATACAAGTCTACTATTTAAACGTTAACTACTAATAAGGCAATCGATACTGAAAGAAAGAAAGAGAGGGCGAGGAAGAAAGAGAGGGAGAGAGAGAGAGCTCTACTGACATTTAATGGTCCTAAAACATCGACCATGTCACGGTATATGGCATAGGTTGTTTCACCCATATGTTATTTTACTCATATGTTGTTTCACCCATATGTTCTTTCATCGAAATTTTGTTTCACCATATGTTTAACCCACATGTTGTTTAATTCATATGTTGTTTCACTTATATATTGTTCCTCCCATATGTTAATTCATGCATATATTTCACAAAAATATTGTTTCACCCACATGTTTCACTTGTATGTTGTTTAACCAATATGTTGTTTCACCCATAATCAAAATTTTACAATGCATAAACGTAGGCAGTAAAGAACTAAGAATAATAAAGAACATGTACAGGCAACAAACAG
The DNA here is from genome assembly GCA_032433765.1 of Megaustenia siamemsis. Classification (NCBI taxonomy): domain Eukaryota; kingdom Metazoa; phylum Mollusca; class Gastropoda; order Stylommatophora; family Ariophantidae; genus Megaustenia; species Megaustenia siamemsis. The sequence goes on from JAVIAB010000092.1 coordinate 50,225,209, forward strand.
CGACTCCTCCTTAATAGGAAAAACACAGTAGTAGTAGTAGTAGTAGTAACAAAGAATAAGACATCACCACAATGTACAATAAAGACAAGTGGAACAATTTTAAAACAGGTAAAGGAATTAATATATCTAGGAACAATGGTAACCTCAGATGGTACATGTATAACAGAGGTGCGATGTTGAATGGCTATGGCAAATACAGCATTCCAGAAAACGAGGAAGATACTGTGCAATCCATTTTTGACAATAGAAACAAGAAAAAGAGTTCTTAAATTTTATGTAGAGCCAGTCTCAATATATGGATGTGAATCATGCACAATAGAACAACATGCAAGAAAATCAGTCTAGGATGTAGAAATGTGGTTTTACAAAAGAATGTTGAGAATACCATGGACAGCTAAGTAGAGTAATGAAAACTTTCTGAAAGAGGCCAAAGCAAAAAGCAAGCTAATTTCCAAAATTAGGAAGCAACAATTATCATTGTTTGGCAATACAACGAGAAGGGAACAGCTGGAATATCTTGAGAAAACTGGGAAAATTGAGGGACGAAGAGATAGAGGGAAGCAAAAAGAAAAGATACCAGACAGCTTAAGAGAATGGCTTGGCAGAAGATCAACAGAAATAATAAATAACTGTCGAGATTGAAAGTTGTGGAGAAACATGATCACCTAGGTCAACAAACATGGTACTTGATGACAGTGGTGTTATACTCATATGTTGTTTCACCAATATGTTATTTTACCCATGTGTTGTTTCACCCATATGTTGTTTTACTTACATGTTTCGCCCAAATGTTGTTTCTATATGTTTCACTCTTATATTGTTTAATCCATATATTGTTTCACCCAATATGTTGTTTCCCTTATGTTATTTTGCCCATATGTTGTTTCACCCAATATGTTGTTTCCCTTATGTTATTTTGCCCATATGTTGTTTTACCCTTGTGTTGTTTTACCCATATGTTGTTTCACCCATATGGTTGCTTCACTCATATGTTTCACCAATATTTTTCGGTTGCTTCGTTCACCAAAATCACTCCTTCCACCTGGATTTGTGGTTACTGTCTGGAGTTGTTTCCCTTCTCTTGAAGTTAGTCTCGCGCTGTAGCACCATTATCACCTGTTGATAGATGTCACAATTAACTAAACTTATCCTTGACGTCTGACTTATAGCACAGTTTACGTATGAGCACATTATCAATTAGAAAATTTGCAGTTAATGTTTACATCACTATTTCCACATTCGTAGACATATCTAAGGGGTAATTAAAAAGCCTGGAAAAGTTGAGTTAATTTTTGTTTCTGTTTTGAATATCGGTATTACAATTTTCGCCATACATATTCTGGTCTGTATGATGATAGTCGCACCGGAAGAGAGAATTCTCAAATCAGCCCTACCTTATTATACTTACATTTTTAAAAATGTTAACAACATACAGAATATAGCGAATTTAATTACATATACTTTGTTCCGAGCTTTTATTCATTCAGTTTCTACAATTACAATCAAATGTCACAGTGAAAAGAAAAAAATAGTGAGAAATATATATATATATATATATATATATATATATATATATATATATATATATATAGAGAGAGAGAGAGAGAGAGAGAGAAAGAGAAAGAGAAAGAGAAAGAGAGAGAAATAGAGAGAGGTGTGAGAAGTTCATTTTCGCAAGAGAGATAAACTAACCAGAAATTTAAAAAAATATATATATTTTAAAGTTCACCAGATTCGTTTAATATTTATATTGAGATCAGTTTAAGATCCATAAGGGGCATAATTGGAATAACAATTGGAGGTCATAATATAAATAATCTAAGGTATGCTTATGATACAGTCTTAATCGCTAAGAGTGAAAATGAGTTACAAGAGATGTTGGACATTATAGTGAAAGAAAGCAACAATAAAGGACTCAGCCTTAATAGCAAAAAGACAGAAGTAATGGTAACAACAAAGAAAAAGACATCACCTCAGTGCAAAATAAAGACAAGTGGAACAATATTAAAACAGGTAAATGAATTTAAATATTTGGGAACTTTATTAACCTCAGACGGAAGATGTACAAAAGAGGTGAAATGCAGAATGGCTCAGGCAAAAGCAGCTGTCCAAAAAAAGAGGAAGATACTATGCGATCCATTTTTGACAATAGAAAGAAGAAAAAGAGTTCTTAAATGTTATGTAGAGCCAGCCTTAACATATGGATGTGAATCATGGACAGTAGGACAACAGACAAGAAAATCACTGGAGACTGTAGAAATGTGGTTTTACAGAAGAATGTTGAGAATACCATGTACAGCTAAGAAGAGTAATGAAAATGTTCTGAAAGAGGTCAAAGCAAAAAAGATAACTAATTTCCAATATTAGGAAGAAACAATATAAATTTTTTGGCCATCTAGTGAGAAGAGAACAACTGGAATATATTGTAACAACTGGAAAAATTGAGGGACGAAGAGATAGAGGGAAGCAAAGAGAAAAGATACCAGAAAGCTTAAGAGAATGGCTTGGCAGAAGGTCAACAACAGAAATGATAAATAACTGTCGAGATCGAAAGTAGTGGAGAGAAATGATCACCTACGCCAGCAGGCTCGTACTTGATGATGATGATGATTAAGTTCATTTTTGCTTTTGACATGATTTCTTTGGTTATTGATGGATTAGTTTTAAAAATTAAAATGCTCGCTGATTCATCATCTTGCTTTATTGGAAGTGAAGTTTACAATCTGTTTCAATGTTTATAGCAGGTCTATGATATCCTACAATGTATATCATTGTTTATAGCAGGTCTATCATATCCTTCAATCTTTATTATTGTTTATAGCAGGCCTACAATATCCTACAATCTTTATTATTGTTTAAAGCAGGACTATGATATCCTACAATCTGTATCATTGTTTATAGCAGATCTATGATATCCTACAATCTTTATTATTGTTTATAGCAGGTCTATGATATCCTGCAATCTTTATTATTGTTTATAGCAGGTCTATTATACCCTACAATCTGTATCATTGTTTATAGCAGGTCAACGATACCCTACAATCTGTATCATTGTTTATAGCAGGTCAACGATACCCTACAATCTGTATCATTGTTTATAGCAGGTCAACGATATCCTACAATCTGTATCATTGTTTATAGCAGGTCAACGATACCCTACAATCTGTATCATTGTTTATAGCAGGTCAACGATATCCTACAATCTGTATCATTGTTTATAGCAGGTCAACGATACCCTACAATCTGTATCATTGTTTATAGCAGGTCAACGATATCCTACAATCTGTATCATTGTTTATAGCAGGTCAACGATACCCTACAATCTGTATCATTGTTTATAGCAGGTCAACGATATCCTACAATCTGTATCATTGTTTATAGCAGGTCAACGATATCCTACAATCTGTATCATTGTTTATAGCAGGTCAACGATACCCTACAATCTGTATCATTGTTTATAGCAGGTCAACGATATGATACAGTCTAGCACATTGGAACTTGACATTAATTATGTTTGACATGACGATAATTCAGCCAAATTTTAAATAATTTTTCGGTCACAATCGTTGCGACGCGTTCACTTTACCAGAGGTAGACCACTCACTATATTGGATTCAGAAGCTTAAACTATATTGCTTTTCTCCTTTCCTGAAACGTATTTCCATCTTTTCACAGTCAATGTGTGTTAGCGGTCTATAATGCAGTCTCCACCCTCACGATGGGTCAGCCACTGAATGTTTTGGCAGATTATGGATAAGGCCAAGATTAATAAGAAAACATGACGATAATTTATTTATTCCAAACAGCACCTTCCCTCTTATACTTAAAGATGGACCCTACAATTAATCTATAGTAAAATAAAACATTAAAGAGCCCCGTCACACCAAGTGGTGTTTAGCGAATATGGTGTTAGTGACCATAATTTGTATAGACCTTCCTCTCATGATTTTTAGGGTAATGTGGACGGTATTACGCCCGTGCCGCTTTAGATTCCCAGAAAAAATCCAGTACCCATTTAAGGCTGGGTGAAACCGGAGACCGTCGATCAGGATGGAACCCGACCTTAATAGACATTAACCACTGAGCTATCGCGGCTCATATAATTAATATATAAAACACACCAAAATACCGTTCTCTATCGACACTTTAATGTAAAAGACAGAACTCGAATAAGAAACTGAATCATATTAGTTATAAGAGAAAGACGCGCGACAGCAAAACTGCTGAATTTGACAGCGACTCATAGCTGGTGGCTTGCGCCAGGTTCGGTGAACCAGAACTTTTTAGTCTATTCCACCTTTTCGTTGTGGCTCTAGTAACGGATTAACCTCTCTAGTCTGGCCAAGTCTGCAGAATTCGAGAGGAAAGGCAACCCGCTACTCAAAAATGCCACACTGAAGATGGGATTACTGGACAGAAATGTAAATGTAAGATTTTACTGCCAACAGTAGCACAACGCATTTACACCCACTTCAAGTCAAGGGCGGATGGCGAAGAAAGAAAGCTTGCGTCGAGATTGGTGAAGATTAACTATCCAGAAAATCAACTCTTCCTTTAGTCATCGGATGAACACAGAAGAGAGGGATATATACATATATATATATATATATATATATATATATATAGAGAGAGAGAGAGAGAGAGAGAGAGAGAGAGAAAGAGAGAGGGAGGGAGATAGAGAGAGGGAGGGAGATACATATGAAAAACTCTGGTAGGTTTTACTTGTAATATAACAGATCTTAATACAATTTAACTTCTAATTTGATCTTTTAGAAAAGCGCCGTGATGTAATGTAAATTTAATAAAGTACCACAGGCAAACATTACGTTATGTTGCACGTGAACTTGCTAACGACATTGTTAGTTTCTTGAAAACGTTAGAATTAGTGGTTAGAAAAGAAAGGTTGAAGGTATATTATCACAGGTCTGTCTTTACTTTAAAATCTCTAATAGTCGTCCATGTATAAGTGTGTGTATGATTATGCGCTGTGGCGTTGATACAGCAATGTATCTCATGTTAATTTAAACTTTATTTTTCATTATTTTAAAAGGTGACACAGTAATTTTTGATAGCAAATTTAGTCTGAAATTGTTATGTTATTTATAACTGTAGATTGAAAAAAAAAAAAGTAAAGATGGATGTAAAGACCTGGGAGAGAGTAAACAGGGAGAGAGAATGTCAAGACACAGAAAAAAAGAGGAGATAAGGACAAAGTAAGAAGAGAGAGAAAGAACAAAATAAGGAAAAAGAATGAGAGACTGTATATAGAAAAGGTGGAAAGGAATGAGGAAAAAATGAAAAGATAAAAAGAGAAAGCACATATTTGACTTTAGACCACACGCGATGAATGAATGAGTTTACATTTTTAGAGACAAACAGTAGCCAGAGTACGAATGGCGAAAGAGTGAATAAAACTAGAGAGCACTTATAGAACAGAAATAAGAAGGATAAAGTGGAGTGTCAGCTACAAAGGAAAAAATGGGATAAGACAGCTACAGAGAAAAAAATGTGATAAGTCATCTAGAGAGAAAAAGTGGGATAAGACGGATAGAGAGAAAAAGTGGGATAGGACAGCTAGTGAGAAAAGTGGGATAAGTCGGAGAGAGCGAAAATATGGGGTTAGACAGATAGAGAGTAAAAGTGGGATAAGACAGCTCGAGAGAAAAGTGGGATAAGACAACTCGAGAGAAAAGTGGGATAAGTCAGATAGAGAGTAAAAGTGGGATAAGACAGACAGAGGGTAAAAGTGGGATAAGACAGCTAGAGAGAAAAGTGAGATAAGTCAGAGACAGCGAAAATATGGGGTTAGACAGATAGAGAGAAAAAATGTGATAAGACGGCTACAGGTAAAAATGGGATAAGACAGAGAGAGAGAGTAAAAGTGGGATAAGACAGAGAGAAAGAGAGTAAAAGTGGGATAAGACACAGAGAGAGTAAAAGTGGGATTAAGACAGAGAGAGAGAGAGTAAAAGTGGGATAAGACAGAGAGAGAAAAGGTGAGATACAACGAAGAGAGAAAAAAAGTGAGATATGACCGACAGAGAGAAAATGTGGATAAAACAGTGAGGAGAAAAAAAAGAGGATTAAATTGCAGGAGAAAAAAATTGGAGAAGAAATATATAGAATGAAAAAGTGAGCTAAGATGGATTGAGAGAAAATGTGGATAAAACATAGAGAAAAAAACAGAGGAATAAGACGGCTTGTCAAAGAAAGTTCAACAAAACAGCTAGAGAGAAAAAGTGGAATAAGATGGCTTCAGAAAAAAAGTGGATAAAACAGAGAGAGAAAAAATGGGGAGAGGAATGTTTGTGAGAGAATGTTGGACAAAACAGGCTAGAGAGAAAAAGTCGGATATGACGGCTTGTGAAATAAAATTGGATAAAACAACTTCAGAGAAAAAGTGGGGTGAGATGACTTGTGAGACAATGTTGGACAAAACAGAGAGAAAAAAGTGTGATATGACGGCTTATGAGAGAAATTTGGGCAAAACAGAGAGAAAAAAGTGTGATATGGCGGCTTATGAGAGAAATTTGGGCAAAACAGAGAGAAAAAAGTGTGATATGACGGCTTATGAGAGAAACTTGGTCAAAACAGTGAGAAAAAAGTGAGATAAGACGGCTTATGAGAGAAATTTGGGCAAAACAGGGAGGGAAAAAAAGTGTGATAAGGCGGCTTATGAGAGAAATTTGGACAAAACAGGGAGGGAAAAAAAGTATGATAAAGCGGCTTATGAGAGAAATTTGGGCAAAACAGAGAGAAAAAAGTGTGATATGGCGGCTTATTAGAGAAATTTGGGCAAAACAGAGAGAAAAAAGTGAGATAAGACGGCTTATGAGAGAAATTTGGACAAAACAGAGAGGGAAAAAAGTATGATAAGGCGGCTTATGAGAGAAATTTGGACAAAACAGAGAGGGAAAAAAGTATGATAAAGCGGCTTATGAGAGAAATTTGGACAAAACAGAGAGAAAAAAAAGTGATAAGACGGCTTATGAGATAAATTTGGACAAAACATAAAGAAAAAAAAGTGTGATAAGACGGCTTATGAGAGAAATTTGGATAAAACAGAGAGAAAAAAAGTGTGATAAGGCGGATTATGAGAGAAATTTGGACAAAACAGAGAGAAAAAAAGTATGATAAGACGGCTTATGAGAGAAATTTGTACAAAATAGAGAGAGAAAAAAAGTGTGATAAGACGGCTTATGAGAGAAATTTGGACAAAACAGAGAGAAAAAAAAAGTATGGTAAGACGGCTTATGAGAGAAATTAAACAAAACAGTCAGAAAATAAAGTGATAAGACGGCTTGAAAAGAAAAAGTGGACATGTGCTGTATATGAAAGGGAGTGTGTATAATGAACAATTAGAGCACTGCAGAAAAAAGCACATTTAAAGATACATATAGTCAAGCTTACAGTTGTTGACAAGAACTGTGTGAATCAAATCCAGAGCTCCATCAAGCCGGAATGGTTCGGGATTGGGTGGACAGAGGGCGGTGAGTCTTTCAATGCAACCAGGAACCAGCCTCAGTTTCCTAGTGCCAGTTCAAAATACAGTGCGTAAATAATATGGTAGCACGCTAATACATAGACATGCAGGGTGTAAATAATATAGTAGCACGCCAATACATAGACACGCAGGGTGTAAATAATATAGTAGCACGCTAATACATAGACATGCAGGGTGTAAATAATATAGTAGCACGCCAATACATAGACATGCAGTGCGTAAATAATATGGTAGCACGCCACTACATAGACATACAGGGCGTAAATAATATGGTAGCACGCCACTACATAGACATACGGGGCGTAAATAATATAGTAGCACGCCAATACATAGATATACAGGGCGTAAATAATATGGTAGCACGCTAATACATATATATACAGGGCGTAAATAATATGGTATCACACTAATAGACATATAGGGCGTAAATTTTACAGTTGCACGCCAATACATAGACATACAGGGCGTAAATAATATGGTAGCACGCCACTATATAGACATACAGGGCGTAAATAATATGGTAGCACGCCAATACATAAAAATACAGTGCGTAAATAATATGGTATCACACTAATAGACATACAGGGCGTAAATAATATGGTAGCACGCCAATACATAGACATACAGTGCGTAAATAATATGGTATCACACTAATAGATATACAGTGCGTAAATAATATGATAGCACGCTAATACATAGACATATAGGGCGTAAATAATATGGTAGCACGCCAACACATAGACATAGACGCTATACATAGACATACAGAGTGTTAATAATATGGTAGCACGCCAAAACGTAGACATACAGGGCGTAAATAATATGGTTACACGTGTGGATATACATACAGAGCGTAAATAATATGATATCACACTAATAGACATACAGGGCGTAAATAATATGGTATCACACTAATAGACATACAGGGCGTAAATAATATGGTATCACACTAATAGACATAAAGGGCGTAAATTATATGGTAGCACGCCAACACATAGACATAGACGCTATACATAGACATACAGGGTGTTAATAATATGGTAGCACGCCAATACATAGACATACATGGCGTAAATAATATGGTTACACGTGTGGATATACAGACATGGCGTAAATAATATGATAACACGCCAATACATAGACATTATCATCATCATCAATAGCATGTTTGCTGGAGTAGGTGATCATGTCTATCCACAACTTTTGATGTCGAAAGTTATTTATCATTTCTGTTGTTGATTTGCTGTCAAGCAATTCTTTTAAGCTATCTGGTATATTTTCTCTTTGCTTCCCTCTATCTCTTCGCCCCAATTTTCTCATTTGTCACAATATATTCCAGCTGTTCCCTTCTCATTGTATGGGCAAAAAAAAAAAAAGATTTATTTCTTCCTAATTTTGGAAATCAGTTCTTTTTTTGGGGCCTTTTTCAGGACGTTTTCATTATTCTTCTTAGCTGTCCATGGTATTCTCAACATTCTTCTGTAAAACCACATTTGCACAGGCACCAGTGATTGTTGTCCTATTGTCCATGATTCACATCAATATGTTAAGACTAGCTCTACATAACATTTAAGAACTCTTTTTTTTGTTTCTATTGTCAAAAATGGATTGCACAGTATCTTCCTCATTTTTTGGACAGCCTCTTTTGTCTGAGCCATTCTGCATCTCACCTCTGTTGTACATCTACCACCTGATGTTAACATTGTTCCCAGATATTTAAATTCGTTTACCTGTTTAAATATTGTTCTACCTGTCTATACTGTGCATTGTGGTCATGTCTTTTTCTTTGTTAGTACCATTACTTCTGCCATGTTACTATTAAGGCTGAGTCCTTTATTTTTGCTTTCCTTTACTATAACATCTAACATTTCTTGCAACTATTAGCGATTAAGACTGAATCATCAGTATACCTTAGATTAATTATATTATGAACTCCAATTGTTATTCCAGGCAAGCCCGTTACGGATCTTAAAATAATCTCACTATACATATTAAACAAATCTGGTGACAGCACACAACCTTGTCTAACACCTTCTTTATTTTTTGAAACATTCCCAATTGATTTCCATTTCTTATGGCTGCTATTTGTTGCCAGTATATGTTCTTTATTATTCTTAGATCTCTGCTGTCAACGTTTATGGTTTCTAAAATTTTGATTATTTCTTGGTGCTTTGTCAAATGATTTCGTTTAATCTATGAAACATAGGTATATACCTGTTTTCACCTAAATGGCTCTTTCTACTAAAGACATTATGATATATATGACATTGTTTATGACTGTACATGACTGTAGAGTAAATCTTTAAAAACATCTCAGAGATGCCAGGCCTAACCATTAATGGAAAGATAATCAATAACCTAATATATGTTGATGATACTGTTCTACTAGCAGAAAATCCTAAAGACCTACAACAATTGCTTAATTTGATAAACATAACAAGCAAACAATATGGACTAGATATGAATATCAAAAAGACTAAAACTTTCGATCATAAGCAAAGAAAATTCTCAAGACCTACAATTAAATATCACAGTTGGAGGAATACGTATGGAGACAGTCCAGAGTTACAACTACCTGGGACATACTATAACCAATGATGGAAAATGTAAAATTGAAATAAACAAAAGAATAGGTATGACAAAAAGTAATTTTAATGTCATGAAAAATATACTAACAACAAAACAAATAGCAAGGCTGAAACTAAGAATGGCAAAATGTTACATCTTCTCAATATTCCTATATGGTGCAGAAACTTGGACATTAGGCAAGAAAACAGAACAGAAAATTGAAGCCTTTGAAATGTGGATTTATAGAAGAATAGGTAGAATTGGATGGAAACAAAAGATAACAAGCGATGAAGTTTTAAAACAACTGAAAATAAAAAGAGAACTACTAAATACAATTAAAACAAGACAAATGAAATTTTTGGGGCATGTTAAAAGACACAACAGCCTACTAAAAGTAATATTGGAAGAGAAAATACAAGGTAAAAGAGGCAGAGGCAGACCAAGACTAACATGGATGAGTAACATCAAAAGATGGACAAGTCAATCTTTAACAGCCTGCATCATCAAAAAAAGAAACAGAGTAGAATGGCGATCCATGGTAGCCAACCTTCGTTGCGGAGACGGCACTCGATGATGATGACATTGTTTGTACCTTTACCCCCAACAAAACCACACTGTTCATATCATGGTAACACGAGTAGATATAGACATACGGAGTGTAAATAATATGGTGTCACGTGTAAATGTGACATAAAGGCCGTAAATAATATGGTAACACAGTAATACCTAGACTTAAGAGCGTAAACAATATGGTAATACGCCAGTACATAGACATACAGGACGCAAAACATATGGTAACACGCCCATACATAGAGATACAGGGCGTAAATAATATGGTAACACGTTTAAGCATATACATACAGAGCGTAAATAATATGGTAACACGTGTAGACATGCGCATAAATGGCGTAAATATGGTAACACGCGTAGACATACATAGCGTAAAAAATGGTAGACATTCATAAAAAAGTAGTAAAGTACCCTTGTCACGCCAAGTGGCGTATAGGGAATATGGTGTTAGTGACCATAAATTTTACAGACCTTCGGCACATGATTTTTGGGGTAATGTGGTCGGTATTACGCCTGTGCCGCTTTACTTTCCAAGAAAAAAAATCCGGTACCCATTTAACCCTGGGTGAACCCGGAAGCCGTCGTTTGGGATCGAACCCTACCCCTTGTCCTTTGTAGTCCAGTTCACTAACCACAGACATTCATAAACTTACACTTTATACATGCGTCTGGGGGTGAGGGTGGAAATAGGGAGACAGATCGAATGATAGACTGAGCGAATGGATGTTTTCTTGTGTTTGTTTAAGAAGGACTCATCCAATTTGTCTTACAAATGTGCGAGTGTTTACCAGCTCAAATTCTTCAAGCATTTTTTTAAAACAGATATGACAGTTATGTTACTTCGATACCTGCCATGACCAATGTGCATGCCTGCATTTACCTCATATTTACTTAATTGAACGGAATAAAAACAACTACTTACCATTTCTTCTTCTTCAAATTGACTGCTAGAAAGCGAAATGGTGTCTTCAACTTTCTGTCTCTACTTCTGTTCAAATATTACATTCCCTCCATGAAATTCTCTCTAAAGAGTTATTTCTATTTCCCAATTATCTCTTCCATTATTTTTACTCCAGTTACTATGACACCGGTATTTTTTTTTCCTTTCTCATTACAAAGTTAAATAACAATAATTGTTTCTCTCTTAATTTACTTTTTTTTTCTTCTTAATAGACTATTGTTTATTTATTCAATAGTTTGTAAGGTATGGGACATAACTTCACAAATAATTGTAACAAATTAAAAGAATAGTTACTTCCCTTATACGAACAGACATTGTAAATCGACGTAAATTAGCAAAACAAAACAACCATAACCTACTTAACGGATGCTCGCTCAGGAAAAATAAATTATCTAATATGACGATAATGTCATCGGAAACAAAGAGAATAGGTGTGTGGCGTGATGTAATCTTGAAGTAGTAATCCAGTCACAGCGTCAGCAATGGTAGTCTATTATTGATAGCGTGAGATATGAATAAAGAGGTATCGGAAGGGAACAAAGTGGCAGATAACAATAAAATGTAAATTAAATATCAAGAGAAGACAATTATTATGTAAATCTATAAAAATTAAAAGTCTTTCAAGTATTCAACAATGTTATATCAATGTGATATGAACTTTATCACAACACTATTGGTGTCCCATTGGTGCTTCTATCTTGTACTAGAACCAGCGAGAACCTCCGAGGAGAGAGCTTACCCGTGAGCGCGAACTGCTTTACGAGTCCTGGGATCCGCAAAGAACATGTCATAATTTAATACAATAACGGTACAACAAGTAATTTAAATCTGGTGCTCTTTGTTTTGTTGTGGCTCACGGCGGTGAAAATAGAGCACTCCCTATAAAAGATCGTGTAGTTCTCTACATATAGATCTACATGAGGCTACTTGTATAATGTTAGACATACAAATGTCCCATGCTTTGTGAGTTCTTTTTTTTATCGCGAAGCGTGTATTTTGTGCACTTTGTACTCAGAAAAAAGACACCAGCACTGTTGCCCACTTAATTAATTGCGCAAAAGTTATCTGAGAAAACGAAAAATAGTGGAGATTACAATGGTCAAAGTTATGAAGGTAAAAGCGAAATTTACTTGCAATAATTGGCTGCTGAGGGTTCTACATCGTAGAAGTCTCTCATGCAGTAACTTACAGCATCTTCATCTCCATCCTCAATTTCTTTAGGGCACTTGTATGCACTGCCTGAGACAACAACAAATATTCGGGCTCAGTGACATGAACAATATTGCAATGTTTTAATATATCATAACTATAATAGCATTGTAAGTGTCAGCCATTGCCAGTGGTGATAACAGCTTCAGATTAGTATTGCTGCACTTCTTTTGAGTTTGTAGAGGTGACTCTAAAGACCAACTATGGAATACAATCCCATACCACAGGTGGGTTATGTGTGAGAAAGTCATGTATGTGCGGATTTATTAACAAATCCGATGCTTTACCTGGGCAAATATATATATATATATATATATATATATATATATATATATATATATATATAAATTGGGACCGTAATATTTTACACATTTTATTTTATTGCACGAACATCTTTATTTGCAACAAGATGAGACGGACTATTCCTGTATGTTTAACCTTGTACAAACTAGGATTACGGGACATCATAGTAAAAGGATAACAGGTAAAGAAAACACACATGAGCTACACGATAATATTCTCATGAGTCTACAACATAAAAATAACAAAACATGGAGTGGGCTTTATCATTGACCCAGAACATGCAAAGAATATTCTGAGAATAAAATGCAATCGAGAAAGAATAATCACAACCAGACTACTAGAAGATAACCGAACAACAACAATTTACCTACAAATCTATGCACCATGCAGTAACAATAAAAAAGACATTGAAGAATTCAAAGAGACACTAAATGAGGTTGTCAACAAGGCTGATAAAAGCGACGACATGTTAGTGATAAAACATTTTCATGTAATACTTATGAAACGCAGCAGCGAGAACAGAGATGTTATGGGACCACTTCGCGATTAGACACCTGAAAGAAATGAAAATGGAAGTAGACTACTGCAATTGTGTAACCAAAATGATTTCTTTATTATCAACATATTCTTCAAACACAGTCTCAAATATATGCCTGGTACAAATGAAACGACACAACCTGCAAAAGCAAGATAAATGTTATACTAACAAGAAAACAGAACAAGAAAAGAGTAATCGACAGTAGAGCTGCCCCTAATATTACAGACAAAATGGACCATGAAATGGTTATGATGACACTCTAACAGCCAAAAACAAATAGAATATACGCAAACAAAGAAAAGATGCAAAAATAACAGACAATAACGATAAAACAATTACAAGATTTTTTTTAATCAAGAAAATCTTAGAAGAAAAACTAATAATGGAATTCAAAAAACTCCCTAAGGAAGTAAACACAGTAGAATAAGTGTGGAAGCAGTTTAAGGAAACAATAACCAACTTCGCAACAACAGTATGGTGGAACAAATGTAGTGCAAAAGGAAAGGAAGAAGAATACGCCATGGTAGAACGACACAATCGAGAAGCATTTAAAGAAGAAACTATTGAAAGATTTGAGAGAAAAGAAAAAAGAAGAAGAATTTTTTAAGAAATATGTCTTAATCCGGACAAAAAAGTTGAAATGTTGATAAAAGAAACTAAGCAAAACACCTGAACATAATTCTGACAAAGTATGAGCAGAACAAGACAGCCATAGAAGACTTCTACAAAGCAGTAAAAGCAACAAGAGCGAGAAAAGAAAACCACGATCCCACATAACTCATATATGACAAAGATGGACAGCCAATATAACAAATAACCGACATATATGACATAGCACCAACTACCAATAAAACAACAAAAATCCCACAAGAATGCACAACGACTGAACCCAATATCATGAAAGAGGAAATCGAAGAAGTAATCAAATATAAACCATAAAATAAAGCACCGGGGATAAATAGCATACAAGTAGAAATAATAGTAGCAGCAGGAGAAACAGGAGTTTTATGGATGCACAGAATATTCAATGCAACATGACAAAAACAGAAAACCCAATAATACTGGCAACTGTATGGAAAAAAATGGGGTAGCAAGAGAGACTGAAATCAATACAGAGGTAAAATTATCATTGCCATGTGGGAAAGTTATATGCCAAAATTATGGAAAAAAGACTCAGGCTAATAAAAGAACTACAGTGAAGTGATTATCACTGTAGTTCCTAAAAACAGATGATGTACTGACACTCTATTCACCCTAAAACAGTTAGCAGGAAAGACGGCAGACACAATTAAAATGTAAACATAGCTTTCATTGACCAGGAAAAACATTCGACTGAGTAAACAGAGAACAACTGTGGGGGATACTAACAACATACGTAGTAAGCCAACATCTAACCAACCTAATTAACGGTGTCTACATCAACAGCAGCTGCAGTCAGAACAGCAGCTGGTTACACAGACAGCTTGGAAGCTAGATCAGGTGTATGACGGGGTCCGTAATATCTCCTCTACTGTTAATTACATACCTGGACTATGTATGAAAGTTAGCCAACCCATCGTTTACAGAGGACATTACGAGCTTCTATTTGCAGACGATCAAGCAAACACGGTAAAATAGAAAACCTAAAAGAACACCTAAATAGACTCAACAGCAAAGGCAAAAAATGCAACATGAAAATCAACGCCATCAAAAGAGTACTCACGAATGTCACGAAAGAGAAACAGAACATCAACATAACGATAGAAGACAGACAACTAAAACAAACAGCGAAATTTAAGTATCTAGGAAGTCTATTGACAGACGACAATTCACATACAGGAGAAATAGACTCAAAATGCAACAAAGCTTTCAAATCATTGGACAGCTATCACCACTGTTTTTTCAACAAGGATATAACTCTAGGGGCAAAATGGCACTTTGCAATATAATCTTCATCCCAACGTTGTGTTACTAAAGTCAGTCCTGCACCCTAGATGCAAGAACAATTAGAAAAATAACCTCTACTGAGATGAAATGTGTTAGACGAATTGCAGGAAACAGCCTGAGAGACAAGATCAGATATGAAGAACTGAGAAAAAAGCTAGGAATAGCTCTCGACATAGAATATATAAAGAAACAACAGATAAAATGGTTCGGCCACGTGACAAGGTAAAGTGATCAAAACACAACACAACGAGCCTTCAATAAACGTTGCGAGAATACCAGACCCGAGTGTCGACGACGAAAAAGATGAATCGATGGAATATTCGAAGCACTAAGAAACAACAGCAGCAGAGGCGAACATAAGAACAAAAGACCGCAATTTATATCATCCTTCGATGCTGAAAGGCAAATGAGGAAGGGAAGAAGAAGAAAAAAAAAAGAGGAAGAAGAAGCAGAAGATAGATCCTGGAACTAGGTAAGTCGCGTGGGAAGGCTAGGTTTCCATTGAACTTAATAACAATGTGTCTATCGGTGTCTGACTTCTGATTTGACCTCAGATTTCACTTTCAAGGTCACTTCCATAAACAAGCTGAGGTGATAGTTTACTTCCTTCCAGATGGGTTAACAACCAACGTTGTCGAGCAACATCTACCAGGAGTAAGCATTATCGATAACAGGTATATAGTTGTCCACTTGGGACATTCACATCCAATCCAAAAGAGTGAAAACATCCATCGTTTGCTGAGTGATATAGCCAAGCAATAAACTATTTTATGGATAAGTGAATCAAATCATTCAGGCTATATAGAACACCTGCAACAGCAAGACTTAACTTAACTCTTGTGATCCACAAATTTCAGATGATCGGTCGTACAACAGACAAATAATGATGACAATATCGCCAGATTGCCTTAATTTCCTTCTTCACAAATTAACAAATAAACATTAATAAAACGTTTTGAATTGGCAATATTTTAGAGCATGCAACATTTTTTATATATTATGCGAGTGTATATATAGGTAATGCCATCTCTAATTATGTTATGTTACGATTATATTCACTGCACATCGGAAACATTTATATGTGTTCCGATCTTCTATTCAATATGAGGTCATGCCTAATGTTGTGGGTTAAGCTTTTTTCAATTTTCCCCTGTTAACATTATCGAAGAGACGTTCTAATCTGCACACTGGGTGACGACAGCAATGAGCATGCGGCCTTTCATTCTCATCCCTTCATCAAATCCATTCCCCACACCACCATTAGGAACAGACCCTAGATGAGAATCATGTCTGATACAAGTTGTATTTGGTTTTTATTCAGACTTTGTTCAATAATAAACACACCCGACCAGTAACATTTAGTTGCTGTGAATTACCAAATGTGGAGTTTTCAGTCGCTGAACACTGCTATACTTGATAAGGAGGGGATCTGAGCAACTATGGTGATGTTCAGCGTACAATGATGATGACCCGCAAACAACTAAATAACTCAATATGAATTACCAACTATATTTTGCTTTCTCCCGTCAATTCTTAATTTGCTAATTTTAGAGAATTGGCATTTCTGTATAACCATAATATTTAATTCAACAAATGCACATGTCTGATATGTTAGAAAAACCTAACTACTATTTGCATAAGTTGCCAAGAAATGGTACAAGTGTTTAGGAGTAAGGTTACCAGAAAATAATAGAGAAAAGCTGACCATATAATCTCAAAAAAGAATGATTTCAACAGAAAAAGACTTGGTAATGCGCTTGTTTTCAACCCCTTATAAAACAAGGGGTTATTGGACAGTGATTGTCCGAACGGAAGACACATAACTTAAAATTAGGACATGTCCGGCGAAATCATGACATCTGTTAACCCTATAAAAGGAAGGAGATGAGTTTTTTTTTTTTTTTAACTGATGATCAATGTGTGAAGCCATGGGTAATGATGATGTTCACAATCCCAATATTGTAATCATAACTCTCTACATTAGTGTTTGCAAGGCAACTCTTACATAAAGTAGAATACGTGTCTCCTGCTTTTGATAAAATTGCCTTGTAGGCATCCTCGGCATTTGGACAATTCTGTAGAAGATGGTCCAGGCAGGAAATAAACATTTGCTGGTTTCTGGGAAATGAAAGAGAACAAATTAAATCACCGTCACTGTCACAATTATTTTAGAAGATAACTAATACTTGTATCCGTCGCTGTCACAATTATTTTAGAGAATAGCTAATACTTTAATCCGTCACTATCACAATCATTTTAAAGGATACCTAATACGTGTATTGGTAATTGTAATATAACGTTGATCTAACATATTTTAAATTAATTTATTTTTACGCGTGATAAAGATAGAATATGAGCGCATTGGTAGTGAAGGCGATGAAGATCGGAGAGACAAAACATGTGGCAAGAAAAGAGAAGATGCAAATATGAAGTTGCAGCAAAACGTCACGTTTAGTCTTAACATACAACTACATCTGTTCAAAATGTAGTCGTGACAAACCAAGACAGGTTATTTAATCAAATATTGTGTTTGCTCTTTCTTTGAATTTCCTTACCATTACGTATCGATTCATCACTAGAGACAGAAAAACTATTATTAGTATTATATTAGTATTATTATTAATAGTAAGAGCAGCAGTAGTAGTAATAGTAGGAGTTATAGTAGCAGTAGTAATAATTGTAGCAGTAGTAATAATAGTAGTAGTAGTAGGAGTAGTTGCAGTAGTAGATTTAGCAGCAATAGTAACAGTAGTACTAGTAGTTGCAGTAGTAATAGTAGTGGGAGTAGCGGTAGTAGAAGTAGTTGCAGTAACGGGAGTATTATTAGTAGTATTAGTAGTGGTAGTGGTAGTGGTAGTGGTAGTGGTAGCGGTAGTAGTAGTAGTAACAGTAAAAGTAATAGTAGTAGTAGCAGTAGTGGGAGTAGCAGTAGTAGAAGTAGCAGTAGTTATTTTCAGATAAATCTATTGTTTCTTCTTTTATCAGTTCATCATCACCCCCGCATAGAAGGTTAGCTACCAGGGATCGTCATGTTGCTCTGTCTCTTGCCTTGATCGTATACCTCTCATTAATTTTCTTTTATTTACTGATCGCATAAAAACTACTAATTCTTCGGGATAATTATGATTAATTATTCAGCCGAGTAATATTGCGCTATTCATGGAATCAGTTTCCTTGCAGTCCAATCCCCATATCCGCTCCACCGTCCGTCCCAGCATTTCACGAAGCGTATGCAGACTGTTCCTGTAAGGAGTTAATTATAGATACATCTGCTTTTTTTATGTTCCACTAAGCTCGCCTGATAGACCACACCTTTTTTCACCTTTAAACTTCTCAGTCTCTCAATATATATATATATATATATATATATATATATATATATATATATATATATCATTGTACCACCCGACTAATAAGTCTCATTAACATGCGCTAACTTGTATTTTATAACAATACATTTACATTTTACATTTTTACATTAGCTAATGCTGCCTACCACTTACTACTCGCACACAAATGTAACAGGCCTAAAGTATATGGCCATCTGTTTGTATTCCCATATTCTGTCAGGAAAAAAGAATGGTGCAGTTGAATGCAGTGATTTTAGAACAATAAGCCTGATGAGTTAGGTAACGAAACCCTTGCTAAAAGTCATGCAAGGAAGGATTCAGAATAAAATTAATACTGAATCAGAGGAACAACAAGTTGGATTTAGAAAAAAACAGTGTGACAAAAGAAGGGGAAAGGCAAAGAAATGCAATTGAAATGCGAAGCTGCAGTAAAACTAAACGTGAGGGAGAACTGAAAAAAAAATAGAAAAAATGGCATGGTAAAAGCTTTATGTGATTGATAGACGACACAGATTTGAAGGACGTTTCGGCTCAATAGGCCTTCAGCAGGAACAAATAAACAACACGCACACACAGATAGGTAAGTAAATAAAACTAATCCTACTCTTTTGTCATATTCAGCATGAGGTTATTAATCGAAAAGTACATAAAGATAAACAAACCAATATATGCTGCTCCATAGACTACACCAAAGCTTTTGATAGAATACATCATAAACAACGTATAGATTGCCTAAAAGATATACATCTGGATGGCACAGACATACGACTAATATGTAATTTATACTGGGTGCAAACAGCAATAATAAAATATAACAAAAAGAATTCTACACCCTTTGATATAAAAAGAGGAGTAAGACTAGGATGCATCCTATCATCGAACTTGTTCAATCACTGAGCAAATCTTTAAAAACATCACATAGATGCCAGGCCTAAACATTAATGGAAAGATAATCAATAACCTAAGATATGCTGATTATACTGTTCTACTAGCAGAAAATCCTAAAGATCTTTAACAATTACTTAATGAAATAAACACGACAAGCAAACAAAAATGAATCAGATATGATACATTTAAAAGATTAAATTATGATCATAAACAAAGATAATACTCAAAACCTACAAGTGGATATCAAAGTTGAAGGAACAGACCTGGAGACAGTTCAGAACTACAACTACCTTGGATATACTAAAACCAGTGATAGAAAATGTACAACTGAAAAAAAAAAAACGAATAGGAATGGCAAATAGTAATGTTTATCCAATTAAAAAATATACTAATATTAAAGCAAATAACACCAGGGCTAAAACTAAGAATAGCAAAATGGTATGCTTTCTCAACATTTCTGTATGGTGCAGAAACATGGACATTAGACAAGAAAACAGAACAGAAAATTGAAGCCTTTGAATTGGATTTATAAAAGAATATATAGAATTGGATGGAAACAAAATTGAACAAATGATGAAGTTTTAAAACAACTAAAAATGAAAAGAGAACTACTAAACACAGTTAAAACAAGACAAATTACATTTGTAGGCATGTTAAAAGACACAACAGCGTAATGAAAGTAATAATGGAAGGGAAAATACAGGGTAATAGATGCAGAGACAGACCAAGAATAACATGGGCGTAAAGAAGAGTAAAGAGCCCCGTCACGTCAAGTGGCGTAAAGGGAATATGGTGTTAGTGACCATAAATTGTATAGACCTTCAGCACATGATTTTCGAGGTAATGTGGTCGGTATTACGCCCACGCAGCTTTAGTTTCCCAGAAAAAATCCGGTACCCATTTAAGCCTGGGTGAACCCGGAAGCCGTCGGTTGGAATCGAACCCTACCCCTTGTCCTTTGTAGTCCAGTTCACTAACCACTGAGCTATCGCAGCTCCCATAACATCGACGAGCAACATCAAAAGATGCACAAGACGGCCTATGACAACCTGCACCATCAAAGCAAATGACAGAGCGGAATGGCGCTCCATGGTAGCCAACCTTCGATGCGGAGACGGCTTTCGATGATGATGATGATTCTTTCAGGCAACAACTGTTTTATAATTAGATAAGATCTAGTGTCTAGCCCTATCAGAAATGAATGAAAATAACTCTGGCTCGATTATACGTCTTCTTCTCTCTGACCCCCCCCCACCCCCTTTTTTTGTGTATTCATATTGCGACGAGAATCGATGTTTTAATTAGATGCAGCCTCTGTATCGCCATGATTATTGGAATACAGAATCTCTATCTCTCTCTCTCTCTCTCTCTCTCTCTCTCTCTCTCTCTCTCTCACTCTCTCTCTCTCTCACTCTCTTTAATTGCCGCCTAATTTGTAAGACGTATCCTTTTGTGATTAAGATCAATCGTAATCGCCTTCCACGGTGGCTATTTTGAGATTAAGGAAAGATTCACTTGTGTTTGTCGCAACACATTATTGCGTAATTATCTGCAAGCATTACCACAATGCCTACATTGACAAAATTGTGAGATTTTGGGTGATCGTTTCAGAAAATAAGGCAACATTTCTAGCGAAATCAACACTCCGGACGGAGGCAGTCCAATATTAACTGCTATTTTTTTCAATAAAACTATAGTCTTTTTTTTTTACTAATATTTTCACTGTATCTATTGCTATTGCTACCATATTTTACCAATACTAATTCATACTTTTTTCTCCTGCTTCACTATTATTAGAATATAGAGAAGGCTCTCTCCACGTCTGGTTGGCGTATGGGAAAAATATGGCATAAGTGACCATATTTCCCATGATTAGCGTCCCATTATCGAGTGATGTGGTTGATATTACGTCAGGCTACCTTTACTTACAAGATGACCAGTGGTACAAATTTTGGAAGGCCGGCCGAACTCTAGAATCTTGTCTGTCCGAAAACGAATATGTCACCTCTGAATACCGAAAACGGATCCTCCTGATCTGGTAGCGAGCGCGCTAACCGCTCAACAAATGACACCCCTATTATCATAACTACTATTATTCTCAGAACTACTACTATAATTACTACTGCTACTATTATTATTACTACTAATACTATCACTATTACTAATACTATTACTACTACAACTACTACCACCACCACTACTACTACTACTGCTTCTACCGCTACTATAAATTCCATATGGCCTAATTTCATCACAATCAAAAGTTAAAAGTAAACTGTACCTGCATCCATTAACATCCA
This sequence comes from Megaustenia siamemsis, assembly GCA_032433765.1. NCBI lineage: Eukaryota > Metazoa > Mollusca > Gastropoda > Stylommatophora > Ariophantidae > Megaustenia > Megaustenia siamemsis. Next base: position 50,247,326 of record JAVIAB010000092.1, read on the forward strand.
TATCTACTGGTGGCTGCTGGATGTGTACGGTACACTTTTCTGCCTCTTGACTGAACGTCTCGTTGTTGCACAAAGGATGGTCTGTTGCGCTTTGATCAATCGTAGGAAAGTCTGGGTTATCTTCCTGAATATCGTCGCCTACAAAATAAAAACAACTGATATCAATAACATGGAGTATTGAAACAGTGTATGTAGATATTCATATCAGACTGGGTAATTAGGGACAGCCAGATGGACAGATTGACTTACTTTAACTCAAGTTGGTGTAGGTGGAGACAAGCTAGGGTAGGAAGGAAACGTTCCTGGAGATAAATGCTCCAAGAGGAGATATTGAATATTCAGCTTACGGGACTAAAGGCTGGTCCATGAAAGTTGTTCATCGGTCCATGGAAATTCGCCTTTCAGGTATGTCCAGCAGGACCAGCTACCAACCATAGGGTGTAGCGCAGTGGAGACCGAGTACACTGATTGATCTTAGAGAAAAGGGAAACACTGTTAGGCTCTGATGGTGTTAAAGTGGTCTATCAAATCAAACTCCAATGTAAGTAAGTTGACTATGACGGAGCCCCTAGAAAAAGGGATAATTAATGGTATGACAGATAGGCGATCCCTATGTAATTAGTATGTAGATTTTGATCATTGGCAGACTGACCTAAGGCATGTAAGATGATAGAATTTACCAAAATTAATAAAAACGGGCAGGGCTTACTGAGAACAATTACAATGGCAGATGCAAGTCAGTCACAGAAAAGAAATTGGACATATTCTCTGGGGAAAATTAAGCCCCAGGAGTTTTGGGTTTGTTATAAATTTTACAGTGATGATGGGTATTGCAAAGTTTGTAGGCGTCATTTCCTAGTATTTTAGAATAAATTAGTTTTAAGTGTAATCCAGTAATCTTTCGAGATGGACAGTTAGAAGTGAGTTCCGATTATTTTAAGAAGTTGGACAGTTTAATGTGTGTCTCACAAGCGAGAGTACTAAATATATCATGGCCAAATAAAAGTGACTTTGCTTGTAACTTAAATGAGGTGTTACTTATTGAATTATCTGGTGTTGTGGAGCGGGAGCGGCACTATCTGACTTGCAGTGTGATTGAATGCTGGATGTCATACAGGATGTGTACACTTTATCTGTTTTCGCCCGGTGGTCTGAACTATCATTTCGCCTGCTTTTTATAGTTCTTATTTACGTTTATTATCGCGTTGCGTTGCATTATGTCTGCGTCTTGCATCCCACTGCAATGCATTCAATATTTTTTTTCGCGAGTTTCCTCAGTTGTTTTCTTGAACCTAACTGCAACATGACAGTTGTTGTGTAGTCCCGGTTGTCTCTTCCAGGAAAGCGGTTAATTATGTCCTTCTATGAGATATCCTTTTTGAATACTTCAATATTTCTCACTGTTTTGCTGTGATAAACAGTCTGGTCTGATTGTCACAGACCTTCCGTTTCTGACTTCCTCAGTTTCTTAGTCCTAGATGCATCCGGTTAATTTGAGATCTCCAAACAATTATTTTTTAAATATATGACAATTGATCTTAATCTCAATCTATCTATTTGATCTCAATTTATCAATTTAGCTATTTTGTAATGGAGGATGATCTGATGATTAACTAACTAATTAAGTAACTAATTAATTGACTTACTGACTGACTATATATTTATATATACGGCACATAAGAAAGAAATTGTAGACTCTTGTGTGAGACGATCTTTGTTATCAATTATTAGACCTTGCAGAGAACATGAATTGTATCTCACCATGCGACTCTGTTCTGGGCGAATATCAGCCAATAATCTTGGTTAGGGAGCTAATACCAGCTGCTGTTACCTCTTCCCTCAATGTTATTTTTTATCGTTTCTCTAGGTGAGTCTCTTTTTCTTTTACCCCCTGCTTCCCGTTAGAGGGCTTGCTTTGAGATTCTCTTGTTTTCTCTTCTCATCACATGATCAACATGCGACCACCTTCTTCTCTTGACTATAGATACAAGTCTTGGATGCTTTGTCATTTCTCTTATTTCTGCACTAGTCTTGAATTCACTCTGTGGTAAACAAAGTATTTTCTAGAGGCATTTGTTTTAAATTGCATCCAGTTCATTTTCTATTTCTTAGTTGTTTTCCAGCTTTGATTCTGATTCTTAATTTCTTTCTTTGTGTCTTCTAGCTGATCTCAGCTTTCAAGATATACTAAGTGATCTACTTCTTCCACTGCTTTTCCTTCAATTTATGTATTTTTTTTAGTATCAAGAAGCTATAGGACAGAAACACTTCCTTGACGAAGTAGTCTTCTGATGATCAGATTGCCTACATCTGTGAAGCTCTGTATAAAGAGTTTCCTATTACCTTCAAAATCTATATTTTCTTCTCGGGGAATTTGATGTTCCATTACTTTAAAACTCTTCTTGGTTGATCTCAAATCCTATATTTCTAATCTTTTATGACAGTGCATTTGTCTTTTCTTGCATCATGTCCGCCTTGCTATTGATAAGGTCTATCTCGTCCGCAAAATCAAGGTCCTCCTATTGGGATCAAAGTGTCCATCCAAAACCTTTGTCACCTGTGCAACGTGTTTGCATCATGAAGTCGATGGTCATATCAAATAACAAGAAAGGTAAATGATATCATTGTTTCACTTCGGCATAAATCTGGAACCTGCCTCTGTGCGAACTGTACATGAGAAGTCGCCGTACAAATCTTTGATGGTGTTACTAATTGTTGGGGGTATTCCATAATGTCTGAGTATGTTCCACAAGAAGTCTTTGTGTATGTTGTTGAAAGCCTTTTTGAAATCAATGAAATTTAGAAGTAGTTTCTGTTTTTCTATATGTTCCTCTAACATAACGCTTCGGGTGAATATATGATCAAGAACGTTTCTTCCTTTTCTAAATGATGCCACTTCCTCACGCATGAAAGTATCTACCTTATCGTTGACCCTGTTCATGATGATCGTCCAGGATAATTTAGAGACAACTGATAGAAAAGTTACGCTTCAGCAGTTATTGCAAGCCTTGAGATTGCCCTGTTTCCAATTTTGACAATTATATCTCATTGCCACTGTATATGTAAAACAAAAGTAAAGCAAAGAGCCCCGTCACGCCAAGTGGCGTATATGGAATATGGTGTTAGTGACCATACATTTTACAGATCTTCAGCACATGATTTTTGGGGTAATGTGGTCGGTATTACGCCCGTGCCGCTTTACTTTCGCCAGAAAAAAATCCGGTACCCATTTAAGGCTGGGTGAACCCGGAAGCCGTCGGTTGGGATCGAACCCCACCCCTTGTCCTTTGTAGTCCAGTTCACTAACCACTGGGCTATCGCGGCTCCCACTGCGTATGTAGCTGTGTATATAATTTCCACTGTATTTTTTCAGCCCATCGTGACTTTATTTCTTCACTTAATGTTAATATGGTTCCATATTTGTACATAGCCGGTGCCCCACTAGATGTAAAGGTGTTCGTTACCATCAACTGTCATTACAAGCTTTCTCCGCTTTTAATGCCAGTCTATTTATAAAGGTTCTCTTGTCTCTTCTGTCCGAGATTTTAATTTGTTGTCTAGTTCTTTGTACGTTGCGTTTGCTAGATTTTTTCGAACATCCGTCTTTACTGTTGGGAGCTGTCTTTGCCACTCTCCTTCCATGTATGTGTTTTCGTGTATTGTCAGAAATCCATGCTCTTCGTTCTATTTTCTTACACCCAGCACTTAATTCTAATGATGACATTAGAGATACACTGTCGGATTCCCTCATTTCATCTACGGTTTTCTCATAAAGTTCGCCAAGTACAACATAACAGTTTCAGAGCTCCAGGTTGAAGTTTCCAGTAATGTTCTTGACTTTCAGTTTGAGGTTGTTTATCTTATCTTGTCTATCTTTCAGTTTGAGACTGTTTATCATATCTTGTCTTGTCTTTCAGTTTGAGGCTGTTTATCTTATCTTGTCTTGTCTTTCAGTTTGAGGCTGTTTATCTTATCTTGTCTTGTCTTTCAGTTTGAGGCTGTTTATCTTAGCTTGTCTTGGCTTTTCATTTCATTTCCGAAGCATGATTTATAATCAGTAACACCCGCCCCTCTATATGCTCTCGCGTGTATCAAAGTTGTTCTAAATTGCCTTCTGGTACACAGGTGATCAATCTGGGTTTTTATTCTATCATCAAGTGATAACCATCATTTGGTTTGTTTTGTGAATCTTCTTGTGTGGAAATAAAATTCCACCTATAATCAATCCTTCTGTTAAACATAATTCAATTAATCTTTCCCCGCTTTGGCTTGGTTTGTCAATTCTTTCGTTCCCCATTGCCTTCTCAGCTCCCGCGTTATCTTTCCTACCTTGGCATTACAGTCACACATTACAATTAGAATATCGCGTTTATGTGTTTTATTTATAAGTTGTCGAAGTTAATAGTAAAACTTATCTTTAGTTTCATCTTCAGCGCATTTGTTGGTGCGTAACCTAGAATAGTTGTGAGTCACCACGTCTTGAACTTTAGCGAACTTTTATCAAACGATTGTTCACTGGCTCCCATCCTATAAAGCTTCTTTCAGCTGTATTTGACAATAGCCCTTCTCCTTCTCGGAGTTTTCCATCTGCCCTACCCAAATTAATATTATTTTGTTATTATCCACTGACCTTCTGCCTGTTCCCGGCCATCACATTTTCTAGTACCCGATATATCGAGCTGATCTCTGTTCACCTTGCTAACCACTTGGACCATTTTTGCTTGTGCAGCCATTGTTCTGACATTGCAGAAACCGATTGTGGTTATGATTTTAGAGTCAAAATTTGAAAACACTCCTAGATCTTGAATGGATTTCATCATTTTCATTTATGAGTCGAGACTTCTATTTGAATAACAATGGATGTTTCACAACGTCGGATTGTTGGGCCACCGATCAATCGTCCATAGGAAGATGCCTGACTGATAGGAAGATGCCTTACTGATAGGAAGATGCCTTACTGATAGGAAGATGCCTGACTGATAGGAAGATGCCTGACTGATAGGAAGATGCCTGACTGATAGGAAGATGCCTGACTGATAGGAAGATGCCTGACTGATAGGAAGATGCCTGACTGATAGGAAGATGACTACCAATAAACTAAAAACTAAGTAACTTACTGACGACAGTCTGGATAACTAATAGTTTATTCAATCAAATAACTAATTAACTATTCAACTAACTAGATATTCATTTCATTTCTCGTTTTGTTCATTATACATTATATAAATATATATTAATAAATTATTATTATTTTATTACTATCATTATTATTATTATTATTAAAATTACCAGCCACTACTGCAAGCTATCGGTACAATAGCTTTAGACTTTTATAACGTTGCCCCTCTTTTCTTTGCTCATGTAAATGTAAGTTTTTGAAATTTGACATCATTAATAACAATAACAGTAACTGCAAGCTATGACAACAATAACTTCAATAACAACTACCTGCCACAGGTGATACAGGAAGTGATGGTTGGCTGAACCACTTGATTATCTTTTCCATTTCCAATTTCAGGTTTTTCTTTTTTAAATTTCTGCCACTGTTTTCTATTCTATTTCTCATGGTGAAAATGTTTTCTTCAGTCTCAGATGCTATGTTTCAACGTACCCACATAGGTTATTTTTGTTCTTACAACATAAGATAAACTAATACTCACCCCAACGCGCCCCCACCCCTTCACATTTCCGCACAAAAAAAGCTTTCAAAACACCTTATCGATCGTACAAGTACAATGTAGAGATCACAGCGGTTTGTTTATATTACATTCAGTTTTAAGCACAAAAGTTTTTACATTTTAAAGATGCGGCCTTTTCTAATCGCTGTGAATGTATAATAAAATAAGCGTGCGTATTTTACCTTCATGGAAAAACAAAAATGAAAGACTCAAAATTAATGCACAATCAGTTAAATGAATTAACTGGAAGAAAAGAAGTCAAAGTTTCAGGATGTGTGAAATCAAAGGAAGGAAATAGAACAATGGGACAGGAGAAGACAATGGAAAGATGGACAGAATATATCAGTCAACTCTATTACGATAAAAGACCAGAATAAAACAATTCAAATGAAGACACATGACCACCAATAATGCAGAGTGAAGTGGAGGACGCAATTCAACACATGAAAAGAGGCAAAGCTCCAGGTCCCGACAATATAACAAACGAAGAGATAAATGCATTAGGAGAACTGGGAGTACAAGTCATAACAAAACAACTCAATGACATATATAACACTTGACACATACCTGAAGATCTACTAAAATCTATCTTTGTAGCCATACCAAAGAAGTCAGGCGCCACTGATCGTGAAGACTATCACACTATTACTCTCATGAGCCATATGACTAAAATATTACTAAAAATCATCATGAGACGTGTAAGGAACTAAATAAAACCAGAAATAAGTGATGAACAATGTGGATTTGTGGAAGGAAAGGCACTAATAATGCAATATACATCTTAAGAACATTGATAGACAGCTCTATAGAGGTAAAGAAAGATCTATTTACGTGTTTTATAGACTACACGAAAGCATTTGACAAAGTAAAGCACGTGAAAATAATAAATATGCTGGAGAAATTAAACATTGATGGCAAGGATCTGCTAATCATAAAAAATATGTACTGGCAACAAACAGCAGCTATACGAATTAACAACCAAACAGGACAATTTCAATTTATAAAACAAGGAGTCAGACAAGGCTGTGTTCTGTCGCCGGATTTGTTTTCACTTTACAGCGAACATATTATGAGATCAATAGTAGACAAAAAAGGAATTGAAGTCAACGGTCACAATATAAATATTTTACGATATGCGGATGACACAGTCTTAATACCAGAGACAGAGAATGAGCTACAAGAAATGATAGATTTTATAGTAAAATAAAGCAACAAGAAAGGTCTCAGCCTGAATAGTGAGAAAACAGAAGTAATGGTTATATCAAAGAAACAATCATCACCATTATGCGGCATACAAATAAACAAGACAAATCTGAAACAAGTGCAACGTTTGAAATACTTGGGCACAGTGACAACATCAGATGGAAGATGCACCACAGAAATAAAAAGCAGAATAGCTCAGGCCAAAATAGCATTTCAGAAAATGAAAAATATCTTATGCAACAAATCTATGTCAATAGAAAGGAGAAAGAGAGTTCATCGATGCAATATAGAACCAATTCTGACCTATGGAAGCGAATCATCGACAATAGACAAACAAATGAAAAGACGATTAGAGGCCACAGACATGGGATTTCTCAGAAGAATGTTGAAAGTTCCCTGGACAGCTAAAAAGACCAATGAGAAAGTTCTCAAAGAGGCCAACACAAAAGGGAGCTCTTAAAAAACATCAGAAAGAAGCAATCAACATTTTTTGGGTACAACATGAGAAGAGGAAAGTCGAAATACTTGGTTACAACTGGTAAAATAAAAGGAAAGAGAAATCGCGGGACGACAAAGAGAGAAAATACTGGATAGCTTGGTGTCATGGCATGGAAAACAGTCAACAACAGAACTCATACGATGCACTGTGGATAGACGATTGTGGAAGGACATGATCGCCAACGCCAACCGGTACGGCACATGATGATTAATAAATCAACTGCTGTTTAGTAATAAAAGACTGATCGAGAATACTTACAAACAGCCCGTAACGCGGACTCCGTGCTTGCCATTGCCAAGGGAACGTTCAGAAGCAGAAACTCCGTGTTATTAGGGCACATATCCGTAGCTCGCTGAAGGCAGGCCAGGTATTCCTTGCTGTATCTATACAACAGTAGATGTCTGAGATCATTTGCTCTCTTTGGGTTGTATCAGTCTTTTCATGCGTGCTTTTTGTTTGTCTGTCTGCATGTGTGTGTGTGTGATCGTTCATATGTATACAAAGAGTTAAAAAGAAAGAACTCTGGTGTTTAATAACAGAGGTTGTGTGGTCGATAAGAGAAAGGTTGGCCTCTGGATAGGAAGGTCCCAGGTTCGTGCTACAGGCGGTGGGAATATTTCACATCAAATCTGTTGTTGTTTTTAGCTCTTACCCTCCGACAGTTTGTGGACAGATCCGAGGTCCAGCCCTCTCGAATAACGAAAAAAAAACAGCAGAATGTCCCGTGTGCGTTTTGTGCACTTTAAATGTCCCTTGGACATCGGAAATAGTTGGTTTAAAATGTTACTACCAGGATAAAATGAAAGGAAAAACCTACCAAAAAAAGTCAAAAATCTTTGACGATAAAAAAATGAATAACTCATTAGTCATACCTTATATTCCCGTATATAGGAACGCGTGAAAAAAATGGCGGTTTCTTTTCGCCGGTCTCTTGTTAAGGACGCTTAATTCATTTATTTTTAAAAAGCGTACAGTGCATCTACGTGCTGCAGAGCGATTTACTGGCGTTGGCCAGTCTATAATGTGGAAACGGGTTCTGGACCGTGCGACTGAGTAAGTGCACGTGAGTCTGGACCATCCACAGCATCGACTTCCAGCGGCAAAATCAACTATGACGACAGTAAGTATTCAGATGCTGCCCAAACGACGACATCGAAGAAAGAAAACAAGATAAGGTAAGCGTGATGGTATTGAACTGTCGAAGTATGAGAGACTAGACCTAAAGTACGTGTGCATTACATATTGGAATTTTGGGTCAATAAATCAACGAGATTTATTTTCACCCTTGTTATTTGGAGTTATTATGCACTTCATTGAAGAAATGCTGCACCGGTAATAAAGGCATCGAAGGAGACCATTTGGAGGACCTTGACTTTGCTGATGACATAGTTCTCATCAGCAGTCAGATGAGATCGATGCAGGAAAACACAAATGAACTATCATCAATAGCCAGCAAAATTGGGCTTGAGATCAATCATGAAAAGACTAAAGTCATGAAAAGCTTAATTCCAACAGACGACAAAATATACATGGAAAACAAACCAGTGGAAGAGATCGATCACTTTATCTATCTTGGAAGTCACATTGATCGAGAAGGGGATACAAGCAAAGAAAGTAAAATCAGAATAGCTAAAGCAGCAATGTCTTTCAGAAGGCTTGAAAAATTGTGGAAATCAAAATTCATCAGCACAAACACAAAACTTAGACTATTCAAATCAAATGTACTATCAACCCTTACGTATGCGTGTGAAAGCTGGAAAACAACAAGAGACATAGAAACAAAGTTGAACGCATTCGAAAATAAATGTCTAAAGAAAATATTTGGTATAGCGTGGAACGAATTCAAAATAAACGGGGAAATTAGAGAAATTGCCAATATGTTGGGCATGTGATGAGAAGAGACAATAATCGAATAGCAAAGCAAGTCCTCATCTGGGAACAACAGGTAAGAGGAAAAGAGGAACACCTAGAGTACTTGATAAAGTACGAAACCAGGCACTTGGGGTCATCACAGGAGCAGCTAAAACAACATCAATATTGGAGATGGAGAAATTGTGGAGGATACCAGCAATGAGAGAACGGAGACACACAAAGGTGTTGATACAAGCTGAAAAATTGTAATGCATGCCGAGACATCCAATGAAGGACCGATTTCAAAATCTTGCACTGGGGCGGCTTAAGAGAAGTAGTTTTATTCACCATTTCAAGCGAATTTATAGACAAACACCAGACATACCAAGAGTTATTAACCCCATACTGCCCATACCAGAACAGACTCCCTGGACAGAATCAGGATTGTCAATACAAATACTGACAGAGGAACAGAATCGTAAAACAATAACTCGCAGTTTCTTGGTTAAAGAATACCCACAATATCTATAGATTCGTGTGTACACAGATGGATCAGCACAGAATGCGGTAAAGAATGGGGCAGCAGGTGCATATATAGAGTACCCAAATAACACTAGGAATATGAATAAAATAGCAACAGGGAAATATTGTCACAATTACGATGCAGAAATCCAAGCAATAAAGTTGGCAATAGAAAAACTGCTGAACTGTAATCTTAGCCCACAGCCTGTAGTGTTTTTGACAGATGCAAGATCACTACTCCAGGCACTACAATCTAGAAAATTGCCACATATGTAGACCTTATTGACTGAACTCTGCAAGCACCACAGGGTTGTCCTGTCGTAGATCCCATCTCACTTTGGAATACCAGGAAATGAGAAAGCAGATCAGGTGGCAAAGGAAGGTTCAACAGACACACAACCAGTTACATACCATCATAAGAAACAGATAATCAAATCAATCAGAGGACCACAAGCCCCAAATCAGGATGCCTTTCATAATATGAATAGATGTGAACAAGTTATCACTATACGTCTCAGAGAAGTACACAATTGACTCCATAGTCACATGTATACAAAATTCAAGATCGACACCTCTATGTACATGTGGACAGGCGCCCTAACCTGCTGAACACATACTTTAAGACTGTATTGAATATAGTAGACTGAGGAAAACCCATTGGCCCAAACATACAACACTACAGACAAAACTATATGGGCGACTAAGAATTACAAAAGACAGTGAAATTTATATAGGAAACGACATTGCAGATAAAGACAATACTTCAGGCGAACGAAAGATAGACAGATAGACAGACAGACAGACAGGCAGGCAGACAGACGGACGGACGGACAGATAGATGGATAGATAGATAGACAGACAGACAGACAGACAGGCAGGCAGACAGACAGACAGACAGGCAGGCAGACGGACGGACGGACGGACGGACAGATAGATGGATAGATAGATAGACAGACAGGCAGACAGGCAGGCAGGCAGGCAGGCAGACAGACAGACAGACAGATAGATAGATAGATAGATAGATAGATAGATAGATAGATAGATAGATAGATAGATAGATAGATAGATAGATAGATAGATAGATAGATAGATAGATAGATAGATAGATAGATAGATAGATAGATAGATAGATAGATAGATAGATAGATAGATAGATAGATAGATAGATAGATAGATAGATAGATAGATAGATAGATAGATAGATAGATAGATAGATAGATAGATAGATAGATAGATAGATAGATAGATAGATAGATAGATAGATAGATAGATAGATAGATAGATAGATAGATAGATAGATAGATAGATAGATAGATAGATAGATAGATAGATAGATAGATAGATAGATAGATAGATAGATAAGAAGTGATTAATAGTGCAGTTTCTTATTTAAATTCTTTGAAACTTTACTAGGGATATAAAGGTGGCTTACACAAACAACAGCAAAAACATAATAACTATGTGGTTATTGGCGGAACAGTACAGTGATATGAAGACATCTTTGTTTTCTTTTCTGTCGTGGAGGAAGTATTTTCATATAGGCACTACCAGACGGTGCAATAGCTCAGTGGTTAAGGAACTGGACTACAAAGGACAAGGGGTGTGGTTCGATCATAACCGACGGCTTTCGGGTTCACCCAGCCTTAAATGGGTACCGGATTTTTTTCTGGGAAAGTAAAGCGGCACGGGCGTAATACCGATCACATTACCCCAAAAATCATGTGCCGAAGGTCTGTAAAATTATATGGTCACTAACACCATATTACCTATACGCCACTTGAACCCTACCTCTTGTCCTTTGTAGTCCAGTTCACAAACCACTGATCTATCGCTGCTCTCGAAACAACTACAAGCTGTGAAAAAAATCATGTATATTGGACCTTGCCTATTGTGAAGTATATTAAACACAATAAGATAGAATCATCTATAGTTTTAGTAAGGCCTGTGGGCTAAGAGGGAAATCCCAAATTTTATGACGTTTTCAGCAGTGTGAATTATAGACGGCTGACGCTATTGTACCCACAGCCGTTCTGCTCGAAAAGCTGAAAATGTCACAAACATTGGGTGGTTCATTCAGTCAACAGGCCTTAGTAAACTATAGATGGATGTCGATAGAACATAGGTCCTTTCTACGTAGTCTCGACCAATGTGACAAAGCACAATCTCAAGTAAACACATTTTGTTTTCTAATTTTATTAACGTTTGTCACATCGATTTACTGGTAGGTTTTCTCTGTACACGACGATACAACTTACTGACACATGTCTTCTCTGGATATATCCACCTGCACTTTATTTAGAATGGTCGTGCACTTGCTGACCAAATGGTTCACAAACCTCTCGTTGCATTTTGTGGAAATACTAAAGCCTTTGCCTGAAAGAAATGACAGGGGAAAATATTAAGTCTGTTTCATAATAACATTATAATGGTATTGTACACACTCCCCATCCGGTGTTGATGTTTTTCGTTCAGAAGTTTCTTACATCAAGCAATACAACAGATGACTTCAATCGCGCGGAACAAACATTCAACATTAAACACAATAAGACTTATCACATTATTCTTCTCAACACTTTTGCAGTGTGCATTAACACCAATGCTGGCTAACATTTAAAAAAAAACAAATTTGGACATAAAAAGCGATCACCACCAGACAGAATCCCCACGAAGCATTATTATTAGAAAGAAACTTAAAAATATGGAAATGAAATACAATTGTTTAATAAAATAGCAGACATCTCGAGGATCACAATGGACGAGAAAAACAAATATTGACCCGACATTTCGATTCCCTTGACCCTAAAAGGCATCAGAGAAGGAGAAGAGTAAACAACAAAACATATTCTGAAGAAGCTCTATTTTAAACTTCGTCGGTGGGGAAATCTTAAATAATAAAATTGAAAAATGAAGAAGAGAGAATTAATACAACATTTATTATGTGAATTAAACAATTAGTTTTAAAAAGTGTCATATTTAATAAACAACCAGCCACGTGGCATTATTTTGCTATTGAATAATATATACATATTTGTTTTTATTTGACTCATAGAATTTACTAATGCGTTCATTTTAAATGTCAAATTAAAAGCAAAAGTGATCTTAAAATCATGCATTGTAGCAAAATAATTTAGTAAAAGTACATTACATAATTTAAACCGACCACGACTTTGACAAAAACGAAAAGAAAAGAAAAAAAAATGTTCATTTGTCGACTGAGCTATTGAGTTATTAGCGGTTCATCATAATTGCATTCCAAACATGTCAATAGGTGCTCAAATCCCTTCCACAGCAATTCCCGCGGTGTCCAGCGACTGACGACTCCAGTTCTGTGTTGGTTGATAAGTCTTCTTATACGCCCACTAAGTTTCTTGTTTCTGGCTGTGCCCATCTTAACTCCCATCTCTTTCATCCAAAGGAGTGACGTGGACTCATGATTGTCGAAGTCATGTGCCCTTCCCACATCTCGGAGGGCATTAATAATGTCATCCCGATCCACTGGTTGATCGTCTTCGAAGACAGCGCAGCTAGCCAACCTGTCCGCTCTTTCATTTCCCAGTACTCCCGCATGTCCTGGGACGTAGACTAAGGTGAACTTACGTATTTTTTACTTCTGCAACGACTCTACCCATTGCATGCGTGCAAGGCCCGCCTCCACATTTGTTTTTATCATGCTCATCGAAACACTCATTATGCAGGCGTGGGTGTAGTCATGCGACTCTAACCAGATTAATGCCCTGGTCACTTCCATCACCTCCATTGTCATGCTACTCGTATTCATAACGTATTCACCATTGTCTTCCTTGACTTTTCTGACTGATGAGCGTGATGTAAATGCCCATGCACTCCTTTTGTGTCGTATTTCAGATCCGTCTGTATAGATGACTGCATCTTTCTCATCGGTGTTATCCCAGATGAGACCGATGACCTCCGCATTGACCACGATTGAGTTATGTTCCCTTCATTTCCTGTCGAGTGTGACAATACACGAGAATGTCCCCCTGAATGACGTAGCACCGTTATCCACTCATTGCCAGCTTTGATATTGTTAAGCCCACATACCTTTCAGATTTATAGCAGTTGTCGATATAAAGTGGAAGCAATGTTACTGATTAATGTGATTAAGCCTTTGTGCGAATATGCATTTATGTTATGTTTGTATGTCTGTTCTTTTTTGTTGTTTAGCATACTCACAGAACCGAGTCAGTTGATTCATGGCATTCTGAATGGCCTCAGTATAAGCTCGGTCTTGGAAGATCGGCATATCCGGACATGACACGTTTGTCTCGTGGACACAGGACAAATACTGGGCAATCTCTCTGTAACGAGAACCAATGCGTGGGCACTAGCACATGTTAATATTGCAAGGACACTCACAAATGTTAATATTGCATGGACACTAATAAATGTTAATATTGCATGGACACTAACAAATGTTAATATTGCATGGACACTAATAAATGTTAATATTGCATGGACACTAACAAATGTTAATATTGCATTGACACCAACAAATGTTATTATTGCATGGACACTAACAAATGTTAATATTGCATGGACACTAACAAATGTTAATATTGCAAGGACACTAACAAATGTTAATATTGCAAGGACACTAAAATGTTAATATTGCAAGGACACTAACAAATGTTATTATTGCAGGGACACCAACAAATGTTATTATTGCATGTACACTAACAAATGTTAATATTGCAGAGACACTAACAAATGTTAATATTGCAGGGACACTACCAAATGTTAATATTGTATGGACACTAACAAATGTTAATATTGCAGGGACACTAACAAATGTTAATATTGCATTGACACCAACAAATGTTATTATTGCATGGACACTAACAAATGTTAATATTGCTTGAACACTAATAAATGTTAATATTGCATGGACACTAACAAATGTTAATATTGCATGGACACTAACAAATGTTATTATTGCATGGACACTAACAAATGTTAATATTTCAAGGACACTAACAAATGTTAATATTTCAAGGACACTAACAAATGTTAATATTTCAAGGACACTAACAAATGTTAATATTGCAGGGACACTAGCAATTGTTTTAATTTTTCATGGACGCAAACAAACGTTTAAAAAAAATTATAAACACGAACAAATGTAAACATTTTCGGCACACTAACAAATACTAATTTTTCATGGCCACGAATTTGTGTAAATAAAAGAATAATGTGGACACTCTTTAATTAAAGAATATAACCAACAATAATAAATATAGATTTAGGGTATTTAAAAAAACAGAAACATTTCATGACACATGAATAAAGGAACGAATGAAAAGTGCACGATTAACAAAAATAATCTGCAAAATGAATGAATTGGAATTCACGCATATTTTATGGGTGACAAATAAATGGGACAATTACGTGATAGAAGTGTAAACTGTATCTTTCCATCATGCTTGAGGGCGTTTTTGGGAGTATACGAGTACAGTGTCTGCATTTTTTCTCGACCAAGGATCAATTTCTGGTCAGCATGACACCTAGCAGTTGCACCATTTGAATATTTCTTGGTTTGTTCATTCTGTTTGGCCAAAATATTCTGAAAATTTTCCTCGCTCATTTTGTGAGAATAATTTTTACATTTTATATATTGAGCTATAATCACCATCATGTGCCATACCGGTTGGCGTAGGCGATCATGTCCTTCCACAATCTTCTATTTTTTCTGATGTTATTAGGAGCTGCCTTTTTGTGTTGGCCTCTTTGAGAATTTCCTCATTGGTCTTTTTAGCTGTCCAGGGAACTTTCAACATGTAACATCACTAGAGTCTGTAGAAAGTTAACTACTACATCTAAATTGTACTTAAGTTTACCGAGATAAAATAGGTGATTTGCTTGAAATATTTCCAGGTTCCTACGACTTGTCAAAAACATCCGTTTTCCATTCCTTGATTGACGGTAGCTTCTTTTCGATTCAAAGTCCTATCTTATCCACCAGATAAAATATTTTCGATCTCCACCCAGCGCGTGTTGTGTTCTCGTCTCTGGTTCTTAGATGTTGTAATGTACTTGACCCCTCATAACTTCCTTGCAGAAGTTTCTGCACAATATTAAAGTTTATTTTTGCATAATGATGAATTTACACCTTAAATTGATTAAAATTTAGGTAGCTCACAATTTCTGAACGGACTATAAATGTAAGTAATCGATTTATAAATACAGAGAAACGAAAAAATGCAATGCAATGCATTCTACATCAATGATGTTCCCGAATTTGCTGCTAGGAGTCACATAACACAAATCTATGGTTGTAATGTTATCTTCCGCTTATTCTCTCATTTGCACATAAAAGTGAAAATCATTTTAAGAGATGGGTAACTCTAGGGGTAATAATAATAATTCTTGAGATAATGAGCTATAATGTTATTGTTAGGGGTACGGGCTCGAACCTCCCTGGGAGCTGCCTTGCTATTCTCTGCTGTTCGTGACTCTTCCAAGTCTTGCCAAATTACTTGTGTTCCTGAAATATTTATGTTAATCTCTTCTCTCGTTATCATTCGCTCTCGTAATTATTCATCGTAATAATAAATATATATTTACTTGCACTGAATTTCCTCATGTACGATATTTGCCGAATTTGGATTGGTGACTAGTATAAATTCTTGTACTTAAATATGGGATATATTTTTCGTCATTTCACAACGAAATTCCGATTATTGACAGTCAGTGCAGCGCTGCTAGGGTAAACATCTGTATTACTCATTTTTCCCCTGTTGTTTGACAATAACGAACCTATCGAACCTACTACTCAAGGACAGGTAAACAGTACAAACTGTGCCTTGTCGCCGCTAACCTTTTGTGGTCTTGGGAAAGCAATCAAAATAATCATAAGTGAAGACGTTAGTGATGTGCTAACGATTCTTTCCATCATCTCCCAGAATCAGGTCGGTGCCAAACTAAAGACAAATGTGTTCTCTTGGTATAAGCCAATATAAGGTCTGTAGGGGGATTCAGATATCTGGACTAAATATTGTGGACCTAACTGTCCTTCCAGAAGAATGACTATTTAGCCACATCAAAAGCTGTCGTCATCTTCAGTGAGGTAATATAAGCCAATAGGTTTATCACTCGAAATAGTGAACCTATTGCTATTATTAGTATTAGTTATTATTAGTAATAGTATTATCATTCTATGTTAAAGTTTGCTGTTAACGAATTTATTCTTTACTACTGTGCTCAATGTTAGCAATACGTTCTAGTTTACTTGCAAAGTATGTCCAAGCTTTGACTTCTTGCCAAATAAATGAACTCCATTCTGGACGAGCAAATCTGGAATGATTCTTCTTGTTCCAGACAAAACTGGTTTTCTGTGCCTGCGGAAGAATAAACATGTGGCTAGAAGTAGTACAATATTATCATTTGTTTAAGCCAAAGAAAAACGAGACAACAAACAGCTTGTGCAACAATAATGTCTGAGACTGTGAGAAAAGATAAAAGACAGCCTACAAGTGGAGCAAAAGTAGTGTTTGCGACTGTGAAAAAAGACAGCTTACAAGTGGCACAATTAGAGGATGTTAAAACAGAAAGTGGTTCATTGTTCGTTCCTTTAAAGTGACATCGTGTCATTCCTGCCAAACAACATTGTTTCTCAATCACCATCACTGGATGACGATGTGTGTGCACAGACGGTGTGATCAATTATATCTCTTCCTTCCACATTTCCGTTACTACTTTATCGACTTCGTATTCCAAATTGCTGAATTCTCCAAACTGCAAAATTCTTGTTGTGTCACTCACTATCCACCATACAGACGCTGGGGTCCTTTTAGAATTAGCCTTTGTGCTTGTTCACAATCTCCACAATATGCTTAGTTGAGGTCAGTTTGTCAGTTCTTTCGCTTCTATGAAACTAAGCGTGGCCTGTAGAGTGTATTCACATGATTTTCATCTCAAGTTTCAGGCCTCGACATGTCACCCACTAGAGCCTATCGGAGTGGTTAATCTAGATACTGGTAATTAAAAATAAACATGCATAAGAATTTGATTGGCTGATGAACTCTCATCACGCATCGAGCAAGATATTTAGATGTTTATACTTGCCTTGACCATCTACACATTTTTTTTTTTTTTTTGGGGGGGGGGGGGGGTAATGTGGGCTGCACTACGCCAGTGTCGTTTGTCTTTTTTCTTATTTAAAAAAAAAAATGTTATTTTCATTTAAGACTAGGCGAACCTAGAATCAATCAGTTGGGATCGAGCTAGCTCGTTATCTTCATTTGATCAGTATGCTTATCACTGATATTCGATTTATTGGGTGGTCGGTATAAATTATCCGCTTGGATAAACTAAATTGTTCCGCTTAGAGGAAGTGGATTATTGGAATAGTTCTTCTTCTCCTCTTTTCTCTTTCACTGATACCTAAAAGGTGTCGTGGTTTATATCATTTGTCGTTCTTGAGCTGCTCGAATTGTCTGAATTAGTGATTTTCTTTGTTGTTACATGTCTCTGTCACTGCATCTATCCATCTTCTTCTGGGTCTTCCTCTTGGTCTTTTTCCATGCATTCTCGAGAAGAACGCCCTTGATGGTGATTGGTAAGGGTTCATTCTGACCAGGTGGCCAAACCATTTAAGTTGTTGTTGTTCTATATATTCTTGGCAGGGTTTTGTTCCTACCATTTTTCTTATGGTTTCATTTGGTATTCTATCTCTTCTTGTGTTGTTTGGTACTTTTCTCAAGCATCGCATCTCACATGTATTGATCTTTCTTAAATGTGATTTAGAAAGGGTCCATGTTTGACTTTCATAGCACAAAGTTGGTATGAAAATGCTATTTATCATTTGTTGTTTAGGGCCATAGAAATTGGAATAGTTAAGCACAGTAAATCCATAATACACGGTTTGTGTGCGATGCGACAACCAATAATTTTATTAAATGCCTAGAATTGAAAAAAAAAAGCTTCTTTCACTTAAAGGTGCCTACGAAACCCTTCATGCTAGTTCCGAGGTACCGTCATTCATTTTTCGGTATAACGCTATTTATACACTCTTGGTCTTGGTACCCAAATGGACTTTCGTTCAGCCTCATTCACACTTTAATGCTGAAAAGTGTTTAGATTTATCGCAAAGCGACAGAATAGAAACGGTAATTGTCCACATGAAATCATTAGCTGGAGTGTTGATTTTCAAAGGTTCGCATCAATCGAAAGATAAATTAGGAAACATCAGAGCATACATTCCATAGGATTTACTACTGTTTGCTAAATATTTTAGACATTTTAAATGTAAAGTAACTGAAAAAAGTTAATTAAAAAAGTGATTTAAAAAAAAATAAAAGTTTACAATTACATTATCATTTCAATCCATTAAACAAGAAAATCGTTATGTACATATAAAGGCCTTGAAGCAAAGGTTTAGTTACATTTGTATTATCGCTACCAGCAACTACAACATAAAAATGTAAACTGGTGACAGTTCTACTTCGCATTTCTAGTAAAACTAGTTATGTGTACGTCGCAACTATTGAAGACATAACAGTTTACGAGACTGCGATCCGCATTTTAAAAAAGCTCTAATTGTTAAGTAAACAAAGAAAATAAACATAAAATGATATTGAGCAGCTTCACTAACGGAAACACAATACATACTACAACGTTTCGGCAAAAGTCTTCTTCAGGTGTAACAAAAAAATTATACACATTGAAAAAAAAAACACACACAGAATTCCGAGTATGAATGCCCAACTAGCATCACTAAAAAGTGACCATTTTTTTTAGAGCTGTGTAGTACGTGTGTCTTCTTACTGCGAATTGTGAGTTTTCTGTGTTTATTTTGTGTATGGTTACGGTTATGGAAGGTCCCGGTATCACCGCAAACGAACTAAAATCCATAATTGCACACCCGCCCATGCCAGTGGAATCATCCGAATTAATTTCTCATCTTCCAAATAATGAAAGATAGCTGAAGTTCCCATTATAACAGTCTCAGCACAAGCCAAAATACATAATGGCGAAACCGCACAGAAAGTGAACACAGCCATCTGTTCCCCGTCATACGATACCATCATTGATCATAAGCAATCGTAATATCGAAACACGATCAAAACGGATGAACCGCACAGCTCACGGTGTGCAAAGAGCACTTAACTCAGTAGCTCCTGCAGCATATGGAATATGAAGAAACCGCAATAAGGAACACTTTCCAGACACAGCCTCTAACTGTTCCTGACGCTTATCGGCCATATTTATCGAAAGTTCATATTGTATATAGTTTTTTGGTTATACCTGATGACGGCTTTTGTCGAACGTTTTAGTTTGTTTTGTCTTTCTGTTAGCTTAGCTGCTCAATACCATTGTATATTTATTTTCTTTGTTTTCTACAGCTATACACGCGGCTCTGCATAGTATTTCATATTTGTTACATTTGATACCTGTGCTTATCTCCTGTTACGTATACAATATGTTGAATGCTGGTACCAGGAAAAAAAAATGTGTTTATTTTTATAATGAGCTCTAACGTGCTTTATTATAAGATTATATATATATATATATATAAAGCGGATCACGGAAGAATGCGGTTTCGTATTTACCAGCGGGCTTTGAACCAATCCCTCGTGTTTTAGGGAAGATTACTGTATTCAAAGGATATATGTTTAGTACAGGGATTGTTTAGAAATACAACAATAGCCAATGCATGATAGTAATGAGCATATTGTTATACTACATGCGACATAGTTATCCGTGTCCAGAAATAGACAGAAATAGGCCGGCATTTACTAAACCATAATCTCAACTATTTACGCTGAGCAATTTGCCGAACGTAGTTAAGGGCCTTTATAAGCAACGTAGTTATTTTATATTCCGGGATTTAAGCCAAGATCCATACTTATCGTTATAGCTGCAGTTGCTGTTGGAAATCGATTACTTCTTTAACGATTCAGAGGAAGTGTTATAATCTATACTATAATCTATATCTAGAGAGTCTCTAGCTTCTAGAAATAGTCACATTTAGTAAAATAAAAAAGGAAGCAATTAAGTTAACAAAAAGGAGGTTATTGAGTTAACAATGACGAGGAAGTAATTAAGTCAACGGCAACGAGGATATAATTAAATTGATAACTAATATGCAATTAAGTCAACAACAACGGTGAAGATCACTATCTCCTTCATTTTAAGATACTGAATTTTATTGCATTATGATTGTATAGCACTTCACGTTTTATACTATTGTTAGGTTTTAACACTTTATACTGTGAGATTTTAACACTTTATACTGTGAGATTTTAACACTTTATATTGTGATGTTTTAACATTTCATACTGTGAGATTTTAACAGTTTATATTGTTAGATTTTTAACACTTTATATAGTGCGGTAAAATTGATTATAAAGGAGAAATAAAAGTTTTCCAGTATGAACCCATTACCAACCCCAACCCCCCCCCCCCACACACACACACGCACACGCGCCTACCCACGCTCGTCACTCCAACTAGACCATTTGAATTTCGGGTCTGGTGACAGCAGCTGGAAGTTTAGTCCTTTCATTCTTATTTCATAATATTACTTTATTTTGAAATCTTAGTGCTAGTTAGTTATGTCGTGTTAATTTTATTTACTTATTTATCGATGTATGTGTTGTTTATTGTTCCTGCCTAATGCCTATTGAGCGGCAACATTGATCGATTTTGTGCTGTCCATTACTTACTTAAAGCTGTACCCATTCAATTAAAAAAAATGTTTTATTTGTCCCTTTTTTTTACGACTTTTCTTGCTATTCACACACGCGGAAAGCGTCAGCTATTCTTACTCTCCAATACTTTATGTGACTCGTTGAATTTAGACAATGCTGTATATGCGTTTAACTTGTGTGAGAATTCTGATGCGAACACGGTTTGAAAGTGTAACCCCGATTTGAGACTGTATGTGTGCCACATAATTCTTCAACTGAATTAACTAGGGTGACATCATCATTATCAGCAATGAGATATTTTAAATGTACATGACCAGATGTAGACACAAGTTACTTGATATCCATAGAGTAAATTCATAATAAAATGAAACATACACATAAAAACATAGACAACACGATTCTACTATGATGCAAAACAAAAAGAAAAAGTAAAATATAGGTTATCGCCATGTCCATTAGGCATATGCAGTATCTTCCGTTAGGAAATATTTTTTTCCATAACCAACGGCACATTGTTAGGTGACGTTGACAATATGACGTCAAGATGCCTTCCCTTGCCGTAAGAAATCTGTAGTACCCATTTTTAAAGGTTCGATAAACCCCTTGGATTTGTCGGTCAAAAACAACCCGCCATTACTTGAAATAGAACCCGAACCGTTCTCATCAGGAGGCGAGCGCACTAGCAACTAAGAGACGTGGCTCCAATCATGTATCAGTTGTTTAGAAAAATGTCATAACTCCGTGTAAAGCTAAATTAAATGTAAAATAATAGGTTCTCTTCCTGCTTTAAAATGTATAAGAGGAAGTCTGATGTCAGCGGCTGTATTTGTCAAAGACCAATGGTACATTTTATGTGTCGGCATCACGCCAGGTAATGAATTTAAATACCTGGGAACAATGTTAACCTCACATGGTAGATGTACAACAGAGGAGAGATGCAGAATAGCTCAGATAAAAGTATCTTTAAAAAAAATTAGGAAGATACTATGTAATCCATTTTTGACAACAGAAACAAGAAAAAGAGTTCTAAAATGTTATGTAGAGACAGTCTTAACATATGATCATGAATCATGGACAATAGGACAACATATACAAAAAATCACTAGGGACTATAGAAATATGGTTTTACAGAAGAATGTTGAGAATACCATGGATTGTTAAGAAGAGTAATGAAAACGTTCTGAAAGAGGCCAAAGCAAAAAAGAGAGCTAATTTCCAATATTAGGAAGAAACAATCACTATATTTTTTGCCGTGTAAAGAGAAGATAATAGCTTGAATATATTGTGACAACTGGGAAAATTGAGGGACGAAGAGATAGAGGGAAGAAAAGAGAAAAGATACCAGACAGCTTAGAATGCTGCTTTTTCAAAGCCATTCTGCATCTCACCTCTGACGTACAACTACCATCTGAGGTTAACATTGTTCCCAGATATTTAAATTAATTTACCTATTTTAATATTGTTCCACTTGTCTTTATATGCACTGAGGTGATGTCTTTTTCTTTGTTGTTACCATTACTTCTGTCTTTTTGCTATTAAGGCTGAGTCCTATATCTTTGCTTTCTGTCTAACATTTCTTGTAACTCATTTTCACTCTTAGCGATTAAGACTGTATCATCAGCACGCCATAGATTATTTATATTATGATCTCCGATTGTTATTCCAGCCATGCCCATTATGGATCTTAAAATAATCTCACTATATTAAACAAATCTGGTGACAGCACACAATCTTGCCTAACGTCTTGTTTTATTCGTTGAAACATTCCCAATAGATTTCCAGTTCTTATGGCCGTTATTTGTTGCCAAAACATGTTCTTTATTATTCTTAGATCTTTGCTGTCTACGTTTATGCCTTCTAAAATTTTGATTATTTCTTGGTGCTTTACTTTGTAAAATGCTTTGGTATAATCTATGAAACATAGGTATAGATCTGTTTTCACCTCTATGGCCCTTTCTAGTAAAGGTCTTACTATGTATATGTCATTGCTTGTTCCTTTACCTCTAACAAAACCATACCGTTCATAACTAATTTCTAGTCTGATTTTGTTTCGCACTCTTTGCATGATTATTCTTAGTAAAATCTTTATATGTAGTCACGATTAATAGTTAGCAATGTTTATCTCGATGATGTTTCATTACTGTGATGTTTTATAACTGCGTCTGAACTTCATGATGATTCAGTGATGGATTTACGAACCCAATCTTTTTATTTTAGGACAAACTTTACAATATTTCAATGATATTTGCTTTAATTAATAAGATTTATAATTACAATTTACGTGTGAGTTTCGTTTTGACTTATTTACCAACAAGGCAATATACCCAGATATCAATGAACTATACTTACCTTAAACATTTCCATAGCATTGGATTTATTCTGATGTTATTTCACTCATGACATCTGATGCTTTTTACTTTTTTAATTTTACCAAATCAATTTGCATTACGTATTACAAAGATATATATATATTTTTTGCGTTTTGCTTTAACCGTCAAACGAAGTCCCTAGAGATTAGGAACTGAATTTTGCGTGTTAATCCATTTTTCCCTAGCAGTCGTGCGCACAGGGGTACCTCGCCGCACAGGCAGATAACTCCGTCTTCGGAGGTACTCATATTTTTTTCCGTCGATGAGTAATTGACGTTTCAAGCCGGACCAGTCCCCCACAATGAGATATGAATTTTACTTTAACAGGGATTTAGTCATTTCTGATTTAGCGATTTACCTCATCAATATCCTAAACATAGGACTTGTCTTAACACTATTTCAAAGATTGGACTTCCCTGAACCATGTTTTGGTAATTAAAAAATTGCTTCGGCTCTGCTGCTAATCGAATTTACTTATAATATGTTCCAATGAATGAATTTACATGTCATTTGTTTCATTGATTGAATTTGCCTTATCAACTTTTCATTAACAGCACTTTTCCTTCTTATTCTTAGACAGTATCAAATAAAGCCTTTGACGTCAAATCGATCTACAGACCTCAAAATATGATCTGCACGCACGTGAAAGGTCCGCAAACATAAGAGCCGAAATGTTGACGCATCGAAAATAATTGCCAGACAAATCATCGATTTGTTTTGATAGTATTCTACTAAGGGCTAGCTTCATTTATGTAGTTCGTCTTTTTGTATAATCTGTTGAGTATAGGGTCGTGTAGTTAAAGAAAAAAGAACACAAATACCTTGTAAATACCCCACCGAAGTCTCAAATTGTCCTCATCATAAATTACATTATTATATTTCCCAATTTATGGCCAAAAATATGTAGTATATTTATTCTCCATAGTTTGTTCTGGTAGCAGTTGTGCTGCTGCCAGTTAATTGTATCTGATAGCTATGGCAATATGGGTGTTAACTGCTCGCTTTGTAGCTCCGGCGAGACCAAATGGCTTATAATGTGAAATGAGTAAACATGCAAACTTTGGAGAAGCGGTTTTCAAATTGGATGATACTGTTGCTTCTGAAAGAAGTTAATAATGGTGACTGGGTGGCGGTGGTGGAGCTGCTGCTTATGTCGGGAGTTGTGCCTAACAACAACTAGATAAACAATGTTTGAGGTTACGATGATTATCCATCCAATACAAGTGATGATACTGTCAGTGATGCTGACAGCAATGGCAATGATGATGTTAATAATGATGACTGTTACAAATGTATGTGGTTAAAAGATGTTGAATTTTGAGTAACTAACTAAGATTGTGCAGTTGTAGATTGTTGGTGTTTGCATAAGTAACTCTAAAATTGTGTGGTTTCAAATTGCTAATTATGTAAGTTAGTAGAACTAAATTCAATCCAGGAAGAGTTCTACGCTGCATATAGAACATATATTGCAACGTTCAAACATTAGTGCGTTGACTTTTCTTCAACGCCAGACGTTGTTGTCATTGCTCTAACTCAGGAATATTGTCAGGTATCAATCATCTCTAGAGCAGGAAGTTGAAAAAGTAAAAGTAAAATACCCCCGTCACGCCAAGTGACGTATAGGGAATATGGTATTAGTGACCATAAATTTTACAGACCTTCAGCACATGATTTTCGGGGTAATGTGGTCAGTATTACGCCCGTGCCACTTTACTTTCCAAGAAAAAATTCGGTACCCATTTAAGGCTGGGTCAACCAAGAAGCCGTCGATTGGGTTCGAACCCTATCTATTGTCCGTTGTAGTAGTTCTTGTAGTGGCACATATAATTTTCTCTGAAGTGTTGTATCTACGGCAAATTTGTTTCCTCGGTGTACTATAATCAAAGCAGTCTTGAAGAATGTGTTCAGCTGTTTGGGGCGTCTGTCCTGAGATGTCAATTTTTAATGTTGTAAACATGTGACAATGGAGTCGATTGTATTCTGTAGAAATTCGTCTGACAATCCAACGAATATACATTTCCAGTTAGCATTTGTTGTAGGCACATTCATCAACAATCTATCCAACAAAATTATAATGTTCCCTACCGTCTATTCTAATTCAATTAACTCTTTTCAAAATATAAAAAGAACGGCCCTCTATTTTAGCTATAATTCCTTATTCTCTTGTCTATATCATGACCTTTCATTTGAGTATCTCGTATCTGTAATCAGTCCTTGTCTTCTAATTATTTTCGTGTTTACCTCTCGATTTCAATTCACCATATCTCGTGTCAGTTAATACATTTATTCTTCTTGTCCCCCACTTGTGGTTGCTCCCCGTTACTGACTCATGATTCTTTAGTGATTATTAATCTCCCCTATGTTGTTCCATCTACTCGTCTCTGTCACCTTCAGTATTTTATCGTCTATTGCGTATTTCCCCTTTTTATTAGTTCATGCTTGTTTCTTGTTTTCACTTTTTGTTGCTGTTGTCCGCTTTCTATTCATCCTTCACTGTATCACTTATTTACAATGAAACCTAAAAGGTGTCATAGTTATAGTTTTAAGCTGAAACTTGCCATTTTGACATTCTTGTGTTGGTAATTTTACTGTGTAATACCAATGGGAGTAATCAGGAAGGTCAAAAAGATAAATTATAACGGTCCAAATAAGAACCAATGAAATAATTTTGTTTAAAAGGAATCAGCTAAACATGATATGCAAGTGTCATAATATAATTCCTGTGTGGTTGTTTTATCTCCGGTGAAAATTTCATTTGGACTGACGCCATTAGCAAATGTCACAAGCAAATATTTTCATCATTTTAGCTAAGGTATATTTACTTTATTCTACTTGGAAAATATGAACGAGCTGTAAACTTTGGGAACAATAATAGTTGGGTAATCACCGTTAGTTCTATGTGTCGTACTAGACATTCATTCCTTACATCATATCAATGTTATTCGCCCCAAATACTGTGTTATGTTTTCATGGATCATGGATGTAGATTATCATCATTTATTTTCTATTGTTTTAACGTGATGACTTGTGTCGCATTTTGTATATATATATCGGCTCCTTTGGCCTTTGATCTTTTCTCTTTAACATAGTTTTTATGGCTTAGTTAATGTAAGGCTTCGTCACATCTTTTGCATTGTTTCGATAAGTATGATCAGTTAATGTTATTTTGCTCTTCATCTACTTTCCTTTCTTATGTGCCTTTCAACGCCGAGTGGAGATAGGGTGTGCGGTCTTTTGCTCTCATAATGGCCTCTATTGCTGTTATGTTTCCCTGTGTTTCTAATAACATCAATCTATTTTTTATTTTCGGCAGGTATACATGTGTTCTTGCAGCGTAAGGCTCGTTATGCTGTGTTTTGATCTTTCTGTCTAATCTCGGGGCCAAAAAATGTCATCTACATTGTTATTTTGTTATTCACATTTTAAAATAATTTCCAAGTATCCACTGTACGCTCATTGTATTTGTTTCAGTAACCACGTCTGTGGTTATTGTTGGTTAAAAAAAAGTAAAGTACTCCCGTCACGCCAAGTGGCGTATAGGGAATATAGTTTAGTGACCATAAATTTTACAGACCTTCGGTACATGAGTTTTGGGGTAATGTGGTCGGTATTACGCCCGTGCCGCTTTACTTTCCCAGAGAAAAATGGGGTACCCATTAAAGGCTGGGTAAACCCGGAAGCCGTCTGTTGGGATCAAACCCTACCCCTTGTCCTTTGTAGTCCAGTTCACTAACCACTGAGCTATCGCGGCTCCCCGGTTATTGTTGGTAATCATTCGTATTTCCCCTCCAAAATTTACAACAATAAAATATGATTACATCTATAAAGTATTGCAAAAAGCCACAGCTAGGACTACGAATGTCCTAACAACAAAATACACACTGGTTTAAGGAATATGAGAACTTTGGAAACTACCTTGTCGTAGACTTCGGTTGAAAAGAGAACGAGAAGCAGACCAAAGACAGTTGGAGCTAAACAGCACAGAGAATGTGATGAAAATGGGATACCGTGCAATGGAAGGCCAAAGCATTGCCATCCATAAATGTAAGCCCGGCAGCTGAAAGGGAAACTCCGAACTACCATTAATAGCTGAATTTGTTTATGCTGTAATAGCTATAGACGTTATACCACTCATAACTTTGTTTATGCTGTAATAGCTATAGACGTTATACCACTCATAACTTTGTTTATGCTGTAATAGCTATAGACGTTATACCACTCATAACTTTGTTTATGCTGTAATAGCTATAGACGTTATACCACTCATAACTTTGTTTATGCTGTAATAGCTATAGACGTTATACCACTCATAACTTTGTTTATGCTGTAATAGCTATAGACGTTATACCACTCATAACTTTGTTTATGCTGTAATAGCTATAGACGTTATACCACTCATAACTTTGTTTATGCTGTAATAGCTATAGACGTTATACCACTCATAACTTTGTTTATGCTGTAATAGCTATAGACGTTATACCACTCATAACTTTGTTTATGCTGTAATAGCTATAGACGTTATACCACTCATAACTTTGTTTATGCTGTAATAGCTATAGACGTTATACCACTCATAACTTTGTTTATGCTGTAATAGCTATAGACGTTATACCACTCATAACTTTGTTTATGCTGTAATAGCTATAGACGTTATACCACTCATAACTTTGTTTATGCTGTAATAGCTATAGACGTTATACCACTCATAACTTTGTTTATGCTGTAATAGCTATAGACGTTATACCACTCATAACTACCCCTGCTCGTCACGCTCTTTTGGGGATTTTTCGGTGTTTCCCTTTCAGCCCTAAAGCTTACTTCTATAGATGGCGATGGCAAATGACCTCACGAAAAATTAAAGATCTTTGAAGGAACTCGTTATGACGCCACAAGGCGTATCAGCTACAGTTTGCCTGCCAGTCTGTTACCAAGGAAAGATAAATACGAAGTTTTACATTATCTTGTTGCAATATTAATTTTTTTAAAGTTATTTTGCCTACTATTTCGTGCAGCAGTTGGGTATGGTAATACTGTAGAACTAGTATCTCAGTACTTTTGGGACAGACAAGCTCTAGCTTCTACAGCTGAACATGGCCTATCAGGAAAACCACTGTAATGGCTACATTATCATTCAAGGCTTACTGAGCCAACGGCTCTTCTTAACTTCGCGGCATACACTCATCATCATAGATCGTTATCTTGTTTACTTCCAATACCAGGTATTTCATTGTTAGAATTTCATTCATTTTATGGAGTTTCATTTATCAAAAATGATGGTTGTTTTGTTTTATTTATACTTTTTACCTCGAATTTCGCCTTTATCCGGACAACCTTTAGTAGGAAAAAATCTACACAAAAACTTCAAACCTCTCTACAGTTTAAAAAAAAAACAAAATGAGAGTACCTCTAAAATCGAAGAACATCTGCCTGTATGGCGAAGGACACCCGAGAACATGACTGTCAATGTGCAAAAAATATTTTGTTTAAGGTTATATTCTTGCAAATTTCGATGACTCAGGCATTCACTATAGAAATAAAGCTAGACTACGCAACCAAGCAACTACTGAAGTTCAACAATGCCCTGCTTCCAACACAAATGTAAAGTAGAAAAAAAAGCTAAATGCCCTAGTCTGTGCCATAAAGTTCAAACACTTTCCTGTAATATACATGTGTAGTCAGACAACAGATAACAGTATTCTAAGACACTGTCTGTGTGAATGATGTCATCATTTGTTGGCCATGTAATGAGAAGAGAACAGCTGGAATATATTGTAACAACTGGAAAAATTGAGGGACGAAGAGATAGAGGGAAGCAAAGAGAAAAAATACCAGACATCTTAAGAGAATGGCTTGGCAGACGGTCAACAACAGAAATGATAAATAATTGTCGAGGTCGAAAGTTGTGGAGAGACATGATCACCTACGCAAGCAGGCCCGGTACTTGATTATGATGATAAGAGATTAACTAAAGAAATTGTAATAAAATGCAATTAAGCAAAAAAAATGGCTAAAACAGAGATGCAGAGAGATTGAAATTTAACAAAAAGGAGATGTCAAAGCTAAATATAAACAAATTGAAGAATTAACAGGAAGGAATTAACACGCAATCAAAAACGGGATGTTTAAGATCACAGGAAGGAGAACTGTTGATTGAACAAGAAATCATAAGGGAACGATGGGCAGAAAACATTAAAGATCTGTATAATGATGAACGAACAGAAGTAAATATTAAGGGTAATGGAGAAGGACCAGATATACTCAAAGAAGAAGTGGAAGACGCCTTGCGCAATATGAAAGCAGGAAAAGCACCTGGACCAGATAATATAACTAAAGAAGAGATTGAAGCCATGGGTGATTTTGGAATAGAAATAATAATAACAAAAATATCGAATGATATCTACAGCACCGGATATATACCAGACGACATGCTCAAATCAATATTCATAGCCGTACCAAAGAAATCTGGTCCGATTAATAGCGATGATTATTGCACAGTAAGCTTTATGAGTCTCATGACTAAGATATTACTAAGAATCATCATGCGAAGAGTGCGAAACAAAATCAGTCCAGAAATTAGTGATGAACAGTGTGATATTGTTAGAGATAAAGGAACAAGCAATGCCATATACATTCTAAGATCTTTAGTAGAAAGAGCCATAGAGGTGAAAACAGATCTATACCTATGTTTCATAGATTATACCAAAGCATTTGCAAATTAAAGCACCAAGAGATAATCACAATTTTAGAAAGAATAAATGTAGACGGCAAAGATCTAAGAAAAAAAAAAGCATGTACTGGCAACAAACAGCGGCTATAAGAACTGGAAATCCATTGTGAATGTTTCAACAAATAAAACAGTGTTTTAGGCAAGGTTGTGTGCTGTCACCAGACATGATCATTTTCGCCAGTAGGCTTGGTACTTGATGATGATGTTCCTGATAGTAGTGCTTTTTTAATATGAATCAAGGCGACAATTATCAAACATAAAAAAGCGTGTTTACAATTTCCCTTTCTTAATTATACATATATATATATATATATTTATTCGATATCATATCTGAATCAAATGTTGATCACAGTAGATCTCTGACCTGCGGTCGCTATAGATTTAATGCTCTCTAGTGCAAGCCAAATTTAGAAGGTAGATAGTTTGAGCCACGGTTTTAGCAACATGTTTGTCTATCGTCCTCTGGCCCCTGTCACAAGAAAAGATGTTAACATCAAGTTTGAATGAAGGAGCTCGAATTCCGGCTGTGCGTGGTTTGATTTTATTTTAAAGCTACCTCTTAATTTCTATCTTGTTATCCCTATGACCTAAGTATGACTTTAACTCATATTTCTTTGCTAATTGTTTTATGTGTTATTAATATATGTTTAGGAATTGGCAGTCTTGATTAGACTACTCTCTTTGTGGGAAATTGAAACATCTCCCAAAATCAGACAAGCAGTCGTGCAACTGTAGTTTATACACCGGCGATACAGGGACACTGACTGTGTGACATCGTGACAGAAAAACACTGGCTCTAGAAGTTGCACTTTGTAGAAAGATCATGCGCTTATCTTGTTCCTCGTCTATTAATGGTCACGAAGACTGCTTAGTTCACTCAGTTATTAGTTTAGTCTATCTGTGCACTCGTGGTTGTTAAGCTTGAAGTGAGTTTGATATAATCTAATGCAATGTGAGAATCTTCTATTTATTGGTGGTAGGCGTTTCATTTCGCGAGCCATTATAACCCATCTCCATTGCTCGACAGCGATTCCTTTGTTTGTCTCTCAGGATGTTGTTCCATGTCTAATAGATTTGCGTCATTTGGTTTTTTTCCCCTTATTCTATGTGTTTCAATGTGCCAATATTAATATCGATGGCTTTTAATGTGGCTTTGAATGTATCTTAATGGCCCTTCTTTTATCCATCTTGTCGGCGTTCTCTCTCAGCTGCTTTCAAGAAAAAAAAATATGTCTGCCTGTTCGTAGTTTGGCATGCGGATTATCCGCACTACTCAGCGGTTCTGTAAGTGTGTAACAATAGTGTCAATGCTGGGGATATCAGCCGTTTCCAATTGCCGTTTGATGTCCATCAAGTGCTAAGGCAGAAGTGGAAAGGATTTAATTTCTTTGTGTAGTCTTTAAACAATGTCCATGTTTCACAATCGTACAATAGCACTTGGAATACAGAAGCACAAGGTGTAAGCTGATACCACTACGATGCCAAACATTGATCTTTAACCTGCCAAATGTGTTACTAGCTTTGACAATCCTTGTACTCGTCTCATTGTTAATGGTGGCACTCTGTGAAAGGAAGCTCCCAAGGTGTGTACAAATGTTTACAGCTTTCAGTTGCCTGCTGTGTATGAGAAAGCTGTGTAAGAGTTTGTCATGTGCTGGTACGTGAGTTCTCTCTTCTCTGTGCTCATGGTGAGTCCAAAGTCGGAAGAGGCTTGAGAGAATCTGGCCTTGCTGTTTTACTGATCAGGCTGTGAAACAGGTTTAATAAGCTCTTGCCATTAAACAGAAGTTAATTGACGATGTGTGATTTACCCTTGAGTTTTACTTGATATTTTTTGCTCATTTATTATAGAGACTATGTGTAAGCATGCAGCACAATCAACAGAATCAATTTCAAATCTTACTTTCAACAGCAAAAGAACGAAAATTAACATTTCCAAAAAATGATACGGACGCTAACAAGATAAACAGATTTTGCGAATACCACTATACCATATATTTCTAGGCAAACGATGTTAAGCAGGCACAGGTAAAGCTTGGAAGATAACATCAAAGAATGGACATGATTAACCTTCGTTGCCTCTCAGAAAGCAGCTCTTTATTGTGGAAGTTGTAAGGTAATTGTAAAGGTTATGTCTAGAGTGCTCCAGCAACCATGGAGGTTGACTTGCTAAGGAGGGGATCTGAGCACCTATGGACATGTTGGGAGTGCAATGATGATGACCCGCTAATAACTCAATAACTCATGGAGGTTACGAGACTAATGAATGCTAATATTGTATTACCTTTAATATTCCGAGAATCTATAACGAGGATATTCTTGTATCAAAATACGCGCATACCCCACATACTTACAATGAATTCTCCAAGTTAAAAAGACCACGAAGCAGATGACATGAAGATATCCAAAACTAGAAGTGGCCATGTCGATTATCGTTTTACAATGTCAAAACACAGTAGCCATTAGTTTATCTTTCTTGTGTGCTTCACAATTTGTTTATCTGCAGTCATGTGTACTACCAACATATACATACTGCGTTTCCTCGGCTATTGTCGGTAATTTAGTTAAACTGTGTTCAAGCTGTAATGCCACGGAAATGTCATAGCCCGAGGTCTGGCAAATTTGGAACTCTGTGTTTGTGACCCAATTTCGTATTTACTGCGAGCAATGTCTTTTTTATTTCTAACATAAAATACAGCACAACATACAACAACATACGTAGTAAAAGAAAAGAATTTCCAAAATACAGCAGTTATTTTAAAAAAATTAATTAACGATCATCATCATCAAGTACCGGGTTTACTGGCGTAGGTGATCATGTCTTTCCACAACCTTCGATCTCGGCAGCTATTTATCATTTCTGTTGTTGACCTTCTGACAAGCCATTCTCTTAACCTGTCTGTTATTTTTTTCTCTTTGCTTCCCTCTATCTCTTCGTCCCTCAATTTTTCCAGTTGTTACAATATACTCCATTTGTTCTCTTCTGTGGCCAAAAAAATGATAATTGCTTCTTCCTAATATTTGAAATTAGCTCTCTTTTTGCTTTGACCTCTCTCAGAACATCTTCATTACTCTTCTTAGCTGTCCATGGTACTCTCAACATTCTTCTGTAAAACCACATTTCTACAGACTCCAGTGATTTTCTTGTCTGTTGTCCTATTGTCCATGATTCGCATCTTTATGTTAAGACTGGCTCTACATAACATTTGAGAACTCTTTTTCTTGTTTAAATTAACGATGGTTGTAAGAAATAGTACACTGAAGCTCAAACAAAGTAAAAATAATTTGGACACTTCATTTCTCGTTTGTAGTCTCCTCAAACCAACATGTTTGATAACATCGACAAAATAATGACTGTGTTTGACAACGAAAACACTTTTATTTACTTATGTTATTATGTAACTGCGTATAAATAATAAGGCT
The DNA here is from genome assembly GCA_032433765.1 of Megaustenia siamemsis. NCBI lineage: Eukaryota > Metazoa > Mollusca > Gastropoda > Stylommatophora > Ariophantidae > Megaustenia > Megaustenia siamemsis. Next base: position 50,281,264 of record JAVIAB010000092.1, read on the forward strand.
AAGAACAGTTTGAGTGGTGATATTTAAAGTCAGAATCAAGAAATCTCGCATGAATTTCGCAGACACACACATAAAAGAAGGAGAGAGGATATTAACTGTAGTGGAATCGTTTCTCTGATGTTGTAACGAATCACACAGGCATAATAGTGCATGACTGTACAACACACGAAACGATGAATGAATAAGCCAGTTACACACTTAACACTGAATCACATGGGACTAGCACAGATCGCGTGTATATAAAATATACATTATAAAATAACATGCAGCGATAGATAAATAAAATGCAGTCCTTTATTAAACAAAAACAAGTTTTTTTGCAAAGAGTAATACAACATATGAAAGAAACAGTTAAGAGGAAGACATTTTGAACGCAAGAAAGTGTGGAGAAGGCATATGGAAAACAGAGATGTCACCTTTTACATGTAAGGAAGACGTTTGTGACCCCATCCTAAGTATAACCCTCGAAGTGTAGCAATTAAACATTTCAGTTATGTAATATACACGTCTTCTTTGCCTCCACTTATCGAGCATCGTCATTTTTGATATTTTGCTCTTGCAATTTGTTCAAGGTTGTAAATTCATATTATCGCAACTATAAGTCATCTGTCAATAGCATAAACCAGGCGACTTTGTTGGTCACTATCGAGCGGTGAACACATAGCTGACAATACTCACTGCTGGTCTCCCTGAGATGTTGATCAAAGGAGAACAGCGTCGAGGATCGCTTTGTTCCCTGCAGTTGAGGGATCTACTGATATAGAATATCTAGTACGCGGTTTCTCTAAAGAGATCAAGCTCTTTTTATTTCAAAGCAAAAAAATAGAATTCCAGAAAGTCTTTGTAGTCCGCCATCTTGAGCCAAGAGCTCGCCTTCATTTCAACTCGCTACACTCAAATCATATCATAATCATACTCAACTCTTTTATTCTAAACGTTTTTCACCCGACACAATAAATCTGACAACGACTAAAAAAATTAATTTTGTTTCCAACGATAATCTAAAAGAGGATTTTAAAAACATACCTTACCATTTAATTTCTGTTTTTGTTACCCATTCACATAATTTCTTGTTGAAAATCAACAACCCAATATTTATTTTTTTCTTTCTTTACAAATAAACATCGATATTTATACTTTGTCCAGATAGATAACAAGACCGGGAGAGGGGTGAAGTTTGTAATTTAATTATTTGATTTGCCAAGTTAATAAAATGTTAATAACATCATCTTAGTTCTGAAATTGCTTCTTTTATTTTCCGTGTATTTCATATTTGATGACATCAATCATGAAGTAGTATTCTCTCATCTTCCCAGATATAAACTGACAAAAACCAGAACGGGCAGTGACGAGAGACACTTCAGTGCTTGAATACAAGAAAGATTTATAGAAAAGTCGAAGTGCCACTAAATTATGATGGAGAAGGTACACATTTCCATAAAAAATGTGTTATGTGAAATTAATATTATGTATTATATAACATTATGTTATGACTATCAAATAAATGAGCATGTATCTGCGATTTGTAGAAATTCTAAGGAGAAGATTAATTTTTTCACTCATGAGTATTAAAATGATATGCGTTAATCACTTTATTTTGACGTACATTTTTAATGCCCTAGTGAAATTCATTTCTCGAAAAAATCATCATTATCACCATGTGTCATACACCCCAATATACACCCCCAACTTTACTGACAGTAATGTCATCAAAAGGAGAACAAAATAAAAATAGATCTGTGACAATACACATCCCTAACTTTGCTGACAGCAATGCCATCAAAAGGGAACAAAATAATGTCAATGTAGTACTACAATTTAAAAAAAACAATCTCCATACCTAAAATGTGACGTACAGTGTAGTGAACATAGTGTTGGTGCTTACATTTTTACCATTGGCACATATTTTTTCTACAGTGGCGCATATTTTGTTGTATTGGCACATATTTTGTGAATGTCACATATAATTTTTTGCATTGACACATATTTTTTAATCACAGGCATTGGTAAAAATATCATTTGCCAGTATTTTTCTACATTAGTGCATATTTTTCTATCATTGCCACGTATTTTTCTGTAATGGCACAGATTTTTCGATCTTTGACACATATTATTCTATCACTGGTACACATATTTCTGTCCCTGGCACATACTTATCGATAACTGGCACATATTTTTCTATCATTGTCGCATTAATTTCTACCATTGGCACATGTTTTGGTGTAATTATGATAGCCCCAATTGTGCACAGTGAAGGTAATAGAATGAGAATGTTGATGATTTACTGCAGCCAGTTTTTGAAGCCGACATTTTGGTCTATAGACTGATTCAACAAATTACAAAGATGATAATCGCTGCACGGGGAATGGCTGATACAAGCCATGGCAACATCCTCAGATAAAGGTCACAGCTATCTATTTATTTCTCTAACGTTAAAACAATCATATTAAATTATTAAAAAAAAGCTAAAAAGCAAATTGTATAAATCTATCGCAGAAGAGCAAATATAATGAACAAAGGCTTTTGCAACTGCCATTATCATTTTTATTTATTTATATATATATATATATATATATATATGTATATATATATATATATATATATATATATATATATATATATATATATATATATTAACTTATGTTTTTCTATTATAATTTTTTTTTAAATCAGAATAGATGTTAAAAATGCGTGTAACTGGAAAAAAAGAGAACTATTTCAAAATTCTTATTTAAATTGCGTAAACACAATAAAATGAAGACAAATATTTTTTTTTAAACTGATAACAGATATAAACAAATTCACGTGCAAACATTTCTATTACATGTAGGGATTGTTTAGTGTTCGTGTATCCTTAAAAGGTCGATGAATGTTCTTTAAAGCTTACTAATTGTTATCTAGAGTGAAATAAATGGTAAGTGGAATGAAAATTATTTCAGTGGAGATGTGGCGAATTTTCATCTTGTTTTTCACAAGTAAATAATTTCTGGTTGGAGAAATAAAAATAGAAAAGTAAAGTAAAACAAACGCTGATGCCGCAAAGATGATGATGTCATTAGTCACCAGAGATATTGGAATAGAGCTTGTTTGAACATTTCATTTTTTCAAAGTTAATATGTTATAAACAAGTGAAAAATTATAACATGAAAGTGTATCTTATAGATTTATGTGTATAAGACAGAGTTAAACAAAAAACGTTTCGGCTATAAAATCTTCATGAGTATACAGAAAGAAAAGAAAACAAAAAAAGGATAAGGATTTGCATAACTAAATTATGAACACAGATTGATAGCGAACATAGACCAACAATTTTTTAGCATTATTATTTTAGCAAGGAGGGAAGGAGTGGGAGCCGCGATAGCTCAGTGGTTAGTGAACTGGACTACAAAGGACAAGGGGTAGGGTTCGATCCCAACCGACAGCTTCCGGGTTCACTCAACCTTTAATGGGTACCGCATTTGTTTCTGGGAAAGTGAAGCGGCACAGGCGTAATACCGACCACATTACCCTAAAAATCATGTGTCGAAGGTCTGCAAAATCTATGGTCACTAACACCATATTCCCTATACGGCACGTGGCGTGACGGGGGTACTTTACTTTTTTTTTTTTTTAAGGAAGGAAGGAAGGAAAAAGAAAGAAAGCAACAAACAAAGAAAAAATTAAAGAATATCGAGAGGTCATCTAGAATCAATCCCCTATTGTGTACATAGAAGGCGCTTCCTGGACATATTTTTTATAGAGGATCGCTCTTTGATTAGGCAGTAATGATTTACAGCGTTTAATTTTTCCCCACGTTCTGATGCTTTGTTCAGTTGTAAAAATATATCGGTAAAATTTGATATCTCTGTCACATTACACAGTAACCAGCCATAATTGACAGCCATAACAGACCGTTGGCGGACTAAAGGTAAAGGTAAAGTACGAGACTTGAACCGGCGTCTTAGCACGCGAGTTTACACCCATATGTGCTCGGCCGCCTATCCAGAAATGTTCGGATATTTCTGTATAGTGTAGCCTCAAGCATCGAAACTCAGATGCGAAGCGACATTCCTCACCTTCCCAGGATAATATACCCTGGTACCCATTTCTGCCAACGGCTGGGTCGACCGTGGGGGTATTTTTTTTTTATTCCAACCACGAGTACAATTCACACTGCTCCCAGCGGGAATTGAACACGCGTTGTCCGAACGTCTTAACATATGGATGTGAATCATGGACAATAGGATAACAAACAAGAAAATAACTGGCGTCTGTAGAAATGTGGTTTTACAGAAGAATGTTGAGAATACCATGGACAGCTAAGAAGAGTAATGAAAATGTTCTGAAAGAGGCCAAAGCAAAAAGAGAGCTAATTTCCAATATTAGGAAGAAACAAACATCATTTTTTGGTCATGTAATGAGAAGATAACAACTGGAATATATTGTAACAACTGGGAAAATTGAGGGACGAAGAGATAGAGGGAAGCAAAGAGAAAAAATACCAGACAGCTTAAGAGAAATGCTTGGCAGAAGGTCAACAACAGAAATGATAAATAACTGTCGATATCGAAAGTTGTGGAGAGACATGATCATCTACGCCAGTAGGCTTGGTACTTGATGATGATGATGATTTACTTTAAACAAATATGCTAAATATCCCCACCATTTCAAATGATATGTTGTTGTTAAAGTTGTTGTCAGGATTATAATGACTGCGCAGTGTACTAATCCATAGATGCTCCGATATCTCCCTGGAGTGGAGAAAATCCGAGGAGAATCCTAGACCGATTTCACGAACTCCGTATCACGGTCTGGAACCCATGGTGCTGGTAAAATAATAATGAGCCGGTAATGTTGGTAAGCACTGGTGGTTTCTCTGGTGGCATGGCAATGTTGGTAAGCACAGGTGGTTTCTCTAGTAGCAAGGCAATGTTGGTAAGCACAGGTGGTTTCTCTAGTGGCAATGTTGGTAAGCACAGGTGGTTTCTCTAGTGGCATGGCAATGTTAGTAAGCACAGTTGGTTTCTCTAGTGGCAATGTTGGTAAGCACAGGTGGTTTCTCTAGTAGCATGGCAATGTTGGTAAGCACAGGTGGTTTCTCTAGTGGCAATGTTGGTAAGCACAGGTGGTTTCTCTAGTGGCATGGCAATGTTGGTAAGCACAGGTGGTTTCTCTAGTGGCATGGCAATGTTGGTAAGCACATGTAGGTGGTTTCTCTACTGGCATGGCAATGTTGGTAAGCACATGTGGTTTCTCTAGTAGCATGGCAATGTTGGTAAGCACAGGTGGTTTCTCTAATAGCATGGCAATGTTGGTAAGCACAGGTGGTTTCTCTAGTAGCATGACAATGTTTGTAAGCACAGGTGGTTTCTCAGGTAACATGGCAATGTTGGTAAGCACAGGTGGTTTCTCTAGTAGCATGGCAATGTTGGTAAGCATAGGTGGTTTCACTAGTGGCATGGCAATGTTGGTAAGCACAGGTGGTTTCTCTAGTGGCATGGCAATGTTGGTAAGCACAGGTGGTTTCTCTAGTGGCAATGTTGGTAAGCACAGGTGGTTTCTCTAGTAGCATGGCAATGTTGGTAAGCACAGGTGGTTTCTCTAGTGGCAATGTTAGTAAGCACAGGTGGTTTCTCTAGTGGCATGGCAATGTTGGTAAGCACAGGTGGTTTCTCTAGTGGCATGGCAATGTTGGTAAGCACAGGTAGGTGGTTTCTCTAGTGGCATGGCAATGTTGGTAAGCACAGGTGGTTTCTCTAGTGTCATGGCAATGTTGGTAAGCACAGCTGGTTTCTCTAGTAGCATGGCAATGTTGGTAAGCACATGTGGTTTATCTAGTAGCATGGCAATGTTGGTAAGCACAGGTGGTTTCACTGGTAGCATGGCAATGTTGGTAAGCACAGGTGGTTTCTCTATTGGCACGGCTATGTTGGTAAGCACAGGTGGTTTCTCTAGTGGCATGGCTATGTTGGTAAGCACAGGTGGTTTCTCTAGTGGCATGGCAATGTTGGTAAGCACAGGTGGTTTCTCTAGTAGCATGGCAATGTTGGTAAGCATAGGTGGTTTCTCTAGTAGCATGGCAATGTTGGTAAGCATAGGTGGTTTCACTAGTGGCATGGCAATGTTGGTAAGCACAGGTGGTTTCTCTAGTGGCATGGCAATGTTGGTAAGCACAGGTGGTTTCTCTAGTAGCATTGCAATGTTGGTAAGCACAGTTGGTTTCTCTAGTGGCAATGTTGGTAAGCACAGGTGGTTTCTCTAGTAGCATGGCAATGTTGGTAAGCACAGGTGGTTTCTCTAGTGGCAATGTTGGTAAGCACAGGTGGTTTCTCTAGTGGCATGGCAATGTTGGTAAGCACAGGTGGTTTCTCTAGTGGCATGGCAATGTTGGTAAGCACATGTAGGTGGTTTTTCTACTGCCTTGGCAATGTTGGTAAGCACATGTGGTTTCTCTAGTGGCATGGCAATGTTGGTAAGCACAGGTGGTTTCTCTAGTAGCATGGCAATGTTGGTAAGCACAGGTGGTTTCTCTAGTAGCATGACAATGTTGGTAGGCACAGGTGGTTTCTCTGGTAGCATGGCAATGTTGGTAAGCACAGGTGGTTTCTCTAGTAGCATGGCAATGTTGGTAAGCATAGGTGGTTTCACTAGTGGCATGGCAATGTTTGTAAGCACAGGTGGTTTCTCTAGTGGCATGGCAATGTTGGTAAGCACAGGTGGTTTCACTAGTGGCATGGCAATGTTGGTAAGCACAGGTGGTTTCTCTAGTGGCATGGCAATGTTGGTAAGCACAGGTGGTTTCTCTAGTGGCATTGTTGGTAAGCACAGGTGGTTTCTCTAGTAGCATGGCAATGTTGGTAAGCACAGGTGGTTTCTCTAGTGGCAATGTTAGTAAGCACAGGTGGTTTCTCTAGTGGCATGGCAATGTTGCTAAGCACAGGTGGTTTCTCTAGTGGCATGGCAATGTTGGTAAGCACAGGTAGGTGGTTTCTCTACTGGCATGGCAATGTTGGTAAGCACAGGTGGTTTCTCTAGTGTCATGGCAATGTTGGTAAGCACAGCTGGTTTCTCTAGTAGCATGGCAATGTTGGTAAGCACATGTGGTTTCTCTAGTGGCATGGCTATGTTGGTAAGCATAGGTGGTTTCTCTAGTAGCATGGCAATGTTGGTAAGCATAGGTGGTTTCACTAGTGGCATGGCAATGTTGGTAAGCACAGGTGGTTTCTCTAGTGGCATGGCAATGTTGGTAAGCACCGGTGGTTTCTCTAGTAGCATGGCAATGTTGGTAAGCATAGGTGGTTTCTCTAGTAGCATGACAATGTTGGTAAGCACAGGTGGTTTCTCTAGTAGCATGGCAATGTTGGTAAGCACAGGTGGTTTCTCTAGTGGCATGGCTATGTTGGTAAGTACAGGTGGTTTCTCTAGTGGCATGACAATTATGGTAAGCGCCTGTGGTTTCTCTAGTGGCATGGTAAGCACAGGTGGTTTCTCTAGTGGCATGGCAATTATGGTAAGCGCAGGTGGTTTCTCTAGTGGCATGGCAATTATGGTAAGCGCAGGTGGTTACTCTAGCGGCATGGCATGTTATGTGAGCACAGATTAGAAAACTATTTTCCTGCATTTTTTTCTAGATAATGATTAGTAAGGGTCAAAGTTTGAGAGATTACGGAAAGAGATGCTAAGATATACCAGTAGAAATAAAGGGTTTATTTAAAAGAAACTAAATTATAAGAAAACATAATACCACCTCAAATGACTGGATTGTAATATAATAACCAGAATGCGATAAATTTAGATATTTAAATAAAATTAATTTAAAAAATATATTAAATATTTATATATATATTTATATATATATTTATATATATATATTATTATATATAGCTCCCGTGTTTTTACCGGGGCCTCATTATGTGGGAAGTAAAGAATAGTGACACTGTGACCTTCCAGGCGTGTCGTAAGAGGCGACTAAGGAGGTTGATCGATGGCTTGACAAGCTGTCATTGTAAAAATCATTGTTATGGAAACAGAACCACCGATTTTAGAAGCAGTGATCTCTGCAATATGTGCCATTTTGGCACGCAAGGTTTCTGTTTTTGATATTGTAATTCTGCCCTATGTGCCGTCTTCGGCTCGAAAGGACAATAGATAGATAGATTATATATAGTAAAAGTAAAAAGTGGCGTATAGGGAATATAGTGTTAGTGACCATAAATTTTACAGACCTTCAGCACATGAGTTTTGGGGTAATGTGGTCAGTATTATGCCAGTGCCGCTTTACTTTTCCACAAAAAATTAGGTGCCCATTTAAGACTAGGTGAACCGGCGCCGTCGGTTGGGATCGAACCCTACCTTTTGTCTTTGTAGTCCAGTTCACTAACCACTGAGCTATCGCGGCTCCCATTATTATATATAAATTATGTAACAATATGTGTCCTAACACCATCTTCACTATATGTCACATTCGAGGTGTGGCAGGTACTCTTGTTTTTAGTTCTACATTCCAATTTTTATGTCCCCCTTTTGATTATTTTACAGTCAGTAACTTTATCGTCGTATTTTAAATTGATAATACTAAGTCTACAAATTCTCAAAAAGTTGTTTTTTTTCCTTAATTTAACATCACTATTTCATAATGATTTTGACATCCTAATTTCGAATATCATAACAAAATTCACCAACTTGTTATTGTTTCTATGGTAATTACAAATTTACTTCATAGTAATGCGATTAATGCATGTCACTTGAATTCACACGGGATAAAAAATAGATCTTTCTGCTTAGGCTTTACACAAATGACAGTTTTATACTAATCTATATTGATATTCTCAAAATACAAAGTTGTCAATAAATTTCACATAAAATATTTTTAAAATGGACAATGTGTAATTTTCCATCATAATTCATCAATACTTAGACAATCTACATTTCCTAATTTCTTGATTTTATTTCTCCATCTACGATACTATTCTCATGTTCACCTCATGGCATATTTTTATATACATTTCTTCGCTCTTTTCTTGCTGTTGAACGCATATTTTGATTTTAATCTCCCATCTAGAGTAGTGTTTGTAGATTGCTTTCCGAAGGAATTATAAAACTACTTTATGGGCGTGCATCTTTATATGTATTTTTTTTATGTCGGTGTGGATAACAAATAACGAATGTTTGTGTGTAAGTTAAAAATGCATTCCCTTATGTAACCACCTCTGTATACGTAAGCCCACATAAATTAGATGACATAATGCTGCTTCAAAGCTGTACTGATGCTATATTTACATTGAGACAACTATGTGAAAAAACAATAGAGTATGACAGAAACCTAAATATAGTGTTTATAGATAAAAAAAAAAGCGTTTGATCGTGTGGACAGGAACAAACTTTGGCAAACTTTAGAAACATACGGGGTAGCAGGACAACTACTAGAAAATATAATAGCACTATATAAAAACAGTCAAAGTGCCGTCAGAACATCGGAAGGTCTGTCAGAATGGTTTCAGGTTACAACAGGAGTAAGACAAGGATGTGTCCTCTCACCACTCCTCTTCATCATATATATGGACAAAATAAATCAGGAAACAACCAACAACAAGGACAAATCAAATAATAACATAGCGGTAGAAAACTCCAACATCAATGAGCTACTCTTCGCAGATGACCAATGCCTAATATACGAGGATGAAAACCTGCTACAACAGCATTTAACATCTCTAGATAAAAGCTGCACAAACTACAGTATGAAAATTAACACAGCAAAAACAGAGGCTATAAGAATAAGCAAATTAAGACACCCATTAAACATCAAGATCAAAGACAAAGATATAAAACAAGTAGAGGAATTCAAGTATTTAGGCACAATGCTCACAGAAGATGGAAAATTAGACAGAGAAATTGACATGAGAATACAAAAAGCAAATGCTGTCACATACCAGCTTTCACCATTGTTAAGACATCCAAACATTTCTATGCCAGCTAAACAACAAATGATAAATAGCATCTTCATACCAACTTTGTGCTATGAAAGTCAAACATGGACCCTTTCTAAATCACATTTAAGAAAGATCAATACATGTGAGATGCGATGCTTGAGAAAAGTAACAAACAACACAAGAAGAGATAGAATACCAAATGAAACCATAAGAAAAATGGTAGGAACAAAACCCTGCCAAGAATATATAGAACAACAACTTAAATGGTTTGGCCACCTGGTCAGAATGAATCCTCACCAATCACCATCAAGGGCGTTCTTCTCGAGAATGCATGGAAAAAGACCAAGAGGAAGACCCAGAAGAAGATGGATAGATGCAGTGACAGAGACATGTAACAACAAAGGAAAATCACTAATTCAGACAATTCGAGCAGCACAAGAACGACAAATGATATAAACCACGACACCTTTTAGGTATCAGTGAAAAGAGAAAAGAAGAAGAAGAAGAAGAATGCTGCTTCCTTACGGTGTCTGAAAATAGGATACAAACGAAAATTAAAAGAAACGCAATCGAAAAATTAAGATGTCATTAAAAAAAAATGTGCTTGACAATTGTAATAATGAAATTACGAACTTCTCTTTCTCTCTTGTTATCTCCCTGGACAAGACTACAGAGATCGATGATTATCTGTACAGAAAAAAAAATATTGTGTTGCTGGGGCGTTCTCATTTGATCAATTTTCAACACGAATTTCTATGAATGGGTCACGAATAGAATTAAATGGGTTTCTCTGTAATCTTGTTTTAGCACAGTTCTTCATCATTGATACTTTAGTTCATTTGTTCATTTGTATATTTCCGAAAACAAAACACGTATCTTCTATTCTACGTTTGAAGTGATTACAAGAATATGTATTTAACATTTTGTTAAACTTTTGTAGTTACAAATGTTATATATTTGCATCTTACAAGACTCTCATATTTGTCAATCTTTGATTTCTATGGTGATGAGTGTTAATTAAATTGTTATTCATACATAAATGTCTACTTTAGCACAAAATGTACCGTTTCATATGTATATGGCCCTTTTCGTCTTGTCAGACGTCTAGTGGAGGCTACTGTGTATTTTTTTGAGGTTTTGTTTTCGTCGAACAGCTTCTCTCGTGGCTAATTCTACCAATGTTTGACAAACACACACAGCCACAGAATGAACAAGTCAGGCCCACTGGTCCACATGGTTTTCCTTTCTTTTTCATGAGTCTTTTCTCTTCTAAGTTTTGCCTTAGCACAGTCTCGAATGATGTAATGCCATTCCTTATACATGGTCTCCATGATGTGCGATTACTTGTCAGATGTTAGCAGTCATTTTCATAGATGGAGAAGCCATTCAGAGATGATTTACAGATATCTCTATATCGTAGTTTAGGTCTGCCGATTTGTCTTTTTCCGTGTATTAGTTCACCATATAGTGTTTGCCTGGAGATGCGCTTTTCTTCCATTCGCTGGACATGCCCCAGCCATCTTAGTCTTCGACATCTCAGCATCGACATGATTGTTGGGGTCTTAGCACGTTGCAGGACAGTTAAGCTGGTTATTTTATCCTGCCATTTGATGTGCATTATTCTGCGGAGACATCGCATGTGGAAGACATTTAGTCTTTTTTACTGGTTTGAGCATATTGTCCAGGTTTCAGATTCATATAATAGTGTGCTAAGCACACACGTTTGATATATTAGGAGGTTGGTCTTCAGTGTTAGTTTCGTGTTGTTCCAGGCCCTTTCTGTGAGTTTGCCGAAAGTCGTAGCAGCCTTACCAATTCGGTTTTTTATTTCATCATCAAGAGAAATGGTTTGCATAATTGTGGATTCAAGATACGTAAATTTCTGAACTGATTCTGTTTCATATGTGACGTCATAAATATAATCCACTTTCATGAACAATCAGTTTTAAGAATGAGTGTAATGTCCTAGACTCAGGACTTCGTCATCGACAAAAACTGCACAATTTCCAATATTAGAACTATTGCCATTTTATCTGAAAACAAACAGTTGGTTTAGATTATCCCAGCAGAAATAAATTAAATAGTAGAGATGTTGTCGGTTTTCTTGTACTGGGTACAGAATGTTTAAGACAGACGGGCTGAGAATTATGGAAATGCTGATGATGGTAATGATGATGATGGTAATAGTGATGATGATTTGAAGGCAACAGGTTCAAACGAGAACCAGCCATGACACAAGATAGTGAAGTAGCTGGCTGCAATGACTTTCTTCAATTCCCAGGTTCTCTTTGGAATGAAGGAACTTGTACTGTAGAGAGGTACAGCAATGATAGAGTCTTCTTTAAGTCTTTAGTTCGGACAGGCGTCATCGCTGTTGAGGCACTCCCATCTCCGCTTTGCCGCCCGTTCAAGCAACCATCGAAACATTCTTCTAGTTATTGTTCCTGTCTTGCATTTATTGGACGTGTCGCGTTATTTGCCACTGATGATGCGTTTTTTTTCTGTTTTCATCCTTCGTAGCCCGGTGTTCCACCATTATTTTCACGTGTGGTCTGTCCTCGGCATTCTTGGCGCCATCCCGTGAGAGGTGTTATTTTCAAAGCCTTCGCAATGTCATATGTATCAAATTTTAAGGTTTACTGCGCATAGCAATAGCAGACCTTGTTAACCTGTCGCCTATCTCATTGTCCCGAAATCCCGCGTGTCCAGAGCAATATATCCAAGTTAGACTGCTGACATAAGACATGTCGAGTGTGTTCTTGTCAACTTGGCGAAGCAAGCTTTGTGAGTCAGTCAATATGACGGTAATGCTAGCTCGTCTCATCAGTAGACCCCACAACTGTTGGGAATCCCGCGGTCCTTGATTCTTTTCGTCATTCTATTTTGACGCTTCCAGTTTCCATGGAGACAAATTGGGAAGCTGAGGCTGGTCAGCTCTTGATCCTGTGGTGGTGACCTAATGCCGATGGATTTTTTTATAGTCGTGAAGTTCGAGATTGAAGGTATAGTATACAAGATTCGCAGCTGTAAACGTGGAGATAGTCAGTACTTTATATAGATCGATATGAGTTGGACGTCCTCGACGCCGAAAGGCAAATGAGGAAGGAAAGAGGAGGAGATAAGAGTTGACGTTGTAGAGTTGGTCAGTAGAATATATATATATATTTATATATCGGTATCATATTAGTCATATCACATATATTTGTGTGTGCATGTCTATGTTAGTCACATCTCCTATCTTTATCTTTGTGTGTGCATGACTGTGTTTAGTCAGATCTCATATCTTAGTGTGTGTATCTGTGTTTGTCATATCTCATATTTTACAGTGTGTCTGTGCTAGTCAGATCTCACATCTTAGTGTGTGTCTGTGTTAGTCAGGCCTCATATCGTTGTGTGCATGTCAGTGTTAGTCACATCTCATTTCTTTGTGTGTACATGTCTGTGTTAGTCACCTCTAGTGACTCGGGCAGATGGTGCTCGTAAACCTGGGAGAGCAGACCATCTAAGGGCAGAATCCCACTACAGAAAAGACAATCTGCTGCCTTGCAGGAAGATTGGGGACAATCAAAGGCTAAGGAAAGCAAACCTGAACAAAATGCTGGCTGAAATCGGATGCACTGAAATCAGAGTGGATCTAACACTCTAATTGACTTCAATTATGATGTCAATTCACTTAAACAGACAGCTGTCTTCATGTGAGAGTCTGGAATCCTACTCTGATTGAGTCCTGATCGCAGAGAGAGAGAGAGAGATATCGGTATGTCTAAGAGGTGTAGAATTGGTCAGTAGAATACGTTATAGTCCGTAATAGTTTAAGTTGTAATTAGACTTCAAGCCTTAGAACGGAATGGCATCACTGGTCATTTCCATATTTGCTCAGCCCCCGTTCCAGCAACCAGGAAAGTGTTCAGCACAAATCGTTGCTACTGCGTTCTGTATAAATGGCACATAGATCATAATGCACACTTGCAGATCTCTGTCACAGCCATCGTGCGGCAGCTCGATCCCTACACGTAAAATTCGCGTAACTTCATGATCAGCGACTGTGTACCCCAAGATTGCCTTTCCCAACAAATGAAGTCAGGCCTTCGCTTCAATAAAAAAAAATACTCGATCTGACAAAAGTCCAGATGGTAGCAAATTTACAGCAGAACACTGATCACACATCCAAAAAATGTCACTGGTCCTGGATCAGTATTATATCAGTAGAATATATAGATCTGTAGAATATATAGATCAGTAGAATATATAGATCAGTAGAATATATAGATCAGTAGGATATATAGATCAGTAGAATATATAGATTGGTATTTGTTGGTGCTTCAAGTCCGTCAGTAGAATTCAAAACAGTCAGCGTCGGAGTTGTAGAGATGATCAGTAAAATATATTTCACTAACCGTTGGTATTGTTAAACTTAACAATTAATCTTTATCTATCTATCTATCTATCTAACTATCTATCTATCTATCTATCTATCTATCTATCTATCTATCTATCTATCTATCTATCTATCTATCTATCTATCTATCTATCTATCTATCTATCTATCTATCTATCTATCTATCTATCTACTATCTATCTGTCTGTCTGTCTGTCTGTCTGTCTGTCTATCTATCTATCTGTCTGTCCGTCTGTCTGTCTACCTATATGTCTGTCTGTCTGTCTACCTCTCTCTCTCTCTCTCTCTCTGTCTCTCTCTTTCTAAGTTCAATTCTTACTATCATGATTTTAAAATTATTTTGTATGCTAACCCATTCTTTTCTCAATCGTCTGTTGGTGCCTGTTTCTCTCTCTCTCTCTCTCTTTCTCTCTCTCTCTCTCTCTCTCTCTCTCTCTCTCTTTCATTCTTTCTTTCTCCCTCTCACTCTATCTCTCGCAATATTTAAGCCAAGCTTTCTCTGTCTTTTCTAAAATTGACTTTAACATTGTATAACCATTTAACCTCTTTTAATTGTCTCCTTTTTTCCTCTCTCACTCTCTCTTTCAGTATTTGTCTCGCGCTTTCTCTCTCTCTCTCTCTCTCTCTCTCTCTCTCTCTCTCTCTTTCTTTTATTTTCGTGTCCCTTCACTGTTATGTTTCCTTTAAGTTACATTCTTATTGCCAATCTTTAAAATATTTTTTCTATTAACCTGTTCTTTTTTCTCTATCTCGTATGCTTCATTTTCTACTTTCTTTTCCCTCCGCTTTTCAGTCTGTCTGTCTGTCTGTCTCTCTCTCTTTTACTCTCTCTCGCTCTCTCTCTCTCTCTCTCTCTCTCTCTCTCTCGTTCTGCCCATCTCTAACACAATTTCATATTACAGACATAGTAGTTTATGGATATACAATCTAATCAATTTCAGATATATCCTCATGCTCAGGTCAGAGTATAATTTGAATCAATCATTGTACGATGAATGAAGTGAGTGTAATTTTTATAATAAAAAAAAATAATAATTAGTAATTGCAACAAATCATCGTTTCTATTGTACACTGTGTGATTCTGCTTCAACTTAATGTCTTCAGCGTTTGAGACGTTACTTCGTTTGTTTATTTTTCTTAATTTTTTTAGAAAATTACACTTCTGGCAAGAAATAAAATGCATTATCAGGCTGATTGTTTCAAGTGAAAATGTTACCTTTCTATTGATGTAAAAATGCTACCTTTCTACTGATGTAAAAATGCTACATTTCTACTGATGTAAAAAAGCTACATTTCTATTGATATAAAAATGCTACCGTTCTATTGTAGTAAAAATGCTACATTTCTATTGTAGTGAAAATGCTATCTTTCTACTGATGTAAAAATGCTACCTTTCTATTGATGTAAAAATGCTACCTTTCTATTGATGTAAACATTGCTACCTTTCTATTGTTGTAAAAATGCTACCTTTCTATTGATGTAAAAATGCTACATTTCTATTGATATAAAAATGCTACCTTTCTTTTGATGTAAAATTTTTACCTTTCTATTGATGTGATAATGCAGTGAAAACGAGCAATGATGTATAAGTATTGTGGAAATGATAACAATGATGACGATTATGGTAAAGATGGTAATGGTAATAATGTTGGAGGTGATAATGATGATAACAATAATATCAATAACAAATGCTGATGGCTTGTCTAATATCATAATTATAATCATGATAATGATCTTGACGATGGTGATAGTATATCAATTACTTTTTATACCGTTATCAGTAACTGTGCTAATAATGTGTTAGAAAGTTTAATATTATATTTTCAATAGTGTTGACGTTATTATGAACGGTTTGATAACTGTTCATGATTGCCTTACTAAGGTCAGAATTTGTTCTATATAACACGATGAACTCTCACTTCTTACTTCTTTTGACATAGACTTGTTGCATAAAAACGTTTTTCATTATCAGAAAGATATTTTGGCCTGAGCTATTTTGCTTTTTATTTCTATGCTGCATCTTCCATCTGATGTTATTATTGTGCCTAAGTAATTGACTCGTTGCACTGGTTACACATTTATCGTATTTATTTTGATGTTGCATGATGGCAATGATTGTTTCTTCGATATGACCATTACTTCTGTTTTCTTACTATTCAGACTGAGCCATTTTTTGTTGCTATCTTTTACTATTATATCTATCATTTCTTGTAGTTCTTCGTCTCTGTTATTAAGACTGTGTCATCCGATTGTTTACGTTGTGACCGTTGATTTCAATTCTTTTTTGGTCTACTATTGGTCTCATCACATCTGACACTTGCAATATGAACTTGGAAAAAGGGATCAGCATTCCAGTTTGGCAAGCTAGAAAACATCAGCCAAGAAATGAAAAGAATGAAATTGAAAATCTTGGAAATATGTTAAATGAGATGGAAAGGAGCAAAATTATTAAAATCTGACAGTGGATATGTAATTTAATCTGGGGGAACCACACAGATAGATTGTTAGATAAAGAAAGAAGCAAGACAGTGAAAGTATTTTGACCAGTATTAAATAAAATTTTGCAAGTAAAATTGAGAGGTAGACCAATGACTATCGACATAATTCAAGCTTATGCACCAACAAGTAATAGCGAAAAAGAAGACATTGACATTTTTTACAACAGGCTAGAGATGGCCATGGAACAATGTAGATCCCAAGAAAAAACTATTATATTAGGGGATTTCAATGCAAAGGTAGGAACAGCGAAGGTGCAAAATGTGACTGGAGGGCATGGCCTTGGAGAGACGAATGGCAGCGGAGAAAGTTTGATAGATTGGGCAAAGACATGTGAAATGATTATAAGTAACACCTTGTTCAAGCAACACCCTAGACGACTATGGACATGGCAAGAGCCCAGATAACACTGTACACAATCAAATTGTTTAATTGATTTTATACTGGTATAGAGAAGATTCATAAATGGGCCAATATCTGTTAAAACAAGACCTGGAGCAGATTGCTATAGTGACAATGTACTAGTAGTTGGAAAAACTAAGAATAAAACTGCAAAGTACACAGAAATCCCCAAGAAATATGAAATTAGAATTAATATGCTTAGAGTAGATGACAGATGAGTGATGAGTATAATAGGTTAATGCAAAATAGATATAATGTTATTGAGAAAATACAAAACATCGAGAAGCAGTGGAAAATGCTCAAACAATCGATTCAACAAACATCGGAAGGAGTAATACCGGTGAAAAAGAAACAACAAAAGGAAATGGATGGCAGAAGAAATACCAGAACTAATGGATGAGAGAAGAAAACATAAGAAAGAAGAACGGACATACAAAATATTGCACAAAGATCCAAAACAAATGCAGAGAAACAAAGGAAGGATGGTTAAAGCAAAAATGTGCAGAAAAGGAAAACAACAAAAGGAAGACTCAAAATTTATGCACAGTAAGTTTAATAAATTAACAGGAAGAAAGGAAATAAAAGTTTCGGGATGTGGGAAATCAAAGGTAGGAAATATAAAAGTGGGGGAGGAGAAGATAATGGAATGATGGATAGAATATATCAGTCAAATTTATGGTGACGAAAGGCCAGAGCTAAACAATTCAAACAAATACACAGGACCATCAATAATGCAGAGTGAAGTGGAGAAGGTAATTCAAAACACGAAAAGAGGCAAAACTCCAGGTCTCGATCAGAGAAAAATCGAAGACATGTATTATGAGAGCTTGGAGTCATAACAAAACTACTCAATTACATATATAAATAACACTGGACACATACCCGAAGATCTACTAAAATATATCCTGGTAGCCATACCGAAGAAGTCAGGCGCCACTGATTGCCAAGACGATCACGCTATTAGTGTCATGAACCATGTGACGAAAATATTGCTAAAAATCATCATGAGACGTGTAAGGAACAAAATAAAACCAGAAATAAGTGAAGAACAATGTGGATTTGTTGAAGGCAAGGGCACCAATAATGCAATATACATACAGATAACATTCATAGAAAGAACTATAGAGGTAAAGAAAGATCAATTTATGTGCTTTATAGACTTCACAAAAGCATTTGACAAAGTAAAGCAAGTGGTAATAATCAATATGCTGGAGAAATTAAAAACATTGATGGCAAGGATCTGAGAATCATAAAAATATGTACTGGCAACAAACAGCAGCCATACGAATTAGCAAACAAACAGGACAGTTACAATATATAAAACAAGGAGTCAGACAAGGCTGTGTTCTATCACCGGATTTGTTTTCATTTTAAAGCGATAATATTACGAGATCTACGGTAGATATAAAAGGAATTGAAGTCAAAAGTCACAGCATAAACAATTTGCGATTTGCGGATGGCATAGTCTTAATAGCAGAGACAGAGAATGAACTACAAGAAATGATAGACATAATAGTACAAGAAAGCAACAAGAAAGGTCTCAGTCTGAATAGTAAGAAAACAGAAGCAATGGTCATATCGAAGAAACAATCATCGCCATCATGCAGCATCAAAATAAATACGACAAATATGTAACCAGTGCAACGAGTCAAATACTTGGGCACAATAATAACATCAGATGGAAAATGGACCACAGAAATAAATGGCAGAATAGCTCAGGCCAAAATAGCTTTTCAGAAAATTAAAAACGTCTCATGCAACAAATCTGTGTCAAAGGAATTGAGAAATGGGAGCTCATATGTGCTATATAGAGCCAATTCTGACCTCAGTATGGCAGTCATGAACAATTGACAAACACATGAAAAGACGATTAGAGGCCACATACATGGAATTTTTAAGAGGAATGTTCTGAGACAGCTAAAAGACCAACGGTGAAATTCTCAAAGAGGTCAACAGAAAAAGGGAGCTTCTAAAAAACATCAGAAAGAAACAATCAACATTTTTCAAGCAGATCATGAAAAAGCATAGTTGGAATACTTGGTTACAACAGGCAAAATACATTAAAAGAGAGATAGCGGACGACAAAGAGTGAAAATATTAGATAGCTTGGTGTCATGGTATGGAAAAACAGTCAACATCAGAATTGATATGATGGAATGAAAATTGTGGAATGACATGATCGCCTACGCCAACCGGTATGGCACATGATGATAGTGAGAGCAATCAGGCAACAGAATACAGCCTTGTCTGACTCCTTGTTTCATATATTGGAACTGCTCGTTTGCCAATTCCAACGACTGCTGTTTGTTGCCAATACATGTTATTTATGATTCTCAGATTATTGCTATCAATGTTTATTTTCTCCTGCATATTGATTAGTTCCACATGCTTTACTTTGTAAAATGCCTTTTGTGTAAGCAACAAAGCACATATATAGATCTTTATTTACCTCAACAGCTCTTTCTATCAATGTTCTCAAGATGTAAATTGCATCATTTTGTGCCTTTTCCTTCAACATTGCTCCACACTTATTTGTGTTCTCATTGTGTTTTTTACTCGTCACATGATGATTTTTAGTAATATTTTGGAATCATGACACTAATAGCGTGATGGTCTTCACAATCCGTGGCGCCTGACTTCTTCGATATGGCTACAAGATATATTTTGGTTGATCTTCGGGTATGTGTATAGTGTTCTATATGTCATTCAGTAGTTCTGTTATGACTGATACTCCAAGCTCTCCTAATGCATCTATCTCTTCGATTTTTATCTGATCGGGACCTGAAAATTTGTGATGTTCATTTTTTATTCAAATGTTGAATCCATGTTTGACAATAGAAACAAGAAAAAGAGTTTTTAAATGTTATGTAGAGCCAGACTTAACATATGCATGTGAATCATGGACAATAGGACAACAGACAAAGAAATCACTGGAGTCTGTAGAAATGTGGTTTTACAGAAGAATGTTGGGAATACCATGGGCAGCTAAGAAGAGTAATGAAAATGTTCTGAAAGAGGTCAAAGCAAAAAGAGAGCTAATTTCCAATATTTGGACGAAACAATCATCATTTTTTGGCCATGTAATGAAAAGAGAACAACTGGAATATATTGTAACAACTGGAAAAATTGAGGGACGAAGAGATAGAGGGAAGCAAAGAGAAAAAAATACCAGACAGCTTAAGAGAATGGCTTGGCAGAAGGTCAACAACAGAAATGATAAATAACTGTCGAGGTCGAAAGTTGTGGAGAGACATGATCACCTACGCCAGCAGGCCCGGTACTTGATAATGATGATGACTTACTGCCTTTGCTCTGTATTATTGGTGGTCATCTGCCTTTGTTTGAAATGTTTCGCTCTGGTATTTCGTTATCTTAGAGTTGATTATGTATTATGTCCATCTTTGCATTGTTTTCTCTTCTCCCATTATTATTTTTTTCCTTTTTTTTTCGTGTTTTACACATCATGAAACCTTGACTTCTTTTCTACCTGTTAATCCAATTAAGTGATTGTGCATATATTGTGTCTCTTTCTTTTGGGTCTATTTCTTCACGTTTTCATCCTTCCTTTGCTTCTCTACATTGCGTTTGGATTTCGTTATTGTGTATGTCTGTTCTTCTTTCTTATGTTTATCTTTTGTTCATTAGTTCTAGTATTTATTCTGGCATTAATTTCTTCTTGTTGATTCTTTTAGTCAATGGTATTACTTCTTTCGATGTTTGCTGAAGCGATTGTTTGAACATTTCCTACTGCCTCTCTAAGTCATTGTAATTTCTCAATGGCATTAAATCTGTTCTGCACTGTCGTACTGTACTTATCACTCATCTGTCTATCTTGGGCATTTTTGTGTCTTCTTTAGTTTTATTCTTATTTTCCAACTACTGATATACGGTCAATATAGCAATCTTGTTCTGGTCTTGTTTTAACAGATCGTAGCCCATTGCTGAATGTTCTTTGTACCAAAAGAGATTTCATTGTGTACATTGTTGCCTAGTCTTTGCCCTGTCCATAGTTGCCTAGGGTGTTGCTTGAACCAAGTGCTACCTCTAATCTTTTAATGTATCTTTACCCATTCTGTCACTCTATCCCTTCTGTTATTTGTCTCCTTTAGGCCATGTCCTCCAGTCACGTTTTGCACTGTAGCTGTTCCTCCCTTTGCATTGAGATCCCCTAATATAATAGTTATTTCTTGGAATTTAAACTGTTCCATGGTCATCTCTAGCTCGTTGTAAAATGTGTCAATGTCTTATTCTTCGCTATTACTTTTTGGAGCATAAACTTAAATTATTTTGATATCCATTGGTCTACCTCTCAATTTTACCAGCAGAATTCTATCTGATACTGGCCAAAATCAATTCACTGTTTTCTTTCTTTCTTTATCCAACATGATGCAGACACCACTTTTGTGCGTGGTTCTTCCAGATGAAATGACATTTCCACTGTCGCGTTGTATTATTCCTGCTCCTTTCCATCTTATTTCACATATTCCCAAGACGTTCAATTTCATTCTCTTCATTTCTTGACTGATGTTTCCTGTTTGCCAACCTGGAATGCTGATATAATGTTCCACGTTCCTATTGATAGAGTATCTTTATTTTTTTATCTTAGATACCGGAGGCTGATAACGATCGGGTGTCAACAGTAGCACTTAACGCTTCCTACCTGGTTAGGTGGATGCTTTGAAATCCCAAATAGCGTCGCAAGGTGTAGATATTGCATTATTTCTTAACATAATTATTCTTTGCAATATAAGGAGGTAGTTTCCCATGCCTTTCCTTCTTAACAATGATACATTAGTCAGAGATCGTTCGATTGTGTTCATCTGATCATTAAATGATCACACCTCTTCGTCATGCGCCTTTAAAAGGACGTTAAGTGGGCGTATTCTTCGTCGTGTTGTAGTTTACAGTAAAACTGGTATCTGTGACTTTCGGCCCAAAACATCCGACTTCAGGACAACTAGTTAGAGATAGCAGCCATTGTATCTATATCTGAGATCTGCCTGCCAAAGCGGAAGATCATAACCGACACTACTTGTCAACTGCTCCTACAACACCATCTTTACCTCCTTCCATGGCTTCCCTTAAATCTGATAGGAGATTTTTTTGGGTGGGGGGACGGCTATATGAGTACCTCCAACTTGCCCAATAGAAGAATGTTGAGAATACCACGGACAGCTTAGAAGAGTAATGAAAACGTTCTGAAAGAGGCCAAAGCAAGAAGAGAGCTAATTTCCAATATTAGGGAAAAAAAATCATCATTTTTTTTTGCCATGTAATGAGAAGAGAACAACTTGAATATATTGTAACAACTGGAAAAATTGAGGGACGAACAGATAGAGGGAAACAAAGAGAAAAATATCAGACAGCTTAAGAGAATGGCTTGGCAGAAGGCCAACAACAGAAATGATAAATAACTGTCGAGATCGAAAATTGTGGAGAGACATGATCACCTACGCCAGCAGGCCCTGTACTTTATGATGATGATGACCTTGCCCAATAGTGCCATGTAGACTAGTGGAAGAAAAAAAGACGTCCGTTATTTGGTAGGGGATAACCCTACCCCGCTAACCGGCTATATCTGACTACACAAGCCTTAATTACTTCGAGGACTTCTTGGCCCTAAATCAGATTAACTTATAATTAAATTAGATGATTGCTTAATAGAACAGCACACGCTAATTTTCGAAGCTACAGAACATTACAGTAAAATAACCAGACAATTTACTGAAGTGCTAGTCGGCAGTAGAGCTACTTAAACGTGAAGAATCAGAAATCACATTAGAACTTTACAGTAACAGAGATTAGACACAAATTACAGTAAGAAACTAATTTAAGAAGACGAACTGGGAAGTAAAATTCTAAGTACAAAATTGTCCTTTTTGTCTGAATATTAAAGACTCTATGACAAGAACACAGTTGGAACATATGCTGGCATTATTAGTGAGAGCCAGGTCTGGAGCTTTCTACAAGAGTTGGCCAAATAGTGTACGAAATGCAAGGACATTTCCCTTGTAAAGACGTAAAGGGTGTTGACGATTGATCCTTCATAGATGTACAAGTGAAAGTGAAGATTGAGACCGAACTGAACGTTTGCGCTTTGTCTGTCAGCCTTCTGGACCATGCATTAGTTGCCTATTGCACTTTCCGCTATCTATGCCAGATTTCAGTATCTCTCTTTTGGCATCAAGTATCGTTGTGACAGGATGAACAGTTCTAATATAAACAGACCAACATTTAGAATGGTTAAGATGAGACAGGAACTTTGGACAAAGAGAGTCGTTAGTCGGACTGGAAATACTGAGTAGAGGTAAGCAGCTGAGAGCCCAACGTAACCATGTCAGCAGTGGGATATGTAATGGATATTCTACAGCGGTCGTTTTTACAAACAACGAGAAGCCATAACTTTATGTTCGTAGCGACCGAACTGAGACTTTCTTGGGAAGTAGTTTCATTATGTCCAACAATAGCAACGTATCTACAAAGCTACAACAAGAAGCCTTTGTATTTGATCAAGGAGATGAAAGGAGCTCAGACGATAGACTTGTTCTCGTTTGGACCAATGTTCAGATCAAGGTATTAAAGAATTATTGATAGGTTGATATACGACAGGTCATAAGTTAGGTTAAAACTACGGAATTGTTCAGCAGAAACAAAAGAGGTCAGAGATAAACCTTGACAAATGGAAGATTGATCGCGCTCAAAGACTCCCATAGTTACTAAAATGGGCAGGGTTTAATTATGAACAAAATGCTTCTGCAGAGAGATTTTCTAGAGATTTTCCAGAAAAAGAGAGAGAGAGAGAGAGAGAGAGAGAGAGAGTAGACAAGTTGAGTTGTTTCTCCCTGATCTCTTACCTCCCTTGTGCAATTGTTGCAATATGTTTTGACTGTTTCCTTCTCACTGTGTGTACAAACATAATAATTGTTTCCTCTTAATGTCATTAGTAAGTACTCCCTTCGTCATGGCCTAGATTAGAATGCCCTCGTCAATATTATGAAAAAAGATATCCATAGTATTCCCTATATTTTTTTTCTGTAAATTCAATTTTTTTAGTGCCCTTCAAAGATCTGCATTTCTGAGATCAGCAGACCTGATATTCTTTCAAGTTTTGGTAATGATGTTCTTGAGATATAAACTTTCTCTTTCTTCCTTCACCTTATCCTTCATTCTCAGTGTGCCAAATCTTTATTTATGATATTTGACTTTTTTTTGTTAGAAGAAAGAAAATTATTTTGTCATACCTTGTAGCGTTATAGCTCGACATAATCGACTTGGACCTGGTAATAATGTTAGCTCGGAGACTGCTGGTACACGCCTTGATGTGCCACAAGGAAAGGGGACCTGGTAATAATGTTAGCTCGGAGACTGCTGGTAAGGCCTGTACACGCCTTGATGTGCCACAAGGAAAGGGGACCTGGTAATAATGTTAGCTGGGAGACTGCTGGTAAGGCCTGTACACGCCTTGATGTGGCACAAGGAAAGAGGACCTGGTAATAATGTTAGCTCGGAGACTGCTGGTAAGGCCTGTACACGCCTTGATGTGCCACAAGGAAAGGGGACCTGGTAATAATGTTAGCTGGGAGACTGCTGGTAAGGCCTGTACACGCCTTGATGTGCCACAAGGAAAGGGGACCTGGTAATAATGTTAGCTCGGAGACTGCTGGTAAGGCCTGTACACGCCTTGATGTGCCACAAGGAAAGGGGACCTGGAAAGAATGTTAGCTCGGAGACTGCTGGTACACGCCTTGATGTGCCACAAGGAAAGAGGACCTGGTAATAATGTTAGCTCGGAGACTGCTGGTACACGCCTTGATGTGCCACAAGGAAAGGGGACCTGGTAATAATGTTAGCTGGGAGACTGCTGGTAAGGCCTGTACACGCCTTGATGTGCCACAAGGAAAGGGGACCTGGTAATAATGTTAGCTCGGAGACTGCTGGTAAGGCCTGTACACGCCTTGATGTGCCACAAGGAAAGAGGACCTGGAAATGTTGATTGTTGAGCTGTGAAGGAAAGGGTGTAATAAACTAAAGCTTGACATAGTAGTGATCGTTTCTGGCTTAATTTTTTTTTTCATAGCTCAACAGTAGCTTCCTCCAGCACTATTTCTTTTTTTTTTTTAAATAAATAGCTTTTAATATCACACAACAATCAATTATTTTATGACGAAATACGACAATTATTGTTTTTTAATTTCGTCAAAATTGATAACTTAGCTGCTCGAAATTAGGAATCTGTTATTGGAAAAAGTTATTTCAATTTAATATTAGCTTTCAGTATAAAGTTACCATTATTAATTTCTTCATATTTTGTTTCGTTACAGGTTAAAGTATTTTAAACCAACCGAAGCTTTCGGACGACAAACATAATTAAACCGATGCACTGTGGGCCGAGATTATGGAAGGACATGATTGCCTACACCACCAACTAGTACGATACAAGATATAGATAATGATGATGTTGTTGATGAGGATGACGATGATAATGATGAAGTCGAGATTTAAGATGTGGAAAACACATTAGATGCATAGATTCAAGATGTGGAAAACACATTAGATGCATAGATAAGGATGTGGAGAGTGAATTAAACGCGTGATTTCTTTGATATAGTTCAAGGTAATGAAAATGAATTATACCTGTGGATTCAAAATGTGGATCATTAATTATTAAAGTAAATTCAATATGCGGAGCATGAATTAGGTGAGTGAATTCTATGTGTCGAGAATGAATTAGGTGAACGAATTAAAAATGTGTAGAATAAACAACATAAGTCCTTTAAGCTGATCTCTGGTTCGTGCGTCTAAATTCATCATCATCAAGTTCTGGGCCTGCTGGCGTGATGATCATGTCTCTCCACAACTTTCGATCTCGACAGTTATTTATCATTTCTGTTGTTGACCTACTGCCAAGCCATTCTCTTAAGCAGCCTGGTATTTTTTTCTCTTTGCTTCCCTCTATCTCTTCGTCCCTCGATTTTTTTCATTTGTTACATTAAATTCCAGTTGTTCTCTTTTCATTACATGGCCAAAAGATGATGATTGTTTCTTGCTAATATTGGAAATTGTGGAAATTAACTTCTTCTTTTTGCTTTGACCTCTTTCAGAAAATCTTCATTACTCTTCTCAGCTGTCCGTGGTATTCTCAATATTCTTCTGTAAAACCACATTTCTACAGACTCCAGTTATTTTCTTGTCTGTTGTCCTATTGTCCATGATTCATATCTATATGTTAAGACTAGCTCTACATAACATTTAAGAATTTTTTTTTTTTTTATTGTCTATTGTCAAAAATGGATTGCATAGTATCTTCCTCATTTTTTGGAAAGCTGCTTTTGCCTGAGCCATTCTGCATCTCACCTCTTTTGTACATCTTCCGTCTGAGGTTAACAAAGTTCTCAAATATTTAAATTCATTTACCTGTTTTAATATTATTTCACTTGTCTTTATTTTGCACTGAGGTGATGTCTTTTTCTTTGTTGTTACCATTACTTCTGTCTTTTTGCTATTAAGGCTGAGTCCTTTATTTTTGCTTTCTTTCACTATAATGTCCAACATTTCTTGTAACTCATTTTCACTCTTAGCGATTAAGACTGTATCATCAGCATACCTTAGATTATTTATATTATGACCTCCAATTGTTATTCCAGACATGGAATAAAATGGATCTTAAAATAATCTCACTATAAATATTAAACAAATCTGGTGACAGCACACAACCTTGTGTAACACCTTGTTTTATTTCTTGAAACATTTTCAATTAGTTTCAAGTTTTTATAGCCGCTGTTTTTTGTCAGTACATATTCTTTATTATTCTTAATAATTCCTAAATAATAATTTTTAATTAATTATTGTTAATTAATTACTGCGTCTAAATTACACATTCACTTTTATATATGTTAGTACTTTTATATATTTACTTTTATAATTGTTATAGATGTATTTCCACCACTTTTTTTTCCTTACTTCAAGAATGTGAATAATTAATTATTTCATAGTGGAGATGGTGGAGATTAATTTAGATGAGTAGATTCAAATTACTTCATGAATGGATTTAAATTGCTCAAGCCCATAGCGAGGCAGGGTTATATAGCTAGTACTCTGTAACTTTCTTAATCTTTCTTCATAACCAGTCTCAATAGAATAGTTCATTATTAAACATTTTCTTTCAAGTTTGTATTATTCTTTTGAAGCTCCAAACAAACAGAAAATTACATCTTTGTTTTTCTCATCAAGATATATCCTTTGGCAATATTCTGGAATCGTTCTTTGCGTCATTAATACGCGTCTTTTCTTTCATCTGGAAGAATTTAGATCTACTTTCTTTTGTAGCTCGAAGGATGGAATAAGCTTCAAGATTTTCTAATGGACATTGTGAATATTTTTCGTATAGAATCGTCTGCAGTTTTGATTGATCTGGTGACAGCTTTTGATGAAGCTAAACGTGTAATATTAGCAATCTTCTCGGATTTATTTTGTTGGTTTGTTTTGTTTTAAAATGTTACTGGGGGACTGGTTGGTCTCGAGGCAAGACGCCGGCCTCGAGACAGAGAGGTTGTGAGTTCAAATCTCGGCTGAACATATGGGATTTTTATTTATAATTTCTCTCTGCGGTAACCACCTCGGCAGCGTGGCCCAGCTTAAAACGTCAATTACACATCGACGGAAAAAATTATAAGTACCTCCGAAGACGGAGTTATCTGCCTTTAAGGCGAGGGACCACTGTGCACTCGGCTGCCAGGGAAAAACGGATTAACACGCAAAATTCAGTTCCTAATCGCTAGGAACTTTGCCAGAGGTGAAAGCTGGCGAACGCAAACTTTTTTATTTTGAAATGTTACAACACATGCAAAAAGGCCTAAATTTACTGTTTGAAATAGACGAGATAAGAGATCATAAGACTCACGATTATACGTTTTAAAATATCTGATTCATATAGATAAATCTTGTTCCACGTATTTTTGAAGTTCTCTAATGTTTCAATAATCAAATACTTTAATAAGCATATAATATATGTCAGCATTTAATGGCTTCTTACAACAAATAACCGCTGAAACAAAATATGTAAAATAACAATTATCAGCGGCAATCACCAGTAATGAAAGCAAAGGAATAATGCGATATAACCGTCCACATACGTATTTAGTCAGAGTATGTTATTCAACTGTCATTTACGATGATCTCTGGTTCGTGCGTATAAATTACTCACGCACTTTTATATCGGTGTATTTCAACCGCTTTTTTCCTTTCTTTAAGATTCCTTCCAATGGCCAGAGATCAGACAGTATACATTTTATACGACTCTAGAGCACATAAACACAGTCTATAACGTCGAGCGAGCTCAAATGACACTTTTTATGTACCCAACAAAGTTGATGTGTACATACTTTAGAAATTAACATTCCTAGTGACTCCAGCAGCTTGGATTTAAAGATATTCTCCTCACGCTAACAAATTATCTTGTTCCAGTCCTAAATGGCACGATCAATGTAATGATGTTTTCGTTGTCCAATGATTAATCCTCATTTCGTCTACCTAAAGATGAGGCTGAAATAATCATAGTTCCGTGGTATCGTCATTTAAAGCAAGCCGTGATAGCTTCGGGAATGATCCCTTCTCTCATAGATACATTCTCACATTAATCCCTTCTCTCATAGATACATTCTCACATTAATCCCTTTTCTCATAGATCACTTATCTCATAGTTCCCTTCTTTTATGGGTAAATTCTCTCATTGATCGATTCTCTCATAGATACTATCGTTTATAGATACATTCTCTCATAGATACATTCTCCCATAGATCCCTTCTCTCATAGGTCAATTCTTTCGTACATCCCTTCTCATATAGATCCATTCTCTCATAGATCCATTTTCTCATAAATCCATTCTTTCATAGATCTTATCTCTCATAGATCTATTGTCTCATAAATCCATTCTCTCATAGGTCCATTCTCGTTTGGTCAAACTGCTTTATCTGTTTCGGAGCCACACTGGGGGATGGAGGTAATCTTAGGCAGTGTTTGTTTATCGATCCAGATGCAAGTAATCAGCAGCATCTTGGGTGAACAAGTGTATATAGGTAGAAATCAAGTATATAGTCCTGTTAGAAATGCATGCTAAAACGTGAACATCAGACATTCATTTGAGAAGTTAGAAAAGCACCTCAGACAATTACAAATAAAAAACAAGAAATCCCAAGCAGTTGCCCGGGCAAATTATCCATCAAAATTTATTCCATTCATCATCATCATGTACCATACCGATTGGCGTAGGCGATCATGTCCTTCCACAATCTACTATCTGCCATGCAGCGTATCAGTTCTGTTCTTGACTGTTTTCCATGCCATGATATCAAGCTATCCAGTATTTTCTCTCTTTGTCATCTGCGATCTCTCTTTCCCTGTAATTTGCCAGTTGTAACCAAGTGTTCCAACTTTTCTCTTCTCATGGTGTGACCAAAAAATGTTGATTGTTTCTTTCAGATTTTTCTTAGGAGCTTCCTTTTTATGTTTTGGATATAGTTATATTTGGCAATATAAGAAGGTAGTTTACCATTCCTTTCCTTCCTTTTTGGCAGTGACTGCACTAGCCGGAGATCGCAGCCATTGTCTCTATAAATGAGAAATGAGCTCCCCTGCCTGCCATCACGGAGTGAAGACCATAACCGGCACTACTTGTCGGCTGCTACCACACCATTCACCACCTGCTCCAATGGCTTCCCGTAACCCTGACAGAGGGGCTAAATGGGAGCTCCACCTTGCCCAAGGGTGTCCCGAAGACTTGCGGAGGAAAGGGGACGTCTTACTTCTCTTTTGGTAGGGCAGAACTCTACCCCGCTAACCTATTTCATTACTGAAATATATATATATATATATATATATATATATATATATATTCTATATTTACCACTTAACCCCGTGAAAAGGTTCTTATGTAATCTTGAAAGAGACTAAAGTGCCAATTGACAGTATCCATGTAAAATAATTTTCATTTTACCTTTTCATAAATAGTAGATCTTCTGAAGATCTCCTTTTCAAAAGTTTGAGAAGAACATCAGACACTTGAAGGTCAACAGCTCTCCTTAAACATGAAGCAAAACAACAACAAATGCTGCGACGTGTTTCATCGATCAAGGATTGGAGCCCTTTAGAAATAGATGAAATCTTCCATGTGGAGAGGGCACCCAATGACGATGTTGGTGAGAACTAGATTCTTAAACAGGGGGATTCTCGTAGTGATCATGACTCGTAATTCTCATCTACTAATTGCAGAAGCGAGAAGTAGCGGTACAGCAATGCTTAGTGAACTGACTGGTCTACCAAGGACACAAGGTTGTTAATGATTTTGGAAAGAAGATACGGGTACAGACACCTTATTCTCTATACGCTGTAGGGACTTCATACGTTCCTTCTTTTCTTTTGTTCTTTTATTGTCGAGAACCAGAGAGTACTTTCGGTGCAAAGCCTGAGATAGATCTATAACTGATAAAGACCTCATTTCACCTCTTTTCTAGGGTCACCAGTAACAGACTAATAAGGTGAGAAGCGCAGTGGTTTTCATAGTGATGGAACCTTCTAATAAAGAGAAAGCATCAACATGGACATCAAGACTGTCAACGCACAACAACATATCAAGCCATCGTGGCATTGCATTACATCACAAGCTCTTATTGACATTCAGAATCAGGAATAATGTCCGCAGTACATCTTAAAGGAGAGCTGCGATAGCTCAGTGGTTAGTGAACTGGAATTCAAAGGAGAAGGGGTAGGGTTCGATCCCAACCGACAGCTTCCGGCTCACCAGCCTTTAATGGGTACCGGATTTTTTTCTGGGAAAGTTAAGCGGCACGGGCGTAATACCGACCACATTACCCCTAAAATTATGTGCTGAAGGTCTGTAAAATTTATGGTCACTAACACCATATTCCCTATACGCCACTTGGCGTGACGGGGGTACTTTACATTACTTTTTTACATCCCAAATTAAAAAAAAAAATTGGTCTATTTTTACACAGTTAGGATTCTTGAGTCAGTACACGAAATATCCGTCATACCTGACTTTCGGGGGACTGGTTGGTCTCGAGGCAAGACGTCGGCCTCAGAGACAGAGATGTTGTGGGTTCAAAATCCGGCTATATGGGTTGGGATTTTTATTTCTGATTTCTCTCTGCAGCAACCACCCCCGGTCTCAGCAGCGAGGCACGACTTGAAACGTCCATTACTTATCGACGGAAAAAATATGAGTACCTCCGAAGTCGGAGTTATCTGCCTGTGCGGCGAGGGACCCCTGTGTACGCGGCTGCCAGAAAAAAAATGGATTAACACGCAACATTCAGTTCTTCTTTAGCGACTTCGTCAAAGGTAAAATCTGGCGAACGAAGAAATAATAAATAACTGACTTGTTCGTTCGTTTCGGTCATATAGTAAAAACAAACCATACAAAAATTTAAACTAAATAAACAATAAGTGTACTGAGTTCTTCTCAAACCTATTGTCTTTTATGATATTCATTATACGAGAATGCATGGAAAAATAAGAGCTCCCTTCATTCTGCAAGATAACATAAGTGGTACTCACTATAAACAAAGTTTCTTCGAAATACATTACTGAAGTATATTGGAAAGTCTTAAAACAGGTCAATGTATTCAAGTACTCAGAGACGCTAGTAACATCTGAATGTAGATGTACAACAGTGGTGAAATTGTGAGACGCAGAATAGCTCGGGCAGCAATTGAATTATTCCAAAAAAGCAAAATAGATGTTTGCTTACCCAATTTATCTTTGTAATTGTAAATAACTAAAATAGTTCTTCAGTATGTACAACCATCCTCATATGGAAAAACATATCTTTGAGATATATCAGACAACTGCAAGACTAAATTTTAATTTTTAAAGCTTTATAGTTGTAACTTTTCAGAAGAACATTGAGAAAAACAGAAACAGTATCGATATTATTTTGAAAGAAGCTAAGGCTAAAATAAAAATTCATTACTGATATGAGAAAGCATTCGTCAATATTTGATATTGAAATGAAATAAAGACTTCTGGAAAGTCGCGACACCTAAATCAAACAGACGTAAGGGAAATAGATTGAGTGCAGTACAGAGAAAAGATGCTGCAGCTCAACAGAGTGGTTTGGCAGAAAATCAAGTGCAGATTTGTGGAGAAAGACATAGCAACCAGCTAATATGGTTCTTGAATAGAATAATAAAACTAAGCAGCAGCAGCAGCAGTAGTAGTAGTAGTAGTAGTTGTAGTTGTAGTTGTAGTTGTAGTTGTAGTTGTAGTTGTAGTTGTAGTTGTAGTTGTAGTTGTAGTTGTAGGTGTAGTTGTAGTAGTAGTAGTAGTAGTTGTAGTTGTATTTATGGTTGTAGTAGTAGCAGTAGTAGTAGTAGTTGTAGTTGTAGTTGTAGTTGTAGTAGTAGTAGTAGTAGTAGTTGTAGTTAGTTTGTAGTTGTAGTAGTAGTAGTAGTAGTAGTAGTGTAGTTGTAGTTGTAGTTGTAGTTGTAGTGTAGTTGTAGTAGTAGTAGTAGTTGTAGTTGTAGTTATGGTTGTAGTAGTATTAGTAGTAGTAGTAGTTGTTGTTGTTGTTGTAGTTGTAGGTGTAGTAGTAGCAGTAGTAGTTGTTGTTGTTGTAGTTGTAGTTGTTGTTGTAGTTGTAGGTGTAGTAGTAGCAGTAGTAGTAGTAGTAGTAATTGTTGTTGTAGTTGTAGTTGTAGTTGTAGTAGTAGTAGTAGCAGCAGTAGTAGTAGTAGTAATTGTTGTTGTAGTTGTAGTAGTAGCAGTAGTAGTAGTAGTAGTATTTGTTGTTGTTGTAGTTGTAGGTGTAGTAGTAGTAGTAGTAGTTGTTGTTGTTGTAGTTGTAGTTGTTGTTGTAGTTGTAGGTGTAGTAGTAGCAGTAGTAGTAGTAGTAGTAGTAATTGTTGTTGTTGTAGTAGTAGTAGTAGTTGTTGTTGTTGTTGTTGTAGTTGTAGTTGTTGTTGTAGTTGTAGGTGTAGTAGTAGCAGTAGTAGTAGTAGTAGTAATTGTTGTTGTAGTTGTAGTAGTAGCAGTAGTAGTAGTTGTTGTTGTTGTTGTAGTTGTAGTTGTTATTTGTTGTTGTTGTTGTAGTTGTAGTTGTAGTAGTAGCTGTAGTAGTAGTAGTAGTTGTTGTTGTTGTAGTTGTAGTTGTTGTTGTTATTTGTTGTTGTTGTTGTTGTTGTTGTCGTTGTTGTTGTTCCTTCTGTCGTTATACCGGATTTGGTGTGGGAGGGTAAAGATGTGTTTTCTCCTCTCCTCTTTGACATCTAGGTAGCTTAAGGATTCTTGCTCAGGATTGTCTTATGTCTTCTGGAATGTCAACCTGTGTTGTTGCAAAGTATCTGTTAATATCACCTCTATTTGTCTTAGTCTTCCTCGTGGTCTATATGGTAACGTCTTGGATCGTAAGGCAGTTTTTAGATATTCTTTAGAGGTTGCCAAACCATTTCAATTGTTGTCTTTGTTTGTAGTGCAAGACTGATTCAACGCCCAAACTTTTCCTTATGTTCCCATTTCGCTGTCTATCATTTAATGCCACTCCATTTCTCGTGTATCTCTTTTCTAACATGTTCAATACAAATAAATACCAACATTGCATTTATCATTTTAAATGTTCGTTCTGTATTTATATATTTTGCTACACTTTGTCCTTGATTCGTCATTTGTGTTTTAGAAAATATAAGATAGTATGAAGTATCAATAGTGGTATCAATCTCTTCTTCCGTATTGGATCTCTCATACTGCTGTGGCTTGAGAGCTACGAACAGCGCACGTAACAAGCGTATGTTCCACGCTAAGTTGACTAAGTGCGGCTGTCCAGCGTGTGATCACAGCCAGTTGGTGGGATATGATGGTGATATTCTCTGCTTGTGCGGCTCTTCAAGTAAACGAACAACTCTCTACAGTGAACGACTTTGAAGTGATATTTTTCAATCGTTTATCTATGACTTATTTACTTCATAAATTTTCTGTTTATAAATCTCGTGTTTTATTATCCATGATTCTTCTACCAATGTTGCAAGAAACACATTAAGGTGGGTTTTTTCTCTTATGATAGTGATAAAAATCGTCATTAAAATTATTATTTAAATTAATAAGATAGCTTCTATTACAACTGCTAATACTACTATCACCATTAATATTACTTCTTAAACTACTTATACACTATATCTATATAATTACGCATTGATCTTAGGGAGCCGCGATAGCTCAGTGGTTAATGAACTGGACTACAAAGGACAAGGGGTAGGGTTCGATCCCAACCGACGGCTTCCGGGTTCACCCAGCCTTAAATGGGTACCGGACATTTTCTGGGAAAGTAAAGCGGCACGGGCGTAATACCGACCACATTACCCCAAAAAACATGTGCCGAAGGTCTGTGAAATTTATGGTCACTAACACCATATTCCCTATACGCCGCCACTTTGCGTGACGGGGGTACTTTACTTTTTTTTTTACTACGCATTGATCTTGCTTTTCTAACAAGGCAACACAATTACCATAGTAGTAAATAGACACCAATATATAATATCTAGAGAGGCACTGTAGAGCTGGTTGAAACATGAACAAATAAATATTATATTGTATGTAACAGCTTTACTGAAGGGAAGTAGTACAAAGTTATAAATGTCTCGTCGCTTTAACAAGACAACTGCACGTGCAAGACGATTAAGTCGATATCTGCTTAACTTCAGTAGGAGCCTTGTGAAAGTATCGAGAAAGTTCCTTTTCAGTAAAGCTGCTTGGCTATACACAGTTTTATATTTATTTATCCCGCAATACAATCACTAGTAAGATAAAGAATACTTCTGTATCGTATCTTGTTATAGTATTGTTTCGTGTTTAACTTGCATGACAAAGCCAGAGTTTGATGGGTGACAGGGTCAGAGCAAAAAAATGAGTTTGTAACGTAAGACTCGGGCAGATGGTGCTCGTAAACCTGGGAAGGCCGACCATCTAAGGGCAGAATCCCCCGACAGAAAAGATCAACTGCTGCCTTGCAGGAAGATTGGGGACAATCAAAGGCTAAGGAAAGCAAACCTGAAAAAATGCTGGCTGAAATCGGATGCACTGGGCCACTGGCGCAGAACACAGTGCAACGTATTAACGGGTGTTCAGTCAGAGTGGATCTGACAGACTCTAATTGTGATGTTCTGTCTGTGGGGGCGATCAACACACTTAGCCTGACAGCTGACTTCATATGAGAGTCTGGAATCCTTACTCTGATTGAGTCCTGAACGCAGAGAGAGAGAGAGAGAGTGCCTGAGTATAAGTGCGTGTGCCAGGTTCTGGGTTTATTCAAATATTTTCATTGCCACTCCTTGATAACCTCAATCTACTTTCTCCAGCGCCTGCGTTATCTTCTCCCGTCTTTCGCTGTTTTCTGTAGAATGATTTTCACCATTTTCGTACATGCCCGTAATGTCCTTCTATAGCTCGTTTCAAAATATATGCCCAACTTCAAAACGCTATTACTGTCTAACCGTTTGTTAAATACTTTTGAAATTTTCCAAATGTTATTAGAATGCAAAAGACCCTTTAAATGTATATTTAACAAATATCTTGCAGCTGCAGTTTTCTTAAAGCGGCGATATTTCTTTGATGTTTGTCAAAATTGTAAATTGTGAAGCCCTAAAGAATAGAAATTACCGTAGTTGCTGGTCTACGATTAATTTTCACTAGGTAAAGGCGTGGCCGTAATGGGGAAATAACTGGATAAAACAAAACACAAGGAGAATTATTGTCTGCTCAGTTCGAGGACGGACGATAATAATATCAAGGTATACCTGTATGTCCAATTTTCATAGTTGTGTGGTCCTGAAAAGGACCGTTTGTTGAAATAATTTAAGGTAATATAGGGGCCAACATTGTGGGGGCTATATACTTTCATTCTGAATCAGACGAGTCTAAAAGATTAATATATGTTTGGGGTTGAACATTCCACAAACCATCATTTTTCCAATATTCCTCTTCCTGTTTTAAGACGTGGTCTTCACATTTAGCCCAATAATCTTTGTCTATATTTAATAAAGCGAGATTAGCAAGAGTCTTTACATCGCATATTTTAAATGTTGTATTTTCATCTGCCACTTGTCCTTTTAATTTTGCCCAGATTAGTTCTATTGGATTTAAATGAGCGTGGTAAGGTGGCAGCCTCAAACTTATATGACCGTGCTCTTGGATAATCTTATCTATTTGAAAAATCTTTGTCCTCTGTTTTTGCTTTACTAGAGATAGTAATTCAGGTTTTAAGTACATGTTATTAAATTGTATGTGCTCCTTTGTGAGCCATATCTTAATAGCATCTTTTGTACTGGATGACGTCGGGACTTTATCTTCAAGTGCAACAATGTTGTGGTACGCTGCATTGTCCATTATTAGGCAAGATGGTCGATCTAGTGCTGGGAGAACAGAATTTTCAATCCAATGTCTAAATATGTGACCATTCATCTCAGAGTGATAATCCCGATTGTCTATGGATTTTGAAAGAAAAATGAGCTCTGCATTCTGTATTAGTCCATGTTGACGACTACCTGCATGAGCAATTATCAAGCGCTATCCTTTGCTGCTAGGTATTAATCTCTTAATCTTTCCATCTGATGACTGCCATTCCCTTTGGTTAGTTTGGTGAGCATTGATCCATGTTTCATCCAAGTACAGAATATCATAACCTTGCTAGCGCACCTCTTTTACTTCACGTAAGTACTTGCTTCTCATGACTACTATATGTGGCTTCTCACAGATGATGTTTCGTCCATTGGAATACTTTCTGAATGTAAAGCCTGCAGCTCTCACATTCCTCCATAATGTAGACTTTGATATTTCAATACTGTTGTTCTTTTTCAGCGATACTTTTAATTTTCGTATTGTAACAGTTTCATTCATACCCAACATTTTGCGAATTTCACTTCTAATAAGTTCACTGTCGAAATTATCCAACATTTTTGCTCTTCCTTGTGATTTTGTATATTTTGAACATTGACGGTCACGTGCTTGAATCCAGCGATTAAATGACCGTTTAGATAAATCCAAAATGTGTCTTGTCCTATTCTCAGGGTTTTCTAAAGAATTAAATAATCTTCATCGTTTAGCCTCTTTGCAAAAATAGTCATACATTTTTATTGCGATGTTTTGTAAACTGCAGAATTTCATTTTAAGACTCATGATAAATGTTATTGTTCCACGTTACGCCGCTGAATTAACGGAAATGGAACACACAATGTCTCGTGTTTATTACAAGTGTCTCATTGTGTCATTGAAAACTCACGCGGAAAGCGTGCAAATTCGTAAATTTGACCGTGTATATTTATTAAATATACATTTAAATGGTCTTTTGCATTCTAATAACATTTGGAAAATTTCAACAGTTTTTAACAAACGGTTACTGAGTAATAGCGTTTTGAAGTTGGGCACATGATTTGAAACGAGCTATAATGATGATTTATGCGAAATAGTAATGTCGTAGATAAATTGTGTGTTTTTTTTTTTTAACTTGCTATTTATTTTTTAGAGATTTCTTGTTCAGAATAGCCGAGAAAACGTGCTTACATTTTGTTCATTTTGAAATGTTTCTTTATTGTATCTTCTTCATTTCATAACCCTGTGAGTCTTTGGGGAGACACATTGACACTTAGTAGACTTTCTCGTTCTATCTTCAATCTATTTTATTATATCCATTGAACTAGTTTCACTACAGTCAGGACCACTCCATTTCCACTCCACCACTTTTCACAGCAAAATATCTTTCTAAACTCCGGGGCAAACAGACGAATTCAGAGTCGGATTTTTCTTGTCAAAAGCTGCAAGAATTTCGTGTCTATCAAATACCAGAGTTCCACACTGCTAAAGTAGACAAGGTCCACAATTAAATGTTGTCACTGTTAATAGTCATTCCTTATTTTCGTCATTGAAGAGTTGTGAGTTAGCCAATTATATTTTTGGGTTACTGCTTGAAGTAATTATATTGAAGGAGTGAAACTGAGAATAAGCTGTAGATGAACACTAGATAAGTTGATCGAGCATTATTTCCTTTAAAAAAAATGGACTCAAATTGAGATCAAATGTATAAGAGATTTTCAGAAATCGTAAATATATTAGAAGAGTTTTTATTCGTGTGTGATCCAGATAACAGACCAACTAGATGACGGTGACGAAGAGTGAGAGACGAGGTGAAGGGTGGGACACAAAAGGACGGCAAGAATAGAACTACTTACATGAAGAAAAAAACACACAACGCGAAGTTGCAGCGAAAAGTGAACAATCATCACAAGAATACTATGTACTGGAAAATAATTTAATCTACTCTAAAATAATAAACGTCTTTCAAAGATGTTACAAGTAGACAGTTTAATTTAGCACTGATGTTATGATTATAAATGATTAAACTACCAATATATGAACAACAATTAGGTTAAATACATAAATAAAAATATTCAGCCCCAATGTTAAATCTGTCCTATTATATTGTTGTGTAACATCGAGAACAACAACAATGACAATCACGAAGATACAGACTAACATTAACGGATAGTAGTAAGGAAGGGTGTTTTGAGCAAGGATTTTAACATTTTATCTTGTATCGTGCAGCACATTTTGGCATGTATCGCACAATCTCAGGTGACCTCGCCGGGTGGTCGATCTTATCTCAAGTGCTTATCTCAAGTGGTGGGCCTCGCGGGTGGTCTTATCTCCTTATCTCAAGTGAGCGTGCTGGCTATGGAGACCAGTGGCTCTAAAACTTGTATGTCAGCGGTTCTCAAAACTTGCGGGGGATGGGTCGTGTTATTATCAAGTGAGCGTGCTGGCTATGGAGACCAGTGGTTCTAAAACTTGTATGTCAGTATAAAACTTGCGGGGGTTGTGTTATCATCAATGTGTGATGGCAACAGGAAGCAAAAAAAAGGCAAAGGGGTGTTAGTAACCAGGTGTTAGCGATATGACACATCCACGTCGATCATCATCGGGCCACATCATCGGGCCACCTCGGTCATCATCATCGGCGCTGGTCGGCGGTCGCTGGTCGTCGTCGCGGGTCGGATCGGGCAACATCATCATGTGT
This sequence comes from Megaustenia siamemsis, assembly GCA_032433765.1. Taxonomy (NCBI): domain Eukaryota; kingdom Metazoa; phylum Mollusca; class Gastropoda; order Stylommatophora; family Ariophantidae; genus Megaustenia; species Megaustenia siamemsis. Next base: position 50,320,541 of record JAVIAB010000092.1, read on the forward strand.
AGTGATTAAATAGTGACGCTCTCTCTCTCTCTCTTATCATCATCATCAAGCCACACCCTCAACATCATCCCTTCATGTCTTATCATCACCAAGCCACACAAATTGACACATCATCAGCATGTGCCACCCTCAACAGCATCATCATGTGCCACCCTCAACAACATCATCATCATGTGCCACCCGCAACAACATCATCATCAAGCCACACCCTCAACTCTCTCTCTCTCTCTCTCTCTCTCTCTCTCTTTCACGCTAAAGCAAAACAAAAAAGATATCCACATGTCTGGGAGGCAAACCGTAGGAATCGAAATACTCACATTCACCGAGCCCGTTGTAAAAGAGGGCCACCCAATGCTCACCGGGTTCGTGTGCCGGGTCGGTGTTTATGACAAAGGCGGCGGTCGTCGTTGGGTCGATGCTGGGAGGTAAGTGGTTTCGTGGAATGACACTAACAAGGGAACAACGTCGAACGAAAATATCCGACATCAAAAGGTTGTAAATCTCCATCGTGTTCATCTTCTCTATCGCTCAAACGGTGAAGTCTGTTAGAATCTGCCTTGTCTTGGACACCTCGAGCACTGAGTCCAACTCGGCGTAGACGATGACTTGTAGGGGCGTAGTTGTGGGAGCGGCAAACTTGAGTTCTATCGATAAGGGTCCGCTTGTGGCTAGCTCAAAATGGGAGCCGTCCAGTAGACTAGACGAGAGGTCAAAACCAAATAGACAATATCCGTCATTGAACTCTCTATAAGCAACATTATTCCCGGCGTCTTTACCAATCAGACCCATGGCCAGATTAGTGCCGAAAAAAGCTCTCGCGTATTGATTTCGTTCAAAGTCCATAGTTAGAGGCTTTCCCGAGATGCATTTCCCGTCGACCGTCAGGTTCATATAAATCAGACCAAAGTGTTGAAAATTGAACGGGTTAGCTGAATAAACGCCATTAAACGCACTGGCCCTAATCAGACCTATCACTACACGGGTCGGTGTTTGAGACAAAAATAAATTGTCTTGACTGTGGGAGAACATCCCGCTAGCGATGGAAAATGTCTTGATGGTAACCCTCTTGATCGGGTACCGAGCATTCCCGCTTAAGAGAGCCTTTTCGTGAGCCAGAGAAATCGCGGGGTTTAGCTTAGCTTACCTGACCACGAGCGCGGCGTAGGTGATAACACTCTTGTAACCCGCAGACCTATCGTGAGTCATGAGGCTGAACACATCCTTAGAAGGCGTGTTAGAAAATATTAGAAGTAAATATCGAGTCTAATGAAAAGGCAATAGAAAATGAACGCGAAACTTAGAAATATAAAAATGAAAACGAGCGTGAAACTTATGTAAAAATAACGAACGAACCTTATAAAATTTAGGCAACCGCATCGACATGTACCTCGGTACGGGAGGGAGCGGATTATATGGAAAAGCATCTCGACTAACTGAAAGTTATTAAAATCGCGAAATAATAATAACTCGAAAGAAATAAATGAGCGCAAAACTATGTAAGAACCCCACCGGAAGTGCCCTGTTTATGTCTGGTGTCTGCTGACTTTGGAGCGCTTGGTGTACTTGAGCGATAGTGATAGGTTAGTAGATTATACATTATCAATGAAAAACATTAAATTTAAAACAGAAGACGAAGACATATTTTATTCTTTTATTATCTCAATAGGTGTATAACATACAGTGGATATTATATAACATTACAAACATATTTAGTACACTGAGTAAATATATAGTACAGGGATAACCTTTATTTATAGCTATGTAGTTGGGTGTCTGCTTAGTTCTATGTCATAAATGAATCATAAGGGGTGAAACTGTTAGAGATTGCTGGGTAGTCTAAACTGGTAGTGTAAAGAGTTAAATATCTAAAGACGTAGTCGAGACGTTATCATCAGCTACATTTCTTTTTATATATAGAAATAGGACAGAGCATTATTTGTTTGACTGTAGGAAAATATGGAATTATTTAAGACTTTGAAACCTACATTTTTCCCACCCTTAGCCTTTTGCGTAGCGAGAACCTCTAAAAACATATCTTTAGCTAATTTGTTGTGTTGCTTACTTAACCCTTTACAACTGATTTTATCTTAATCCCCACTACAATGGTACGTCTTACTACATAAACTAACAAGAGCCGTCCCTTCGGACTCTAGTTTAAAAAGCCCGGGCGTTCGTTTGGTGTATGCTTTAACACTCTTACAGTTTACACAGTCTGGCTAATATGTTCATCGCAAAACTCGACAGGAAAACAGTCTTTATATACGCTATTAAACTCATTCCGCAGCCCTGCCTTAACTATAGCCTCCAACTTAGGTGCACTTAAAGCCAAATATAAACTATCAGTATCTGCTTCACATAAATGAAAGTTGGACCTATCTACAAACTTATCTAAGAACTCGAAATAAAAAATCTAACATACGAAGTTTTGCATATCGATACACGAAGAAACCGAATTGTAGGGGTAAGTCCCATCCTACCGGGTGTGGGAAAACGGTATTTGTACAAAAGTTTATACAGAACCTTCTTGGAGGCAAGGTCAGAAACCTAGGAGGCAAGGTCAGAAACCTAGGAGGCAAGGTCATGGTTAACGAGAGATGGCGTGTAGTTGAGCTGGTTAAGAAGAGGTGGCGTGTAGTTGATCTGGTGGTTAACAACAGGTGGCGTGTAGTTGAGGTTAGCATATGCGGTTAAAATGTATTCTCGCATATCAACTAAAGAAATAAATATAGACTCATTTTCAAAAAGTCGACATCAAAACCATAAAAATCTACTCACATAGTCATACTAGTTAGACACAACGAGCAGGAAGTTATATTCAAGGTCCCAAATGTTGGACCAAATCACTAAGATTTTTACCACCATAACACACCCACGACCTCTCGAGCCACGCTCTTAACAAACTACAAACTTAATAAACCACAACCCCACGAACCACAACCCCACGAACCATGGACTTAACGAACCATCAACTCACGAACCACGAACAACAACCCCACGAACCACGCACTTAAACTACAAACTTAATAAACCACAACCCCACGAACCACAACCCCACGAACCACGCACTTAACAAACTACAAACTTAATAAACCACAACCCCACGAACCACGGACTTAACGAACCATTACCCTTGTACACCCCAAGTTAGGCAAGGGCAGAACCTAGGAGGCAAGGTCAGAAACCTAGGAGGCAAGGTCAGAAACCTAGGAGGCAAGGTCAGAAACCTAGGAGGCAAGGTCAGAAACCTAGGAGGCAAGGGCAGAAACCTACGAGTCAAGGGCAGAAACCTAGGAGGCAAAGGCAGAAACCAAAGAGGCAAGGGCAGAAACCTAGGAGGCACCTCGATGGACAGCTAGACAACCGAAGAAGTGTTTTACAATCTCAATATGACTAACCCCTTGTGGGTATGCCTTTTCTAATACGGTTATTATTCTGTCGGCATATTATCGTTTGTTTTTAATTATAATCTTAGTAGTGGAGTGGTTTCATTACCTAGCTTTGGGGTTTCGGCTGCTGGTGGTGTTGAGGGTGTCTTGGTCTGCGTTGGTGATACTTCGATTGGTGGTGGTGGTGGGGAATGTGTTTTTTCTGTCGTCGTGTTGTGTTGAATGAGATCGACCGAACCCAATGAGCGACGTTTATACTGCTCCAATCTAGTTAAATATTGATGCAGGGCACGTTGGTACACTCTGGCCTTATCGGCGGGTGCTAAATCATCTCGGAATAGGATACGTTGCATTTCATCATCTAAATCTCTCAAGTTGTCACCGATCGCCCCGGTGGGCTATACGACGTGCTAGTAGTCTGTGTAAGACCCTCGAGGAATCGAGGATCCATCAATATCATTTTTTTGGCCATTGTTAATCACCTAGTACGCCCCCGAGAATACTCAATATAGGACGGAGCAAAGCCCCTATGAACCCACCGGTTTGTAGAATCTCTTTCCGCCGCTTAAGATTCGGTTTCTTTTTAGTGAGAAGTCTCAACTTGTGCTTGTGTCGACGTAGCTCGCACTTCTGTCGCTGCGTGAGTCTAACATTACCTTTTAATATGCTATGACAACACTCACACAAAAAGTTAATGAGTTTGGGAGAGGCTGTTTTTAATATGGCTCTTAAACCGTTCGGCGAGGCGGCGCGCATACATTTCAATATTTCACCGTACGGTCTAAGTGATTCATCACACATGATTCTCTACTTTGGTACGTAGACGATTTGTCTCTCCCCTGGGAATATTTTTGTTCTCACCCTAAGATTATCGGGTGTGTCCTGACGAAGATCGATCAGCAAATAACCGTGAGGAGACGCTGTCGCGTCCTTAAAACTATCTTGGAGGTACCCCGCCTGTAATGGGTACATTTGTTTGGCCAGATTTATAATTTGACTCCCATCTCGTGGGTTCTTGAAAAGGACTAAATAGTGCGTATTGAGACTTATGGTTCGATGTTCTTTATTTTTTCCAAATAGGTTTTGAACAATGTACATCACACTAATATCTCTGTGATGACTACCTTTGGTGAATAATTTTGTTACCCTCTCGTCCGCCTCAGACATCAAGTCATCGATGACGATCAGTCTTCTCTTCTTACCACCTTCCAATTTATCGACGTCTGGTAGACCCTCGATAAATCTCACTGACCTCATAGTCTCGTACATCGGTTGCCATTCCGTATAACACCATATAACTTCCTCCGGTACGGGGACAGCTAACTCGTGAAGGTTCTGTATAAACTTTTGCACAAATACCGTTTTCCCACACCCGGTAGGACCGGCTATCAGAGCTGTGAAAGGATGATTCCATTGGGGATCCATCCTCACAAGTGCTACCAACTTTAGTGATTATACCACCCACAAAAATAACAAGGAGTGATTTAGGTCAGCCCGCCAGGTTTCACTTCTTCAATTAACACTTATTTTAAAAAACCACATCCTATATAAAATTATTTCACACACACACACACACATCATATTTCCCACCTATCACCCTGTTTGGAACCGTTGAGGGTGTGGCTTGATGATGATGATGATGATGATGATAAGAGAGAGAGAGCGTCACTATTTAATCACTACACATGATGATGTTGCCCGAGCCGACCAGCGACGACGACCAGCGACGACCATTAATCACTACACATGATGATGTTGCCCGAGCCGACCAGCGACGACGACCAGCGACGACCAGCGACCCGACGACCAGCGACGACCCCAGCGCCGATGATGATGACCGATGATGACCGATGATGACCGAGGTGGCCCGATGATGTGGCCCGATGATGATCGACGTGGCACTAACACCCCTTTGCCTTTTTTTGCCTCCTGTTGCCATCACACATTGATGATAACACGACCCCCTGCAAGTTTTAGACTGACATACAAGTTTTAGAACCACTGGTCTCCAAACACACCTACAAGTTTTAGAACCACTGGTGGCCAGCACGCATGCGGGGGGTCGTGTTATTATCAAGTGAGCGTGCTGGCTATGGAGACCTCTAAAACTTGTATGTCAGTCTAAAACTTGCAGGGGGTCGTGTTATCATCAATGTGTGATGGCAACAGGAGGCAAAAAAAGGCAAAGGGGTGTTAGTAACCAGGTGTTAGCGACACATCCACGTCGATCATCATCATCATCGGGCCACCTCGGTCATCATCATCGGCGCTGGTCGAAAGTGATTTTTAAGTTAATTTTTGGTGTGGGGATGTCTAAAATAAAGTTTTAGGTAAGCCTACGTGATAAATTTACGATTTTTATCGATTCCATGGGCGTAACCCTCAAAAATGGTAAGGGGGGTAACAATTTCAAAAGTGATTTTTAAGTAAATTTTTGGTATGGGGATGTCTAAAATAAAGTTTTAGGTATGCCTACGTGCTAAATTTACGATTTTTATCAATTCCACGGGTGTAACCCTAAAAATGGTAAGGGGGTAACAATTTCAAAAGTGATTTTTAAGTTAATTTTCGGTGTGGGGATGTCTAAAATAAAGTTTTAGGTAAGCCTAGAGTGAAAATTTACGCTTTTCGTCGAATTCAGGGGCGTAGTCACCAAAAAAGGTCAGGAGGTAAACTCATAAAATTCCCATCATACGTCAAAATCTATTTTTAGAAACTCCACGGGCATTGCATCAGCGGTCAAAAACTATTTTTAGTAACACATCCGGTATTGCCTCAGAGGTCAGTTCTATTTTTAGTAACAACTCTAAGGTTTCAAGTGTATATATCTGAGAAGCTTGTAATCAGACATACGCTTACAGTTGTTGCCGATGGATGTGTCTCGTACCTTCAAACACATAAAAGTAAGTGTTATCTTAGATCTTTAATGTTATAGTATGTTACTTTAGTAACCTATTTCGAAAAGTTGGTTTTTTTTAGTATCCACGTGTTATTTGTGTAACCTAAAATTATAGTCATCATCTAGTATTAAGACATAGAGAGACACAGGGGCTGAGTTACTTTCACACACAAGCTCAGATAACGTGACAGGGTTAGACAAACCCTTGTTAGTTAACAACAGAAATGACTTTGAAACGTTTATCGATAGATTAAATGAAAGTGATATATTAGGTTATACAGACAAAAATAGGGAGACAATCAAATACACCTTGGAAGCCTTAGTCAGTACGAGTGTTTTTCAGCCTTTGCTTCCTAGTTTTCTGTCCTTGCCTCTTAGGTTTCTGACCTTACCTCCTAGGTTTCTGTCTTTACCTCTTAGGTTTCTGCCCTTGCCTCTTAGGTTTCTGCCCGTGCCTCCTAGGTTTCTGCCCTTGCCTCTTTGGTTTCTGCCCTTGCCTCCTAGGTTTCTGACCTTGTCTCCTAGGTTTCTGACCTTGCCTCCTAGGTTTCTGCCTACATTTTTGTGATCTGGTGGTAATATTTTTCTCGGCCTATGGGAAGACCTTGACGAATTTGGGGAAACATGTGAACGTGACCTATGTTAAAGAGGGGGCCAATACAACAAAGTTGGTAAATAACCCCCTGTTTAAAACCATGACGCCTATTGGTGAAGACCTGTATGAGGTGTCGCTTGGAAAACGAAGTATCCTGAAAATCCTAGGTTACTGACCTTGCCTCCTAGGTTTCTGTCTTTGCCTCTTAGGTTTCTGCCCTTGCCTCCTAGGTTTCTGCCCTTGCCTCCTAGGTTTCTGACCTTGCCTCCTAGGTTTCTGCCCTTGCCTCTTAGGTTTCTACCCTTGCCCACGACCTCTCGAACCACGCACTTAACAAACTACAAACTTAATAAACCACAAACTCACGAACAACGAACTTAACAAACCACGAACCACGGACTTACCGAACCCTCAACTCACGAACCGCGAACCACAACCCCACGAACCATGGACTTAACGAACCATCAACTAACGAACCACGAACCACAACCCCACGAACCACGGACTTAACGAACCCTCAACTCACGAACCGCGAACCACAACCCCTACGAACCACGGACTTAACGAACCATCAACTAACGAACCACGAACCACAACCCCACGAACCACGGACTTAACGAACCATCAACTAACGAACCACGAACCACAACCCCACGAACCACGGACTTAACGAACCCTCAACTCACGAACCGCGAACCACAACCCCTACGAACCATGGACTTAACGAACCATCAACTAACGAACCACGAACCACAACCCCACGAACCACGGACTTAACGAACCATCAACTAACGAACCACAAACTCACGAACAACGAACTTAACAAACCACGAACTTAACGAACCATCAACTCACGAACCGCGAACCACAACCCCTACGAACCATGGACTTAACGAACCATCAACTAACGAACCACGAACCACAATCCCACGAACCACGGACTTAACGAACCATCAACTAACGAACCACAACCCCACGAACCACGGACTTAACGAACCACGGACTTACCGAACCACGAACCACGACCCCCCCTAGTTTTCTGTCCTTGCCTCTTAGGTTTCTGCCATTGCCTGCTAGAATTCTGTCCTTAATATAACTTCCTGCTTGTTGTATCCAACTATTTATAACTGTCATGGAACTCCTGGTATTGCAGCAGGGGTCAAAACGCGTTCAAGTAACCCGCCACTTGTATTATTTCCCTCACCATTGACCCGGTAGGTGCATTGTATCAGGGGCCGAATCGATTTAAAGTAACCCATGCATCAGACTCGACAGCCCTTCAAGTTGAAAATGAGGTCAGTTATCACGATAACAGTAATCCTCTTCTCTGATTAGTTAATCCAGAGGTCAGTCATTTCGTTGATGGGTGTCCGATAGAAATCTTCTTCTCTGATTGGTTAACCTAGATGTTAGTCGAGGGTGGAATAGTGTCGTCCAAATTTTATTTACCAGATTATATTTAAACTAGTCGGATGTGAGACTTCGTGTTATAAGCGCGCTTGATTCACGGACGTTTATTTTCATAGTACTGTTCAGTCTAGCGGTCTGTGTTGTAGTGGAATATTTTACGGTGTAAGTTGAATTTTTTTCTGTTTTTCTCTTAGCTCATAACGATGTGATAGGTTATCATTAAAGGAATTTCAGTTGTATTAATGGTGATGTGTATAAAGTACGACTATTAAGCCTTGTCGAGTGTATTATTCCTTCGTTTTCATATGTTTATCTTATTGGGTCTTTAAAAAGTAGATATTTCAAGTCTTTTTGTAATTGATATTCAATGTTAATAATGTGTTACACTGGCGGTAAGGTAAAAATACGAATGAAGGCGGAACGCTAGGCGAGGTAAAGAGAGAGAGAGAGAGAGAGAGAGAGAGAGAGGAAGAAAGGTGGAATGGTAGGAGAGAAGTCTAGTAGGGGTTAGAAGAGAGAGAGAGAGAGAGAGAGAGCGAGAGAGAGAGAAGCCTATGAGAAAGAAGGCGAGATGCTAGGTATAAATGGTGAGAATTATCAAGTGTTACAATAGGAGGGACGCTAAAAATATGAGGGAGGGCGGGGGAGCTAAAGGGAGAGGCGGAGGGTGGACCGATAGTTTAGAAGTCTAAGAGAGGATAGGGGAGAAAAAGAGAGAGAGAGAGAGAGAGAGAGAGAAGGAAGGCGCGATGATAGGGATAAATGGAGAGAATGAGTAAGTGTTTCAATGGAGGGAAATCTAGGCTGGAATAGTAGAGAGAGAGAGAGAGAGAGAGAGGGCGAGAGAGAGAGAGAGAGAGAGATAGCGAACCACTAACACCAAGGAACATATTTACACTACCAGCTTAGACTAACCAGTAATCTCTAACTGTTTCACCCTTATGCTTCATTTATGGCACAACGCTAAGTGGACACCCAACTACATAGCTATAAATATTTTCTAACGTCTACCTGGCGCGATAGCGTCCCACCGAACCGAGATAATCCCTGATCCGATAGCACGCTGTCCGAACCACTCGAGCTAATCTGAAGGGGTCACCCGCCGACACGCGATCCGCCTCGAGGTCACCACGCACCCGCGTGATCCGGCGCCCGCTGTACGAGGGGTCACGCCGTCGCACGACCGATTAACTCCCCTTGTCTCTCGTGTACATTAGGCGCTAAAGGCGCCTCTTATATATTTTTGTTAATTTACGCTTAAATAATAACCAGTTGGAACATTGTATACTACTACGGATGGCTTGCGCAGAGTAAAAGGATGAAGATGACAGGACAAAATCACTAACTCAGAAGACAAAGAGTAGGGTCACAATATACTCGGAGAAGACAAGCGGAAGCAGAGGATGGATAGAGACTTGGAACGTTCTGAAGAGAATAGCAAGAAATTGAACGGCTTGTTTTTTAAAGACCTATGCTCCACAGGGAGTTCAAAGGGAGAAGAAGAAGAAAAATGAAGAAGCTAGGTGTAGTCTGTACATTGCATAATCATGTAAATGCAATAACATATCCGGTCATATCGCCAGAAAAATCGAAAAAGAAAATATTTGACTTGTGTTTATGAATATTGTGGATATGATACAATTCACTCTCTTTAACGTTAATTTTGTTTAAAACGCCTCTGCGTTTTTTAATGCGGTTGTGCGTAATTTAATGTGTTTGTGCGTGATTTAATGTGTTTGTGTGTGAGTTAACGCGTGTGTGCGTGATTTAACGCGTGTGTGCGTGATTTAATGTTTTTGTGTGATTTAACGCGTGATTTAACGCGTGTGTGCGTGATTTAATGTTTTTGTGTGATTTAACGCGTGTGTACGTGAGTTAATGCGTTTGGGCCATTGGATAGAGAAGGACCGTTGTCATACATTGAAATGTGTTGATACAGTGGTCTACAATACCTTCATTAGTTTCCCAATTTCTACCGAAAGTACTGAAATACTAGGTCTTCTATATCAACTTATTCCACCATTGCAGTGACTATGCAACCTTTACCTGGTTAGTTAGTTTGTTGCAACCAGACTGTTCTCGGAGGAACATGGAGATGATGTGAGATCTTGCTTAGATTTTGGTCGCTGAGAGTCGCGGCAGCTCAGTGGTTAGTGAACTGGACTACTAAGGACAAGAGGTTGGGTTCGGTCCTGACGTCGGCTTTCAAATTCACCCAGCCTTAAATGAGTGTTGGATTTCTTTTTTTGAAGGGAGGGGAGACTGCACTGACGTAATACTGGCTACATTTCCACACAAAAATAATACACTTAAGATCTTTAAATAATATAAGCAACAACACCATATTCGATATACACCATCACGTGGCTTGACTGGGCGCTTACCTTCTTTTGATCGCTTATCCTGCCCTATCAAATTGCAGATGGCCTAGATCTGTATGTGAAGATAAAATTTGTGATTAGTGGTAGAGAGACATTCACAGCAACACATGTATTCGACATTCATTGAACACGTAATTGTGTTTGGAGACAACCTTTCACTTGTTCCCTCACTCGTGAAACACAAGCTATTTCTGGCTTATTATTCAGATCTTTGTTCACATCGAGCCTTCCCTCTCGCTCTCCATCTTCAAAGGCTACATCTCTATTTCTATGGAAGCTTCCTCTCTCTTCATACAAATTACTCGATCCTAGCCATAGAGTGTCTGAAATCCCATTTTAAAACTGACTTATCGGTCTTTGAAAAGATTCAAATGAGGCCTCGATTATATGTAAAACATATATATCTAGGTTTTTATATGTATGGCGATTTTGTATGTTTCATTAGAAGTGGATGAGTTTTTTTTAAGCTCATTTCCTATTCAATGTTATGATGATGAAGCCATCGTGGTGTAATGATGTCTGTTATTAGTTTCAGTAATGTAATCGTATCATTTATTGCTGGATTCAGGAGTGATGCAAAGATGGAGGATAACATACGCTATCACATCAATAAATGTTGAGAATTTATAACTTTGAGGTCTCAAACACGTCACTACCACAGTGCGCATTGTTATCTTCATCATTACGTCGCATTATGTCAGTTTATCTATTTATTCCTCAGTCACTGTTCTCAGTTTCTAATGTTTCTTTCCCATGACTTATTACATCAGAGCATTTATAAATGTGTCTGTTATAAATACCACAGTATTTAGAATGTAAGTTCATGATTGCTATTTTAATATATTATAAAATGTGCTTCCTACACAATTGTATATAATGCAACTTTCGCTTGTCATGTTACATCAGAACACGCATAAAGATGTCGTATTTACAAGACGAATGGGATAACAGGAGTCGATTTTTACTTTGCCAAACCACTTAATTAAATCTGTTAGCTACACATTATTTTTCTCCTTGCTTCATCTCCAATCTGTGTGGCACCATTGTAGTGAAAGTGATTAGGTGTATCATTGTATTGAAAGTGACTAAGTGTATCATTGTAGTGACTAGGTGCATCATTATAGTGAAAGTAACCCAGTGCATCATTATAGTGAAAGTGACTAGGTGCATCAATGTAATTACTAGGTGCATCATTGTAGTAAAATTGACTAGGTGCATCATTGTAATGAAGTTGACTAGGTGCATAATTGTAGTAAAAGTAAATAGGTGCATCATTGCAGTGACTAGGTGCATCATTATAGTGAAAGTGACCCAGTGCATGATTATAGTGATAGTGACCCAGTCCATTATTATAGTGAAAATGACTAGGTGCATCTTTGTAGTGGCTAGGTGCATCATTGCAGTGAAAGAGACTAAGTGCATCATTATAGTGAAAGAGACTAAGTGCATCATTGTAGTGAAAGATACTAAGTGCATCATTGTAGTGAAATATACTAAGTGCATTATTGTAGTGAAATATACTAAGTGCATTATTGTAGTGAAAGAGACTAGGTGCATTATTGTAGTGAAAGAGACTAGGTGCATCATTGTAGTGAAAGATACTAAGTGCATTATTGTAGTGAAAGAGAATAAGTGCATCATTGTAGTGAATGAGACTAGGTGCATCATTGTAGTGAAAGAGACTAGGTGCATTATTGTAGTGAAAGAGACTAGGTGCATTATTGTAGTGAAAGAGACTAGGTGCATTATTGTAGTGAAAGAGACTAGGTGCATCATTGTAGTGAAAGATACTAAGTGCATTATTGTAGTGAAAGAGACTATGTGCATTATTGTAGTGAAAGAGACTAGGTGCATCATTGTAGTGAAAGATACTAAGTGCATTATTGTAGTGAAAGAGACTAAGTGCATTATTGTAGTGAAAGAGACTAGGTGCATCATTGTAGTGAAAGATACTAAGTGCATTATTGTAGTGAAAGAGACTAAGTGCATTATTGTAGTGAAAGAGACTAGGTGCATCATTGTAGTGAAAGATACTAAGTGCATCATTGTAGTGAAAGAGACTAGGTGCATCATTATAGTGAAAGAGACTAAGTGCATCATTACGATAGATACGTAAGCCAAGATACGTAGCTTGTATGTCATCTTTCACAGACTCATTGTTTGGGAATCACTTCCTATTTTCACACCTTCAGCCGTGTGTTAAGATGACCCTCTCTATACTAGAATATTTAGTTATTGAGTTATCTGTGGGTCATCATCATTGCACTCCGATCATGTTCATAGGTGCTCAGATCCCCTCCCCAGCAATTCCCTCAGTGTCCAGCGACTGACGACTCCAGTTCTATGTTGGTTGATAAGTCTTCTTATACGGTCACTAAGTGTCTCATTTCTGGCTGTGCCCATCTTAACTCCCATTCCCATCATCCGAAGAAGTGACGTGGATCTGTGTTTGTCGAAGTCCTGTGCTCTTCCCACATCTCGGAGGGCATTGATGATGTCCGCCCGATCCATTGGTTGCCCGTCCTCAACGACAGCGCAGCTAGCCAACCTGTCCGCTCTTTCATTTCCCCGTACTCCCGCATGTCCAGGGACAAAGACAAAGGTGACCTTACGTATTTCGGATTTCTGCAAAGACTCTACCCATTGCATGCGTACAGAGCCCGCCTCAACTTTTTGAATCATGCTCATCGAATCACTCAGTATGCATGCGTGGGTGTAGTCTTGTGACTCTAACTATTTTAATGCTTTGATCACCTCCATTGTCATGCTACTCGTGGTCATGACGTATGCACCACTGTCTTCGTTGACTATTCTGAATGCCGAGCGTGCTGTAAATGCCCATGCACTTCTTTGGTGTCGTCTTACAGATCCGTCTATATAGATGACAGCATCTTTCTCATCGGTGTTATCGCAGATGAGACCGTTGACCTCAGCATTAACCACGACCGGGTTCTGTTCCCTACTTTTCCTGTCGAGTGTGACAATACACAATTGACTAGGTGCATCATTGTAGTTATGGATTTTAATTCGTTTGCAGTGATACCGAGGCCTTCCATAACCAATAACCAATCATTGTAGTGAAAGTGACTAGTTGCATCATTGAAGTGAAATTGGCTACTTGCATCATCGTAGTAAGAATGATTAGGTGTATCATTGTAGTGAAAGTGACTAGGTGCATCATTGTAGTGAAAGTGACTAGGTGCATCATTGTAGTGAAAGTGACCCAGTACATCAATGTAATAAAAGTGACTAGATGCTTAATTGTAATGAAAGTGACTAGGTGCATCATTGTAGTGAAAGTGACAAAGTGCATCATTGTAGTGAAAGTGATAAGTTGCATCATTGTAGTGAAAGTGACAAAGTGCATCAGTGTAGTGAAAGTGATTAGGTGCATCATTGTAGTGAAAGTAACAAAGTGCATCAGTGTAGTGAAAGTGATTAGGTGCATCATTGTAGTGAAAGTGACGAAGTGCATCAGTGTAGTGAAAGTGATTAGGTGCATCATTGTAGTGAAAGTGACAAAGTGCATCAGTGTAGTGAAAGTGATTAGGTGCATCATTGTAGTGAAAGTGACGAAGTGCATCAGTGTAGTGAAAGTGATTACGTGCATCAGTGTAGTGAAAGTGACAAAGTGCATCAGTGTAGTGAAAGTGATTAGGTGTATCATTATAGTGAAAGTGGCAAAGTGCTTCATTGTAGTGAAAGCGATTACGTGCATCATCAGTACCCCTCTCCTTAAATAGTTCTGTTGTTGGAAATAATTTTCTCCTAGCCAGCGGAGGGAGAAGACTCGGGACTTCTAGTTCAATCATTATACATGACTTACTTTACGGATGGAGACTGAATGTCTTTATAAAAGTTAGACTCCTCAAGTCTCCAAGGACAATAGATAAACACACCCTCCGTACCCACGTGCAATATGAATTAGCTTGGCGTGACCTGGAAAAGAATTTTCCAAGGACAGTTCAGACAAGAAGGGACATTATTTTTCTGCGAGCATTAGAAATGACAAAAACAAAATAATAAAATTGTTAATCCCTTACGCGCGACAACAAAAATGAGCAGCTACTTTGTACACAGCTCTCATTGTACACAGCTCTCATTATACACAGCTCCCATTGTACACAGCTCTCAAACTGGCACAGACAGTGCTGTAAAAATACAATTTTCTTTATGTAATGTTTTTGTATTACGGGAAGTTCTATTCATTAAAATATTCATCAGTTTATTAATAATAGTGTTACTAAGTCCTACCGTTTACAGTTTATGTTAAAATGTTCCAAGCACTTTGGCTTGTCCATTTCGTAGAAATCTTACTTCATGCCCTACAACATATCTGTCAGATATGACACCTGCAACCGCATAACTCAATAGATGATGTTACTTTTAAGTTAGGTTTCAAGCATTGATAATAAGCACACATATAAAATATTAAATTCTATGCGGGGCAGCGAGTAGAGCTGCAGAGAACATAAAATAACAGACACAAATATTAAACTTCTAAACTAATGAGATTGGTAATGGATTAATTCCCTCCTTTAGTTTAGCCGCTAATGCTATTTTGTGCTTACTTTCCATGCATCAAAATCTGCATCCGTACAGTTTATGAATTACTGGCCATGCATCGGAGTCTGTGCACCTGTGTCATAGTTCCACTCGAAGATTGTCATTATTTTGAAAAGTAGATAGCAGCACCCATGGTTGTGTCCGGAGTGCAGTGATGATGGTCATAACATAACATATTGTAGGTTGCTTACGCCAAATACAAATTATTGTCTCAAGTATTATCTGGTTGTGTCATTGTTCACCTGCTAGTCCCTGAATTTCCCAGTATTATAAAGATGGGTGCTATCACCTATTACAAGCATGTGGTATTTATCTTCAGTCAATAGATATCTAATCTTGATGAATAGGGGTATCAACACATACTTCTTTACTGCAACAGTGGTTTCTCTAGTATAACCTAGAAAAATGTATAGCCGTTCCGTTTGTGTTTCAACGCTGCAAAGATGTCCAAACAACATTCTGTGAAAGACAATCTCTAATGGTGATAT
Source organism: Megaustenia siamemsis (assembly GCA_032433765.1). Classification (NCBI taxonomy): domain Eukaryota; kingdom Metazoa; phylum Mollusca; class Gastropoda; order Stylommatophora; family Ariophantidae; genus Megaustenia; species Megaustenia siamemsis. The sequence continues at coordinate 50,336,266 of JAVIAB010000092.1, forward strand.
GGCAACAGCAGAAGTATTCATTGTGACCGTTCGGCAGCCATTGCTGTTACAACTGTTACGTCAGTCAATCAAATATGGTACAAAATGCCCATTTAATAAGTTTTATTTTTATAATTTTATTCCGCTGTACTTTCATTTCTGGACCTCTCTAATTCTAGCCCGTTTAATCTAATGTCCTAAACGTGTACCGTGTCTCAGAAACCATCAGCCTTGTTAATAGAATACAATTAGTTTTTTTCCTACACCGTTAGGTAATCTGTAAAATACTTTAACTCATTTAATATCCTACATGGATGCGAGAATGAATCCATTCTGAAATTCTCTCAACTCGACCACTGATTCCCTTTGGCATTTTCCTATTCCTTCAAACAACTTCCGCCAGAACTAATGTATGTTCGAGATCCAAGATATCGCGAATTTAATCAAGAGCGATAACCAGTAACGCAGCATGGGTTGCCAGCGTCCGGAGCAAGGCAATTATAGTGCCCTTAAGCTAAAAAAAATTATATATTTTTAAAGTATATTATAACTACTTTATTACCTTTTTTTTAATAGAAAGTGTGCATACCCTAAGAAAGTTGCCCCCCGTGGCATCCGCCCCTCACTAACCCTATTTCCCAAACCCACGCTAAGCCGGTGGTTATATCTGACATAATTACAGCTATTTATCAACATACGGTCATATGGGTTACCTTCCAGGTAAAGTCTCCTGTATTCCTTCCAGTATACATCTGTCTGCTATTCTCTCTCTCTCTCTCTCTTGCTCTCTCTCTCTTTCTCTCTCTTTCTTTCTCTCTCTCTCTCTCTCTCTCTCTCTCTCTCTCTCTCTGCTCGCTCTTTTTCAATATGAAGGTATTGGGGCAGCAATATCTGCAGAAAGTATTCTCTGTTTTCCTTATCTATCGTTAAGCCTGAATGACTGCTAAAACAAAGCCTCTCCATTCTTTAACGTTGGCTTGAATCCTTTTCCTCATCTTTTCACTCAACAAAGACTCGATCGAGTTTCGACTTATGAGTGTCCCTGGCTATTTATCATATTCATCATTGCTGCATACGTTTTAAAATGTTTTGCTGCGATATATTATAGTTCGTTCAGAAATTCGTGCCCTCAGAGTTTATTAATTATCTCGGAAACTGTTTGATGAATTTCTGTAATTCTTTTCTTGAAATCTTATTTTTTCACCGAACTTCAGTCTAATTATTTGTCCTACTGTTATGCATTTAGGAAAGATGTTTGCTTCTTTGAGGTATAAAAAAAATATGATTCTCTTGCTTGTCCTAAATTTTAGGATTTTACAATACCCACATTTGTTGTATTCAACTCACCAATTAAAAAGACAAATTTCACATGCACAACACACAATCTTAGCACAATTTTGCCATATTCAATGTATTACGGATACGCCTTTGGCTTGCATTGTTAGAAAATTAACATAATTTACAGTGAAATATAATGTTTGGAGCACGCGGTTTGATATTTTCCTAAAATTATATAACAAAAAACGATTTGTGCAAAATTCAGACTACCTTTGTACTTAAATGTTATAAAATCTGAAGGTCAGTGAAAAAATAAGATTTCATGAAAAAAAAGAATTACATAAATTCATCAGTTTCCGAGATAATTGATCAACTCTGCGGGCACGAATTTGTGAACGAACTGTAGTATCGTTATAATCTCACTCCAGATTAATAATTAATAAAGGTGTTCGAACTATTGAGAAAACCCCTTGGAGAATTCTTACCCACATACACGAGCTCCGTAGCATGACCTTGCATCCATCGACACAGGTAGATTTTGCTGACAATTGTGCACTGATAGAGGCCATTTTTTAAATCTACTCTTTTCGGTCTCTTTTCGCGAGCGAGTGCACACGGTAAGAGTAGAGTGAAAAGCCCCCGTCACGCCAAGTGGCGTATAGGTAATATGGTGTTAGTGACCATAAATGTTACAGACCTTCAGCACATGATTTTTGGGGTAATGTGGTCGGTATTACGCCCGTGCCGAGTTACTTTCCCAGAAAAAAATTCGGAACCCATTTAAGGCTGGGTGAACCCGGAAGCTGTCGGTTGGGATCGAACCCTACCCCTTGCTTGTCCTTTGTAGTCCAGTTCACTAACCACTGAGCTATCGCGGCTCCCAGTGCACACGGTACCTCCTTTTAATGGCCGTTACTCATGAGGACTACACATCGGTGGGCGGCCCTGTGGCGCAACGGTAGCGTGTCTGACTTCAGATCAGAATATTGCGTGTTCATACATTTATCTGTATCATCGCCCAGCTTTCTCCTACTTCACTCATACATTTATCTGTATCATCGCCCAGCTTTCTTCTACTTCACTCATGCATTTATCTGTATCATCGCCCAGCTTTCTCCTACTTCACTCATACAATTATCTGTATCATCGCCCAGCTTTCTCCTACTTCACTCATGCATTTATCTGTATCATCGCCCAGCTTTCTCCTACTTCACTCATACATTTATCTGTATCATGGCCCAGCTTTCTTCTACTTCACTCATGCATTTATCTGTATCATCGCCCAGCTTTCTCCTACTTCACTCATACATTTATCTGTATCATCGCCCAGCTTTCTCCTACTTCACTCATACATTTATCTGTATCATCGCCCAGCTTTCTTCTACTTCACTCATGCATGTATCTGTATCATCGCCCAGCTTTCTCCTACTTCACTCATGCATGTATCTGTATCATCGCCCAGCTTTCTCCTACTTCACTCATGCATGTATCTGTATCATCGCCCAGCTTTCTCCTACTTCACTCATGCATGTATCTGTATCATCGCCCAGCTTTCTCCTACTTCACTCATGCATGTATCTGTATCATCGCCCAGCATGTATCTGTATCATCGCCAAGCTTTCTTCTACTTCACTCATACATTTATCTGTATCATCGCCCAGCTTTCTTCTACTTCACTCATGCATGTATCTGTATCATCGCCCAGCTTTCTTCTACTTCACTCATACATTTATCTGTATCATCGCCCAGCTTTCTTCTACTTCACTCATGCATGTATCTGTATCATCGCCCAGCTTTCTCCTACTTCACTCATGCATGTATCTGTATCATCGCCCAGCTTTCTCCTACTTCACTCATGCATTATCTGTATCATCGCCCAGCTTTCTTCTACTTCATCGCCCAGCTTTCTCCTACTTCATCTCATGCCCAGCTGCATGTATCTGTATCATCGCCCAGCTTTCTCCTACTTCACTCATGCATGTATCTGTATCATCGCCCAGCTTTCTCCTACTTCACTCATGCATTTATCTGTATCATCGCCCAGCTTTCTCCTACTTCACTCATGCATGTATCTGTATCATCGCCCAGCTTTCTTCTACTTCACTCATGCATTTATCTGTATCATCGCCCAGCTTTCTTTCACTCATGCTTTATCTGTATCATCGCCCAGCTTTCTCCTACTTCACTCATGCATGTATCTGTATCATCGCCCAGCTTTCTTCTACTTCACTCATACATTTATCTGTATCATCGCCCAGCTTTCTTCTACTTCACTCATGCATGTATCTGTATCATCGCCCAGCTACTTCACTCATACATTTATCTGTATCATCGCTTTCTTCTACTTCACTCATTTTATCTGTATCATCGCCCAGCTTTCTTCTACTTCACTCATGCATGTATCTGTATCATCGCCCAGCTTTCTCCTACTTCACTCATACATTTATCTGTATCATCGCCCAGCTTTCTTCTACTTCACTCATGCATGTATCTGTATCATCGCCCAGCTTTCTTCTACTTCACTCATGCATGTATCTGTATCATGGCCCAGCTTTCTTCTACTTCACTCATGCATTTATCTGTATCATCGCCCAGCTTTCTTCTACTTCACTCATGCATTTATCTGTATCATCGCCCAGCTTTCTCCACTTCACTCATACATTTATCTGTATCATCGCCCAGCTTTCTCCACTTCACTCATACATTTATATGTATCATTGCCCAGCTTTCTCCTACTTCACTCATACATTTATCTGTGTCATCGCCCAGCTTTCTCCTACTTCACTCATACATTTATTTGTATCATCGCCCAGCTTTCTCCTACTTCACTCATACATTTATTTGTATCATCGCCCAGTTTTTTCCTACTTCACTCATACATTTATCTGTATCATCACTCAGCTTTCTCTTACTTCACTCATACATGTATCTGTATCATCACCCAGCCTACTCCTACATCACTCATACATGTATCTGTATCATCACTCAGCTTTCTCTTACTTCACTCATACATTTATCTGTATCATCACACACCTTTCTTCTACTTTCCCTAATTCTCTCTTACACTTTTCTCTTCACTCAATCTTCTGTATATGCCGAGTATACAATTACCTTCTCTCTACCTCCAATTGAACTATTTACGAAGCGGTCTCTCAGAACCAAATAAATACTGTCTGCCTGATCAGATCCCAGGTGTAATTAGAAATAAAATCAAGACTCATCATCATTATCAAGTACCGTTCCTACTGGCGTAGGTGATCATGTCTCTCCACAATTTTCGATCTCGGCAGCTATTTATCATTTCTGTTGTTGACCTTCTGCCAAGCCATTCTCTTAAGCTTTCTGTTATTTTTTCTCTCTGCTTCCCTCTATCTCTTCGTCCCTCAATTTTTCCAGTTGTTACAATATATTCCAGTTGTTCTCTTCTCATTACATGGCCAAAAAATGATGATTGTTTCTTCCTAATATTGGAAATTATCTCTCTTTTTGCTTTGACCTCTTTCAGAACATTTTCATTACTCTTCTTAGCTGTCCATGGTATTCTCAACATTCTTCTGTAAAATCACATTTCTACAGACTCTAGTGATTTTCTTTTCTGTTGTCCTATTGTCCATGATTCGCATCCATATATGTTAAGGCTGGCTCTACATAACATTTAAGAACTCTTTTTCTTGTTTCTTTAGTCAAAAATGGATTGCATAGTATCTTCCTCATTTTTTGGAAAGCTACTTTTGCCTGAGCCATTCAGCATCTCATCTCTTTTTCAATGAAAATCAAGAATAGATAAGCAAAATCAAACAAGCTGTATTCCTAGTGTTTGATAAATCTAATTTAGTAAAGCCATTACGTTGCATTTCAGCGGTTGAACATACAAATCAGTCATAATGTTTTCTTTGCCAGGCACTTAAGAATGGTCCCACATTTTAAAATCCACAGTTTATTTTGTGTGTTGTTTTTTCAAGTCGCCAGATTTTATTTTGCTAAAAAAAAACATGATAGGATTGACGGATTTTTGCAGACAGAAAGTTATTTCTGTTATAGTAAAGGGGATTTTGTAATCCGCAGAAAAGTATATATTAGGACATAAATAATATTGAATTATCATTGAAAAATAAGTAGAAAGTGGAAAGCAATTCAGGAAACAATAAGAAATGTAACAATGAAGTTGAGTATCCATAAGTCGATAACAAACATGTTTCTTGCACTAGGGAACAATTTATATCAAAGATAATAGCGTTCTACCAATAATGCAGTCTAGTGTTGTAGAGAAGAATAAATGCATTGATAACAAAGAAGTCTGGTGTCGATACAAATAACAGCACTGATAACAAAATGAAAAGAATATAATAACCAACTTCACCCAGCCTTCACTGGGTACAGGATTTTTTTTCAGGGATAGTAAAGCGGCACGGGCGTAATACCGACCACATTACCCAAAAATCAAGTGCCGAAGGTCCGTAAAATTTAGTCACTAACACCATATTCCATATACGCCACTTGGCGTGACAGGGGTACTTTACTTTTTACTTTACTATAATAACCGACAATGAAATTAATTATGCTAGAGTGTGGCGACCGGATGGTCTAGAGGTAAGACATCGTCCTCTAGATATGAAGCGCCCACGTTCGATTACCACCACAGGCGGTGGACAATTTAGCAAATAAATAAATAAAATGAATTGAATCCGTTGCTTTACCCTACCTAGTCTCCTACAGGAGGTCCCGTGCGCATTCTGTCCCCGTTAAAGAAACATTGGCAGTTGGAAATCAAAAAGACAAGGCATAAAATGGCCGCTGCACAGACAAAATTAATAGAAAAAATCTGCCCAAAACGTTAAAACTCTCGACGATAAAAATATGAAGTACCTCTGAAGCTCTCGGAGAATATCTGACTGTAAGGCGGGGGACACGGCTGCTAGTGTGAAAAATATGAAGTTATGTTCACACAAAATTCTGTCCCTAGGGACTTCGCTAGAGATGTAAAGCTGGTGAACTCTAACGAACAACAAACAAAACAAATTATTCTAGACAAGGAGTGTCAATAAACAGCATAGGAGAATAGATCAGATGTGGCCAACGGAGGAAAAAAAGCCAGAAACAACGGCTGATATTAATTACATGGAGAGACAACACACTAAATGGGGTCGCTAGGTCATAAGACAAAAAAAAGAACGAATTATGACAAACGATTCATCAAGAAACAGTACGAGTACATTAGATACAAGGGCTGACTACAAGCAAGATGAATCGATAGAATATTAAGGAAAAGACCAGGGGAAATGCCAGTAGACGAATAAAAATAGCGAAATTACAATTGCTCTCGATTTGCAAGGCAAATGAGGAAGGGAAGAGGAAGAAGTTTTTTTTTTTTTTTTTTTTTTTTTTGTCATTCGCCAGCTTTTACCTCTGACGAAGTCCCTAGAGACTAGGAACTGAATGTTGCGTGTTAATACATTTTTCCCTGGCATCGGTGTGCACAGGAGTCCCTCGCCGCACAGGCAGATAACTCCGACGTCGAAGGTACTCTTATGTTTTTCCGTCGATGAATAATTGTCTTTTCAAGCCGGGCTCACTGCTGAGACCAGAGGTGGTTGCCGCAGAGAGAAATCATTTTTTAAAATCCCAACCGGTGTAGCCGGGATTTGAACCCACAACCTCTCTGTCGAAGATGAAGAAGTAACGAAGAAGAAGACATATAACAATGAAGATTGGTGTTGATAAATATAATACAATATTCAAACTAGTTTTAATAACATTCATAATGTTAATAATGATAACTTGTGTTGATGAAAATTATATCATTTATAACATTAACAACAACGAAGAAGTGTGTTGATAATCATCATCAAGTACCGGGCCTACTGGCGTAGATGATCATGTCTCTCCACAACTTTCGATCTCGACAGCTCTTTATCATTTCTGTTGTTGGCCTTCTGCCAAGCCATTCTCTTAAGCTGTCTAGCATTTTCTCTCTTTGCTTCCCTCTATCTCTTCGTCCCTCAATTTTCCCAGTTGTTACTATATATTCCAGTTGTTCTCTTCTCATTACAAGGCCAAAAAATGATGATTGTTTCTTCCTAATATTGGAAATTAGCTCTCTTTTTATTTTGACCTCTTTCAGAACATTTTCATTACTCTACTTAGTGGTGTGTTAATAGAAATAATAAATTTGATAATACTATATCATTAGCAAAAATACTTCTTCGTCTTCTTCTTTCCTTCCTCATTTGTCTTTCAGTATACAGGGGAGATATAGTTTTAAGATATTTTGATCTTCTGGTAGCCTCTCCTGTTGGTATGTTCTCTAGTGTTTATAATATTCCATCAATCCATCTTTTTTTCGTGGTCAGCCCTTTGTTCTTGTGTTCTTGCAACGTTTATTTTTGTTGTGTAATATTTGTATTTTTCAAATAACATCATTAATGATAATAAAGAATATTGAAGATAATAATGGTAATGTTGTAAATAAGTAATGCTGTTGTATAATTTTACAGACGAGTGGTGTTAATAACCATGGACAGCTCAGAAGAGTAATGAAAATGTTCTGAAAGAGGCCAAAGCAAATAGAGAGCTAATTACCAATACTGGTAACAGACAATCATTAATTTTTTGCCATGTACTGAGATGGGAACAGCTAGAATATAATGTGACAACTAGGAAGGTAGGGGAACGAAGAGATAGAGGGAAGCAAAGAACAGATACCAGACAACCCAAAAGAATAGCTGGACCGATAGTCAACAGCAGAAATTAAAAATAACTGTCGAGATCGAGTTTTAGAAAAAAAAAACATGATCACATATGCCAGCAAGCACGTTATTTGATAATGATGATAATTGTACAAAATACTTGCTGTGAAACACATTTGTCAAACTGTTGCACTGTGTTTCGTGCTCTTGGACAGGACTCTTGGTCCCACATATACTACAGATGGCTCTGCTTCAAATGCCACCAGAAATGGAGGGGAAGGTGTGTTCTTGACGCTGAATAACCAGGACGAGATCACAATGTCAATAGCTACTGGGAAATTCTCAAACAACTTTAAAGCACAAAATGAGGCCCTCAGAGATGCTGCAACACTGGCTACTCAACACAAAAATAACATGCGCAATAAATTGGTGATTCTGACTGATGCTCTGTCAGTACTATCAGCTCTAAAAAGCCCCAAGAACAATGAACTAGATGACTTGAGAACAGCCCTAGACCAAATATGTTAATAACTTCCAGAGAGTAGTCATTCAGTGGATACCATCACATTGTAAGATACACGGGAACCAAACGCGCAGACAAATTAGCTAAAGAGGGAGGGAGATTACCACAATAGAACCATCCGCTCAGTTATGATGAAGCCAAATCCATCCTCAAAGGTCAGTACCATGAAAAATGGAAACGAGAACATCCAAAGCATAACGAGAGGGACGGTTACCACCAACTATCAAGGGGGATCAGGTCATCATTATCCACCTACGCACTGGCCACAATAGAATGAGAAATCACATGTTAACCAAATTCAAAATAGGTACAACCAACCTATGCCAGTTTACACTGGACAATATGACTACAAAATGTGTTCTACAGGATTGCCCCCAGTACACAGACCTGAATTCCCTAAAAATTAGTGGGAGCCGCGATAGCTCAGTGGTTAGTGAACTGGACTACTACGGACAAGGGGTAGGGTTCGATCCCAACCGACGGCTCCGGGTTCACCCAGCCTTAAATGGGTACCGGATTTTTTCTGGGAAAGTAAAGCAGCACGGGCGTAATACCGACCACATTACCCCAAAAATCATGTGCTGAAGGTCTGTAAAATATAAGGTCACTAACACCATATTTCCCTATACGCCACTCCACTTGGCGTGACGGGGGGTACTTTTACACAGACCTGAGAAGAGCAATGTGGCCCATACCCACCTCCCTGGAAGAGAAACTATGTGAGGCAATCGACTCACTTAAACAGACAGCTGACTTCATGAGAGTCTAGAATCCTACTCTTATTGAGTCTTGATCGCAGAGAGAGAGAGAGAGAGAGAGAGAGAGAGAGAGAGAGAGAGAGAGAGTTTCATGAAACCACTTGTATGATGTGAATATTTCTCCATTTTGAAAACGTTTTTCAGTAACTTTAAAAAGCTAAGGATTAATTGATTATTATTAATCATTGATTACTTTTGAACATTTTGCTACATAAACAGCCGTGATTGCGGAAACGTTGCTCTTGCATTATTTCAGAAAACAGTGTAGGGGAAAAAAACTTATACGAGTTTATGTAATTAGACACCATCATCATTATCCTCATCATTATCCTCATCATACAGGTTGGCGTAGGCTATCATGTTCTTCACAATTTTCATTCCACCGTGCATCGTATCAAATTTGTTGACTGTTTTTCCATACCATAACACCAAGCTATCTAGTATTTTCATTCTTTTTCGTCCGCTATCTCTTTTTTCTATGTATTTTGCGTTGTAACTAAATATTCCAACTTTGCTCTTCTCATGACGTGTCTAAAAACGTTGATTGTTTCTTATTGATGTTTTCAGGAGCCCCCTTTTTGTGTTGTCCTCTTTGAGAATTTTCCCGTTCGTCTTTTTAACTGTCCGAGGAACATTCAATATGCTTCTGAAAAATCTCATGTATGTGGCCTCTAATCGTCTGTTAATTTGTCTCTTTACTCTCCATGATTCGCTTCCATAAGTCAAAATTAGCTCAATATAGCACCGATGGGCTCACATTTTTCACTTCCATTAACATAGACCTGATGCACACGACGTTTTTAATTATCTGAAATATTATTTTTGCCTAAGCTATATTGCTTTTTATTTCTGTGGGGCATCTCCCATCTGAAGTTATTATTATGCTCCGGCAAATGACGCTTGAAAAAACAATAGAATATGACAGAAACCTAAATCTAGTGTTTATACATCAGGAAAAAGCGTTTGATCGTGCGGACAGGAACAAACTTTAGCAAAATTTAGATACCTACGTGGTAGCAGGACAACTACAAGATAATATAATCATCATCATCATGTGCCATACCGGTTGGCGTAGGTGATCATGTCCCTCCACAATCTTCTATCTACAATGCATCGTAACAGTTCTGTTGTTGACTGTTTTCCATGCCATGGCACCAAGCTATCCAGTATCTTCTCTCTCTGTCGCCCACGACCTCTCTTTCCTTTTATTTTGCCAGTTGTAACCAAGTATTCCAACTTTCCTCTTCTCATGATGTGCCCGAAAAATGTTGATTGCTTCTTTCTGATGTTTTTTAAGAACTCCCTTTTTGTGTTGGCCTCTTTGAGAACTTCCTCATTGGTCTTTTTAGCTGTCCAGGGAACTTTCAACATTCTTCTGAGAAATCCCATCTCTGTGGCCTCTAATCGTCTTTTCATTTGTTTGTCTACTGTCCATGATTCGCTTCCATAGGTCAGAATTGGTTCTATATAGCACCGATGAACTCTCTTTCTCATTTTTATTGACATAGATTTGTTGCATAAGATATTTTTCATTTTCTGAAATGCCATTTTGGCCTGAGCTATTCTGCTTTTTATTTCTGTGGTACATCTTCCATCTGATGTAATTATTGTGCCCAAGTATCTGAAACGTAGCACATGTTTCAGATTTGTCTCGTTTATTTTTATGCTGCATGATGGTGGTGATTGTTTCTTCGATATAACCATTACTTCTGTTTTCTTACTATTCAGACTGAGACCTTTCTTGTTGCTTTCTTTTACTATTATGTCTATCATTTCTTGTAGTTCATTCTCTGTCTCTGCTATTAAGACTGTGTCATCCGCATATCGTAAATTATTTATGTTGTGACCGTTGACTTCAATTCCTTTTATAGCTACTTTTGATCATAGAATATTTTCTTTGTAAAGTGAGAACAAATCCGGCGACAGAACACAGCATTGTTTGACTCCTTGTTTTATATATTGGAACTTACCTGTTTGGTTGCTAATTCTTATAGCTGCTGCTTGTTGCCAGTACGTGTTTTTTTATGATTCTCATATCCTTGCCATCAATTTCTCCAGCATATTGATTATTTGTACATGATTTACTTTTGTCAAATGCTTTTTAGTCTACAGAGTACATATATAGATCTTTCTTTACCCCAACAGCTATTTATATCAATGTACTCAGGGTGTATATTGCATTATTGGTGCCCTTACCTTCCACAAATCCACATTGTACCTCACTTATTTCTGGTTTTATTTTATTCCTTACACGTCTCATGGTGATTCTTAGTTATATTTTCGTCATGTAACTCATGTAATAGTGCGATGGTGTTCACAGTCAGTGGCTCCTAATTCTGAAGGTAGCTTCAACATAACAACAGAAAAAGCAGGAAATCTGGCTAGAGACATATTTTTGCAGATGGGTTATGTGAATGGAACGTCCTGTGCAAACGATATGAGACCTGATGATGATATAGTGCAATAAGAAGTGTCTCTCTCCATCTCTCTCTCTCTCTCTCTCTCTCTATATATATATATATATATATATATATATATATATATATATATATGGATAAAAAAAACTTACTTAAAGTGAGAGCATTACTCTCATCGCATTTGGTACATTAGCAGTAGAAGGAGGGTTGTACCTCTTTATCATAAATAATATTTTCGAGATGACATAGCCAGTGCTATTTACATGTTAAATGATTACTTTATCCTCCCTTGCCGTTGCATTTTATTTAGCTCATTGTTTTATATATTGAAACTGTAAGCTCATTGACAACCTTTCAACAACATTTTAAATTAGATCCAATGTTAGATCCATTGCCATGTTCTCTGTTTCTCCGTGTTATTTGCTGGGTCCTCATAGAAACAAATGTGTGTTAAGATCCCCTTAATGATCGCTGCAGGCCCAGATTAAAACCAACTGATGCTGTCATAAGAAAAATTCAGTAATGGTTTCACTGGATGCTCCAGTTATAAGCTGCCCAAACCTTCAAGAAAAGTCACTGAGAAAAATATCACTTTCAATGTTATGCTGCACGCAAGAACATATAATTACATTCAATGTTTTTTTTACCACAACTAATTCCATCCCAGATCCTTATTAAAACCCAATTATAGACTTGAGAAACGGTTTAACTTTGTTAATGAATCTTGTCTTTAATATGTAGGACTAAGTCGCATGACGCAATCTCATTACTTACTTTCGAACAGAGAAAAAGAGCTATGGTTTAGCAATTTCTTATTTGCACTGGCTGGTACTTCTGTGCCAGTATCCAATCATACTCTCTCTCTCTCTCTCTCTTCCTTCCTTTCTTCTTTCCTTCCTTCCTTTTTTCCTTCTTTCCTTCTTCTTGTGAGGCCCCAAGCGTTTGTACATATACTTTAAAAGACATACGAGAATTGGTTAATATTAATTGTTATATGGCAACGAACTAAAAATGTATGCACTTGCCATTCGTACGTTACACATGTGAGGATGGGTTAACTAGTTTAGTGCGCGTTATGTGATAAATGATGATGCGAAAATACAAAATCATGATGCCCTTTTAAGGAAATGTCACGAGACACAGACGGCACTGCTGCTCTTCTAAAACAGGAGATCTGTTAAGTTGACAAATATACGTATTTTAATATCAAGCAATATGCTGCTAATGTCAACAATTAGGTTTATACATATTTTAATATCAAATACTATGCTGCTACCACAGTTATACATATTTTATCAAATGCTATGCTATCGATATCATCAATTGTACACATTTTAATGTCACGTATTATGCTCAACAATTATACATATTTAAACATATAACACTTCATTGCCAACATCTTCTAGTACCTTTGTCATCTCTATATGTATGTCATCAAGTCCTGCCACTTTTCCCTCATCGATTGTAAAACTTTTTCCACTTCAGATTTTAAGATCTTATATCAATTATATACTTTTTTAATATCAAGCGGAGTGCTACTAATGTCAGCAGTTATACATATTTTAATATCAAGAAATGTGTTATCAGTGTCAACAGAAAAAATATAAGCAATACAGTCAACCGTCACAACATAAATAATTTGTGATATACAGATGACACAGACTTAAAAGCAGAGACAGAGAATGAACTACAAGAAATGAAAGACATAGTAAAAGAAAGCAACAAGAAAGGTCTCAGTCTGAATAGTAAGAAAACAGAAGTAATGGCCATATCGAAGAAACAATCATCACCATCATGCAGCATAAAAATAAACAGGACAAATCTTAAACAAGTGCAGCGTATCAAATACTTGAGCAAAATAATAATATCAGATGAAAGATGCAGCACAGAAATAAAAAGCAGAATAGCTCAGGCCAAAATAGCATTTCAGAAAATTAAAATTATCTTATACAACAAATCTATGTCAATAGAAGTGAAAAAGGAGAGTTCATCGATGCTATATAGAACCAATTCTGACCTACGGAAGCGAATCATGGACAGTAGACAAACAAATGTAAAGACAATGAGAGGCCACAGAGATGGGATTTCTCAGAAGAATGTTGAAAGTTCCCTGAGCAGCTAAAAAGACCAAAGAGGAAATTCTCAAAGAGGCCAACACAAAAAGGAAGCTCCTAAAAAAATCAGAAAGAAACAATCAACATTTTTCGGTCACATCATGAGAAGAGGAAAGTTGGAATTCTTGGTTACAAATGGCAAAGTACAAGGAAAGAGAGATCGCGAATGACAAAGAGAAAAAATACTGGATTGCTTGGTGTCATGGCATGGAAAACGGCCAACAACAGAACCGATACGATGCAATGTAGAAAGAAGATTGTGGAAGGACATGATCGCCTACGTCAACCGGTATGGCACATGATGATGAATACTGTAAACTTACTACATGAACAATACGAGAAAGCAAATTTCTTGAGTTAAATTGTACAGCTTCAGCAAAAGAGATTGGAAAACAACGAACTAACAAAGTCAATGTAGACCGAGGCAACTATTGCACATTAAATAACCCGAACCGTGAAATAATATTTGTTTTTAATTGTCTGTGACTGATAAATATTGCCAGAAAAAAAATACCTAAATGAAGGTAAAAACAGTCTACAATGTCTTCATTAAAAAAATGCGCTGTGTTAACCTTGATGAATATTGTGACACGATTGTTTTAGTTTAGACCTTGTTGTCTCCGTCTGAATGCTTCACTGCAACCATGCCGCCTTGTTAGGTTTCTAATGTGACGTTTTGTCAAAGAAAGTAACATTAGTCATCATGATTCTTGTTTCATTTAAATCAGGCGATCTAACGAGATTTGGCCCTAATTATAAGTGTAGGTCTGGCAGAAAAAGTATCGATGGTAACGGGCATTGATGGTACCAGGGGAGAAAGTCTGGAATTATTTAATAAAATTTTCTAATTGAGTTTTTAAATTGAATTTTTATGGGTAGTGTGGTCCATGTTGATTATTTAGAATCGGACTGACAGATTGTTTAATGTACCGGAAGTGAGTCTGGATTCATCTATTGAACTGGAGGTGGTCTGGATTCTTCTATGGAACGTAAGTGGGGCAGGTCTGGTTTGATATATGAAACCAGAGGGAGATTGTTGGTGGTTTATGGAGCCATGGAGACATTGCGGGTGATTTATGGATCCATAGAGACATTGTGGGTGGTTTATGGAGACATTGTGTGCGGTCTTATAGAGCAAGCTGGACATTGTGTGTGGTCTTATAAAGCCACGTGGACAATGTGTGCGGTCTTATGGAGCCAGGTGGACATTGTGAGTGGTATTATAGAGCCAGCTGGACATTGTGTGTAGTCTTATGGAGCCAGGTGGACAGTGCGTGTGGTCTTATAGAGCCAGGTGGACATTGTGTGTGGTTTTATAGAGCCAGGTGGACATTGTGTGTGGTCTTATAAAGTCAGGTGGACATTGTGTGCGGTCTTATGTAGCCAGGTGGACATTGTCTGTTGTCTTATAGAGCCAGTGGACATTGTGTGTGGTCTTATAGAGCCAGGTGGACATTGTATGTGGTCTTATGGAGCCAGGTGGACATTGTGTGTGGTCTTATGTAGCCAGATGGACATTGTGTGAGGTCTTATAGAGCCAGTGGACATTGTGTGTGGTCTTTTAGAGTCAGTGGACATTGTGTGTGGTCTTATGGAGCCAGGTAGACATTGTGTGTGGTCTTATAGAGCCAGTGGACATTATGTGTGGTCTTATGGAGCCAGTGGACATTGTGTGTGGTCTTATGGAGCCAGGTGGACACGGTGTGTGGTCTTATGGAGCCAGTGGACATTGTGTGTGGTATCATGGAGCTAGGTGGACATTTGGCTTGTCTTATGAGCCAGAAGGATATTCTATCTATCTATTGACCTTTTGAGCCGTAGCCGGCCCATAGATCGTAGACCAAGATACTCCTTATCTGATCTAAATTTTTATTCTAGCAGTTTTCTTTTCGTTTAAATATATTTTATACAATCTCGCCGATTGTCTCTGTTCTGTGCAATCAGCTCTATCTCATTGAGGGAGCCGATTCCTGCTGCTCTTGCCTCTCTCGTCAATGTTCTTCTTAGTGTCTCTCTGGATCTTCCTCTTTTCCTCTTACCTGTTGTTTCCCACATGAGGGCTTGCTTTGCTATTCGGTTATTATCTCTTCTCATCACAAGTCCAACATATGACCATCGTCTTTTCTTGATTTTCTTGAAGATATTAGTGGTTTTTTGGCGATTTCTCTAATTTCCTCGTTTGTTTTGAATTCGTTCCACGCTATACCAAGTATTTTCCGAAGACATTTATTTTCGAATGCGTTCAACTTTGTTTCTATGTCTCTTGTTTTTTCCCAGCTTTCACACGCATACGTAAGGGTTGATAGTACATATGATTTGAATAGTCTAATTTTTGTGTTTGTGCTGATGAGTTTTGATTTCCACAACTTTTCAAGGCTTCTGAAAGACATTGCTGCTTTGGCTATTCTGATTCTAATTTCTTTACTTGTATCCCCTTCTCGATCAATGTGATTTCCAAGATTGATAAAGTGATTGATCTCTTCCACTGGTTTGTTTTCCATGTATATTTTGTCGTCTGTTGGTATTAAAGAGGGATATTGCGGATGGTCGTATGGAGTCAGGTGGACAATGTGGGTGGTCGTCTTATGGAGACAGGTGGACATTGCAAATAGTCTATGGAGCCGGGAACATTGTGGGCGGTGTTATGGAACCCTGAGACATTGTGGATGGTCTAACGGAGCCTGAGGAACTTTGTGGTGGTCTTATGAAGCCAGAGGGACATTATGGTTGATCTTGTGGAACCAGGGGAATTTTGTAGTGGTCTTATTTAGCAAGGGGGGCATTGTGAGTGGTTTTATGTAGCCAGTGGAACTTTCTGGTGGTCTTACGGAGCTAGGGAAACTTTGTGGTGATCGTATGGAGCTAGGGGAATTTTGTGGTGGTCTTATGGAGCTATTGGAACTTTGTGGTGGTCTTATTTATGGAGCTTGGGAACCTTTGGTCTTATGGAGCTAGGGGAACTGTGTGGTGGTCTTATGGAACTAGGTAAACTTTGTGGTGGCCTAATTTATGGAGCTAGGTAAACTTTGTGGTGGTCTAATTTATAGAGCTAGGGGAACTTTGGTCTTATGGAGCTAGGGGAACTTTGATCTTATGGAGTTAGGGAACTTTGTGGTGGTCTTATGGAGCTAGGGAACTTCTTATGGAGCTAGGGAACTTTGTGGTGGTCTTATGGAGCTAGGGAAACTTTGTGGTTTGATTATGGAGCTAGGGAAATTTGGTGGTGGTCTTATGGAGCTAGCAAAATTTTGTGGTTTGATTATGGAGCTAGGTAAACTTTGTGGTGGTCTTATGGAGCTTTGGAAACTTTGTGGTGATCTTATGGAGCTAGGGAAATTTTGTGCTGGTCTTATGGAGCTAGGGGAACTTTGTGGTGGTCTTATGGAGCTAGGGAAACTTTGTGGTGTGATTATGGAGCTAGGGAAAGTTTTGGTGTGATTATGGAGCTAGAGAAACTTTGTGGTGTGATTATGGAGCTAGGGAAACTTTGTGGTGTGATTATGGAACTAGGGAAACTTTGTGGTGTGATTATGGAGCTAGGGAAACTTTGTGGTGTGATTATGGAGCTAGGGGACTTTTTGTGTGATTATGGAGCTAGGGAAACTTTGTGGTGTGATTATGGAGCTAGGGAAACTTTGTGGTGTGATTATGGAGCTAGGAGACTTTGTTGTGTGATTATGGAGCTAGGGAAACTTTGTGGTGTGATTATGGAGCTAGGGGACTTTGTTGTGTGATTAGGGAGCTAGGGGACTTTGTGGTGTGATTATGGAGCTAGGGGACTTTGTTGTGTGATTATGGAGCTAGGGAAACTTTGTGGTGTGATGGAGCTAGGGAAACTTTGTGGATTATGCTAGGGAAACTTTGTGGTGTGATTATGGAGCTAGGGAAACTTTGTGGTGTGATTATGGAGCTAGGGAAACTTTGTGGTGTGATTATGGAGCTAGGGGACTTTGTTGTGTGATTATGGAGCTAGGGAAAAATTGGGGTGTGATTATGGAGCTAGGCAAACTTTGTGGTGGTCTTATGGAGCTAGGGGAACTTTGTGGTGGTCTTATGGAGCTAGGAAAATTTTGTGGTGGTCTTATGGAGCTAGCGGAACTTTGTGGTGTGATTATGGATCCAGGCAGACATTGTAGGTGGTATTATGTAATCAAATGATCATTGTGGGTGATTTTATGGAAAGAATGATAAACATTTATGGATGGCCATATGGTGTCAGACGAACATTGTGGTACACTATAGAGCCAGTGGACATTTTGGGTGACTTTATGGAGCCAGGGGGACAGCGTGGTTGTCTTTTGTTGCCAGGAGGACGTTGTGATAGAGTTATGGAGCCAGGGGACATTGGAGGGGAGGGTGGTATTATGGAGCTAGAGGGACATTATGGTAGAATCTTGGATCCAGTAGACATTGTGGGCAGTATTATGTAACCATGGGAACTGTGTAGGTTTTCTTATCGAACCACGGGGACATTGTATGTGGTCTTTTAGAGCCAGAGGGACGTTGTGGTGGTCGTATGGAGCCAAGTGGTCATTGTGTGTGGTCTTATAGAGCCAGGGGATATTGTGCGTGGTCTTATGGAGCATAGGTGGCATTGTTGGTGGTCTTATTGAGCCAGGAGGTCATTGTGGGTGATCTTATTGAGCCAGGGGGACATTGTGGGTGTTCTTATTGAGCTAGGGGACATTGTGGGTGGTCTTATGTAGCCAAGGGGACATTGTGCGTTGTTCTTATTGAGCTAGGGGGACATTGTGGGTGTTCTTATTGAGCTAGGGGGACATTGTGGGTGTTTTTATTGAGCTAGAGGGACATTGGTGGTATTCTTATTGAGCAATGGGGACATTGTGGGTGTTCTTATTGAGCCAGGGGGACATTTTGGGTGGTCTTATAGAGACAGATGAACATTGTTGGTGGTCTTATAGAGACAGATGAACATTGTGGGTGGTCATATGGAGTCAAGGGACATTATGGTGGTTTAATATGTGGTTTAATGTAACCAGGGGAACAGTGTGAGCGGTCTTATGTAGCCAGAAGACATTGTATGTGGTCTTATGGAGCAGGGGGACAGTATGAGTGGTCTTATGGAGCCAGAGGAACAGTGTGGTGGTCTTATTGAACTAGAGGATTATTATTGGTGGCCATATGAAACCAGATGGACATTGTGGGTGGTTTTATTAAACCAGAGGGACATTGCGGGTGGTTTTATTAAACCAGAGGGACATTGCGGGTGGTTTTATTAAACCAGAGGGACATTGTGGGTGGTTTTATTAAACCAGAGGGACATTGCGGGTGGTTTTATTAAACCAGAGGGACATTGCGGGTGGTTTTATTAAACCAGAGGGACATTGCGGGTGGTTTTATTAAACCAGAGGGACATTGCGGGTGGTTTTATTAAACCAGAGGGACATTGCGGGTGGTTTCTAGATTCAATGAAAAGTCAATGAGGAGGCTGAAAGTTGGAGTCGTTTAACATATGTTTGTTGGGTTAAAAGCTATTGCACGTCAATAATTGGAAAAAAATGTTTTAAATATGTAAAGTGTTTTAATGCCTTCTGCTTGTTAAAATAATGCATCTTATTTTTCTTCTTTTTTTTAATTACCTGTGGACCATTGGTCTTCAGCAAGTAATTGCAATACAGGCATGTTCGTAAAATGAGACTAAGGAGTGTTGGGCATGGGACTGGTTATCCTGTACTGTAAAAAGAAAAAATTAAGCCAAAAAAAAACTTCACAAACATGGACAATAATACCTGCGAATGAAGAGATACAGTGAAGACGATGGCGCTGGATTGGACACACACTGCGAAGCCAACTGAGAGTATTACACAACAGGCCCTTTTTTGGAACCGCCAAAGAAAAAGACAAAGAGGAAGACCAAGATATTCTTGGAGAAGACTAATGAAAGTAGAGATGAAGATTAATGGAGAAGACATGGAATGATCTTAAAAGAATGGCAAGAAACAGAACGGCTTGGAAAGTGTTTCTTGTTGAAGACTTATACTCCACAGAGAGCTGAAAAGGTAGAAGAATTTGAAGAAGAAGAAGAAGAGGAAGAAGAGGAAGAAGAAGAGGAAGAAGAGGAAGAAGAAGAGGAAGAAGAGGAAGAAGAAGAAGAAGAAATACTTGTAAACCTTACTGCTTTGTGTCATTCTCGTAACACCACAACGTGTGTTACCCTTCCTCTTCATCTCTACTTCCACCTGTCTTCTCCAAGTATGTTCTGGATGTCCCCATCGTCTCATCCACAGAATTTTAAAAAGGGTTCTTTCGTGCGGTACTTTCAGTTGATTCCGCAGTTATGGAAGACTGGTGATTCAGCGACCCAGACTTTTCTCAGCTTTCCTTTGGTTTCATTTCCGGTCCACCACAAGGACTCGAAAATGTAGTAAAGAATAGTGGTGATGTTATACTTACCAGGCACGTCATAAAAGACAAATAAGTAAGTTTGAACATCATGGTTGACTACCAATCCTGCAACAAATAAGTCTCAAAAACGTCACAAACATGGACAACGCATCTGCACGATACTTATAACAGCTCGCCAGTGTCTTAGATAGCATCATTTGTTAAAAAAAAAAAAAAAACTATCTTTACGACACATAGTACCATTGCTGGTCTATGCCGGTGGGGGGCTCACGATAGAACCAGGGGAATAAAGGCCGCTTGGTTAAAGCAGTCGCCACGACGTGTAAGACTCAGGACCATAGAAAAAATCCGTTCTGTCTACCGCAGGTTTCGTAACCATACGCCTGCTTTCCAGCCAATGAGGCAGTGGTTAAATAAGCCGCACGACTTAAACATTGTTTGCTGCAAGTAATGTATTCGGAAATATTTAACAGCAAAAATTGTAAGTAAGTAAGTAAAAAAAAAAAGGTAAACAGCCCCGTCACGCCAAGTGGGGCATGGGGAATATGGTGTTAGTGAACATAATTTTTACAGACCTTCGGCTCATGATTTTTAGGGTAATGTGGTCGGTATTACGCCTGTGCCGCTTTACTTTCCCAGAAAAAATCCGGTACCCATTAAAGGCTTGATGAACCTCTTGTCCTTTGTAGTCAAGTTCACCAACCACTGAGCTATCGCGTCTCCCCTAAAGGTTATAAGATTAATACGATTTTTTAAAAACTTTTAATGATCATTATCATCAAGGACTAATAATCCTGGAATAGGTGATCATGTCTCTCCACAACTTGTTAAATCTTTAGCTGTTATTCATTTTTGTTGTTTACTTCTATTCTTTGACATCTTTTCAATCTGATAAAGTTTTGGCGATTCGTGATAATTACTCATTACTAAAGTTTACAACCTTTGTTTCCCGTTGCTATCCGTTAGGTTATTTAGGGCGAGTTCTGTTTGCCTAGAAACTAAAGTGTCTCACCCACAATGCAATGTGAACGTGTCATGCTAGGGACTTCCGTACCTGCAAAACGTCAGGCCGATAACAGGTAGTACGGTCTGTTGCATACAGTAGCAGTAAATTACCTGGCCTGGCAGAATTGTAATAATGATAATTATAATTGAATAACAATGAAATCATTTGTTTGCAAATACGATGTTGTTTTTCGATGTTTATGTAAGGGATCATCCTAGGATGATCTAATCGATTTTGCTTGCTCCGACTATAATCAGTCTAAATAGCCACAATTGTTTTTGTTTCTGTCTCAAAGTATGTTAGAGAAACACTTTTCCTGCGTCTCTGACTAGTTCTCAGTTTTTCCATCACATAATTTTTGTTTTCGTTATCTGCATGTGGTGTATTTAATTGTTCTATGCGTGTACCAAGAGTACATTTGTTTCTTATCTACGCTGCTAACCTATATACATGTGCAATAGTTGTATTCAAACAAAACATTTGGTTCACATATGATTCAATTATTCCCTGCAGACTACCTACATGTAAATATGACCTACATTCCTGCGTATGCAATAGAGGCTACCTTCAGATTTCCCTACAAAATGAGCAGAATAATGCATGAGCTTACATTACAGTGTATGCAGCAGCAAGTTCCTTTCAGTGTCAAGAGTAAATGAATGTATTGTCCTTCTAAGAATCTTGTTTGATTTGGCTTTTTCTTAATGTTTCTGTATGCGACTAGAGTCGGCAATCTTTTTCAATTTGAGTCCACCTGATTTCAGGCTAACATTTTCTGTCTGCTGCCAGCTGGATCTGTCTATATCGAGGTCTTACAAGTTAGTTATATTCATATCAAAAAGCCTCATTGCACGTTTACAATCGTATTTGCGTTTTCTTCCCTTGTGTCGTTTACTAAAGGTTGTTTCTCCACATATAATGTCTTTGGAAATCTATCTGTCCTGCAACGTGGCTTAACCACGCCGTTGTTGAAGGATAGTTAACATAATTGTACTTAGCTGGCGTGTACTGAGCTGGTTGCTCAGTCGCAGGCTTTGTGTACAGCGGCCTTGATGATGTTGGTCAGAATGGTATTACAGTGCAAAGCTGGATATGTTGTGAAGGTCAATAAGGTCAAACTAATTATTTTTATAGCTCTACATTCAGTGAGAGATTATCGGTAGTGGTGGATCCAAGATAGTTGAATGTGATTAGAACCCCTAGTTTATAACCGCTTAACGCAAATGCTATTCGCTGGAGCGAATCAATCTGAGTTCAAATATCTCGCAGACTGGAGCGAATCAATCTAACAGGATTTGTAATTGCTCGTGTGCATAACCAGGACAACATTGTCTGAAAATAACATTTCCCTGATTATTATCTTACTTCGTGTTTAATTTATAGTAAAGTTGAGATGGAAAAGTTAAGATCAGGTCTAAAGTGAAGATAATCTTAGCATGTCAGCTGGGCTATGTTCTGATGAATATCAATGTAACGAATATTAACACTATTGTGAAGTGGGCTATAGAAGTTCGCATATTATTTATAATTAATAGGAACCAACACATGAGACAACAGTGAGTATTGTGGTAAACTGGGTGTATCAATGTTGTTTCCCAGGCGCACTTGCCACATTTAAAAACGATATTAACAATTACGTTACAAAGGGACTATATAAAGGTCATGGCAGTAATTAAAGCTGTAGTTGAGTTGGTGTCGCAAATAAACATGTTTTCTCAGTGACTCAATAAGTGTCCTTCGATAAATCGAAATGAGCTGGTCCCAAAAGTAATGGTTGTAGCCTTTGAGGTAGTCAGAGTAGGACAAAGGACTTAATTATTCTTGTATCGGGACACGTGGATGTAATAGGTCAAGAACGTGCTGACAGACTCGCCAGTACAACTGTTGTGAAGAACAGACGAACAATGGACTGTGCTGATATTTGTGAACGCCGTAAGGGTGACTGGATGAGTGAAGATTCAAGTAACGAATGTTACCACTTAGCCAAACAGAAAGAACAGAAATTTTAAAAAATCTAAATATAAAGCAAAGAAGATTAGTAAACCAAAATGCTATACATTTCTACGCTATACATTTCTACGCTATACATTCTGATGCTATACATTTCTACACTATACATTTCTTTGCTATACATTTCTATGCTATACATTTCTATGATATACATTTCTTTGCTACACATTTCTTTGCTATACATTTCTGTACTATATATTTCTATGCTATACATTTCTATGCTATACATTTCTTTGCTATACATTTCTGTACTATATATTTCTTTGCTATACATTCCTTTGCTATACATTTCTATGCTATACATTTCTACGCTATACATTTCTACGCTATACATTTCTACGTTATACATTTCTACGCTATACATTTCTATGCTATAACTTTTCTATACTATACATTTCTATGCTATAAATTTATGCTAAAAATGTCTTCAGTTCCATAAGCACGGCAACAATTTACTCCTGAAAAACGTGAACAGAACATTGATTGGCTATCCTCTTAGGGATTCCTTTAAATTTTACCATGTCTGTGAGAAGCTTTGCATGAAAATCTATGTTCGATCATGGATGTAAATCAGAAATATACGTTGTCCACCATATTGTGCAGTTAAAATTCGGTGCATATAATCATAGTCTAAATATTTATAAGGGTTGCGTGTCAGCTGACTGCTGTAACGATCAAGGCTATAGTCATAATTGTTCGCCCTTAGTGATGTCATCAATTCCACTTTACATTCAACGTCATGAAATTAAACTGCTTCCCTATTGGTGTAGTAAAAAAAATGTAAAGTACCACCGTCACGCCAAGTGGCGTATAGGTAAATATGGTGTTAGTGACCCTATATTTTATAGACCTTCAGCACATGATTTTTGGGGTAATGTGGTCGGTATTACGCCCGTGCTGCTTTAATTTCCCAGAAAAAAATTCCGTACCCATTTAAGGCTGGGTGAACCCGGAAGCCGTCGGTTGATATTGAACCCTACCCCTTGTTCTTTGTAGTACAGTTCACTAACCACTGAGCTATCGAGGCTCCCTACTGATGTAGTAGCTATCATTTATGCAGCCTTAATCAAGATTCTTCCTTCTAGTTCGTTCTTTCCTGTTGTTACTTCTCTAACTTTTCGCTCTCTTGAAATCTAATTAATGCTAACTTTGTTTATATGTGTACGTTGTGGGAATATTAGTGACCTAATGAGTGTTGTTTTTATTGTGTGATAAATTTCTCACTGAAAATACAGAGTTCCATATCGAGAAGTCTTGTCGACATGGCTGCCAAAAAGAATGCATACCAAGCTCGCACACTTGGTAAAATGTAACAGCAATTAGAGAGAACACTGGACTTTGAACTCTTACATGTTGCAGTTTTCTTCCATCATACATTTATCTTAGATTATCTTTAGGATCTCACACTGAGAGCTACGGTTAGCCATAAACTGTCTGTTGAGGACAATTAGTGTCGGGAACACCACAACCAAAGGCTTGTAGCTTTGTTTAGCCAGCTATAAATGTTCATCAGAGATTTGTTCACTGAGAACGAAACACACCCCAATGTTTCTGCATCTCATATCCCACATATCATATGCAACATTTACCAAACAATATACAAATGACAGATTAATGTGTGCAATTTTTAGCATTTTAGATGATAGATTAATGTGTGCACTATTAGCATATTCGATAACAGATTAATGGGTACACGATTAGCATATTCAATGTTAGATAAATGTGTGATATATCACCATATTAGCCGAGGAAGCGGAGTGGCTAGTATGCTAACTATTGATCTAGAAGTGTCTGAGTTCAGTTCTCAAATTAAGATATATTTGGACAACAAAGTTTCTGAGAAATTTCAGTCTCTACAATGGATATCACAGATTATTTTGGGAATTAAGGGGGACCGTCCATAATGAAACCGAATCGCGAAAAGTAGCCGTTGATATAGTCATTAATATCACGTCCCGCATGGAGGAACCTTAACTTTACTTTATCACAATATTGTTGCATAGCACATACCTCCATTTATTTTCCAAAATCTCCCATTCCCAAATCTCACATCTCACGTTTCAAATTTCACATCTCACGTTCCCACATCTCACATCCCACGTTCCCGCATCTCACGTTCCACGTTCCCACATCTCACATCTCACATCCCAAGTTCCCACATTTCACATTCCACGCTCCCACATCTCACATCCCACGTTCCCACATCTCACGTTACCACATCTCACATCCCACGTTCTTACATCTCAGGTTCCCACATTTCACATGTGATGTTTCTACATCTCACATATAACGTTGCCACATCTTACGTTCCCACATCTAAAGTTCCCACATCTCATGTTCCCCCATCTCACGCTCTCACATCTCAAGTTCCCACATTTCACATATGACGTTCCCACCCACGTCTCACATCTCACGTTCCCACATCTCAAGTTCCCACATTTCACATATGACGTTCCCACCCACGTCTCACATCTCAAGTTCCCACATTTCACATCTTACACTCCCTCGTATTCATATCGCCAGATTTCCATATCCGACATCCCACATCTTTCACCTCTCATTTCCACATCACATATCTCCACACCACACAATAAAGTATCATATTTCACGTGAATAGTTCGATCTCAACATGACGCTCTCCTATCGATCAAACTGAAGAAGGAATAAATACCTGGCTCACTGAGTTGGTGAACTCCAGGAAAGCGAGGAAGAGCACTTGCCTCATCAGCTCCAAATTGTGTTACTTGGTGAAGTAAAATAATATCTTCATCAAATCTTTTAATTCAGCTTCTAAACAAGCAGATATATCTACATTTTACTCGTTAATTACCTTAAAATACCAACTTTATTAAATATAATTTGACTGGATTCGTTTGTCGCCATTTTCAAAGTCGGTTTTTTAAACCAACATTATCATTATCATCATCACCATCATTGAGTACCGTCTCCGCATCAAATGTTGGCTACCATTGAGCGCCATTCCTCTCTGTGTCTTGCTTAGATGGTGCAGGTTGTCAAAGGCTCACTTTACCATCTTTTGATGTTACTCGTCCACTTAAGTCTTGGTCAGCCTCTGTCTCTTTTACCTTGTATTTTCCTTTCAAAGATTACTTTTAGTAGGCTGTTGTGTCTTTTAACATGTTTCAAAAATCTCATTTGTCTTGTTTGAACTGTATTTAGTAGTTCTCCTTTCATTTTTAGTTGTTTTAAGACTTCATCGCTTGTTTTATTTTCTTTCCATCCAATTCTACCTATTCTTCTATATATCTACATTTCAAAGGCTTCCATTTTTTTTAACTAACGCCCTCCCATTTTGAACGTTACACGTTTTTAATATCGTTTCAGTCAAATCGTTAATTCAAATGCACATAAATTAGAATTTCAAGAAACCAGACAACGTCATTGCATCAGTTACAGAAAACTATGTAGCTCGTAATATGTTCTTTAAATTCCCCATCTTGTTTGTCTGGCCAAACAGTTTCAGTTATACTCTCCCAAAATACCGTGCAATGAATAGTAAATAAATGTACTATTGAGCGCATATTATTATGGGACAATTTTAGTTTGTCCGGACAAGCTTATTCTGGATATACATACAACCCTTGAATTGGAAAACCATTGTATGAAGAAAGACGAGACGGTTTAATGCCGAGACAACAACGCCACGGAAAACTAATGAGAAGATTTGGGCGAGAATGTAAACAGGATTGTGACGAAAGAAGCAAAAATAAATGAGAAGATTTAGAATTGAATAAAAACAAGGTATCTAATATAAGAAGCAAAGAATAATGGTTAAAAGTCGAAAGTCATTTCTTTAGCCATTGTTTTTTTTTTTATTTATTAATGCGAGAATGATTAGTTTACTTAATGAAAAAGAAGATTCGGGTAAAGATTGCAACAATATCTGCGCTGAGAGTGATCAGAGACTCGTAGTTGACTGTCTGAATCAGGAGCAGTGGCAACGGCTGATCAAGTCTTTACTCCACCTCTCCGCGGTGGCTGTGAAAACAGACGACCAAATGCTTCAGGAATCGGAGAGGGATTGCAACCGGGTATTCGAAAATGCCTTTAAAAGTTGGAATGTGTTCGGCTTAAAGGCACAAAATATCACGGGGCACTGCAGACGATAACACACCGCCTCTACACCAGCGCCCTTCTAATAAGGCATGGGAGGAAGAGTAGTCATCAGACAAACGCTGAAGAAAATGACGACGAAGAGGAAGAAGAAGAAGAGGAGGAAGAAAAAGAGAAGGAAGAAGATGAAGTAGAGGAAGAAATGTTATGTCATTTAAAGGTTTAGACATTGAGATCTGGCTAAGTTAAGGGCATTAGCTCCAATACTAAAGATTACACTATAATATAGTTACTTCCCCTGAAGAACAATCTAGTAGTAAACATGTCAAAGTAGTAAGTCCCATCTTTTATTATATCATTTTTTTAAATCAATGCAGAGGAATCATAGTAGTACTGGTTAATCGATTTAAAAGAAGGAAAACTCGAAACAAGCGCCATTTCGAAAGACTCGTTATTCTGCTATGACTGCTGTCCAAGGAGATACAGATCTGACCACAAACACCTGGCACCTTGAAGAAAGGTCAAGGTAAAATAAAGGCTAGAGTAGTGCCTAGTCCTGTCCCTTTTTTATTTGTTACTTTCATTTCTCGTAAACCACTAGAAGATAACTTCTACTTGTTCGCTTTAAACGTTTGCGTGAGTTGAGAAATATCATCTGATATCAATATATCAGATTTTGGTGGTTTGATGAGGTAAAATAAACTGTTTGTTACAGCTTTACAGATATAGGACAGGATAATAGAAAACGTATAGACTTTTCAAGTCTTCATTAGTAGACAAAACACAACGACAGGCACACAATCGATTATAAGAAGAAAATAAATAAGAAAATTAATAAATAAATGAGACTTAAAATGCATGAACTTTATAAGTAGAAACATTTATTATTGGCCCGTCTCATATCTGTAAAACTGCAACATACAGTTTACATGTGATGATTTTTCTCTTACTTTACACCACGCTTACCGTAGCACTGTACGATTATATTCGTATACGTAGCTCTTTATTCTCTGGTTTCCTTATGTGCACATTAGCATGGTGCAATATTAAAATAGTCGTATAATATGTCAAGTAATACACTTTAAATATCTGGGAACAACAATCTCTGAATATGGTAAAATCGATAAAGAAATAGACAAATGATCGATGCAACAAGGCAAACCAAATATTGGGGCAGCTATCCCCCATTCTCCAACACAAGGCAATACCTATTGCCACCAAGTAACATCTTATACAGAGTATATTCATTCTCATACTGTGCTACCAATGCTACAGATGGTCACTTAGTCTAAGCACCAAAAAGAACTTGTCACCACTGAAATACGATGTCTGAGAAAAGTGCTTGGAGTGACCAGAAAAGACAGGATTAGGAATTGTATTATAAGAGAAGGAGCAGGCATTGAGTTAATCCTAAGCTATATACAGAAACAAGAAATAAATCGATTTTCCCATCTTAAAAAAATACCATAAGATTCCTTACCTACAAAGCATATATTTAAACTGGAGAAGGGAGGAAGAGCAAGAGGCAGACCCAGAGTAAGATGTATAGACAACATCGAAGAAGCACTACAAGAACATCAAAAGACAATGATTTAAGCTGCCAATAGAGCTAGAACCGAAACTTTGTATCTTCCACTACACTCGAACGGGTACAAGAGGAAGTGAAGAAAGAGGAAAGAGAAAGATAGAATATGTTAAATGCACTTCGTGCGTCGTCTGCTGTTTATGCATTAATTTGTACAACAAGTAATATTTTCTTGCCTCTCATCTAATTTAATCAACATGACTTGGTTGGATTTGTCTAGAAATTTTTCTCTGTTCATGTTTACTCCGCCAGTAAAATGATACCTACCAATTGTGTATGTGCGCGATTGTACTATGTTTGTAAGTGTATCTTCAGACAAAAAATAGTTTCGTATTTATCAGAGGATTAAAGTCTTAATGTTATAAAGTTTTCCATTTTAAATAAAAGAACTTTAAAATAGAGATTGTGTCTACTTGAGCTCACTTAAAACTAGTTTAGTCTAATCGGATAATCCTCTTTGCACGTCGAACACGTCCATAAGTGTACAGATCTAGGGCCCAGTATATTCCTCAGTGTGTATATGGAGTATTCTGTGGAACACAATGTGTTGTCCTGTCAATCGTAAAGTAAAAGTGAATGAATTGATGAAAAATCAAGACAAGTTTCTTACAAACGTTGAAGACCAAAAAAGGTAACACAAACGTTGGTAATAATTGTAAATGTTCTTGTTAATCATCATATTCTGACCGGCGAACAAAGTTGGGAGGCAAGGGACTACATTACTCTAGTTCTGTGTTGATTTGTTATCCATCTGGGTCTTGCCGCATAGCCCTCCTATCTGGCGTTTCCAGAAAACTATTATCACCTTCCTTCCTTCCTTCCTTCCTTCCTTCCTTCCTTCCTTCCTTCCTTCCTTCCTTCCTTCCTTCCTTCCTTCCTTCCTTCCTTCCTTCCTCATTTACTTTTTAGCATTGAGGAAAGAAAGATATAGTTTCCTGTCTTGTGCTCTCCCATTGGTCTCTACCGCTGTTGTGTTTCCTAATGTTCATACTATTCCACCAACTTATAGTTATCGTAGTCGGATCTTGGATTTAGTATTCTCGAAGCATGTGTTGAAGACTCATTGTCTTTTATTTTGATCTTTCTCTCTTATCACGTGGCCAAACCATGTTGTTGCTTCTTATGTATTCAATAGCGAACCCTATCCCCGGCTTTTATCTGGGCTGACCACTTATTATTTTAATTCTTATGCTGTTTTCTGTTCTGCGCCAAAGGCATTTTATTTCGGTGGTAGTTATTATTCTTATAGTCCTTGAGTCAAGAATCAAGGTCTGGCATTGATAGTTCGACGCTGGAAAATAGATGATGTTGCCTAGTGCTGTTATCACTTTAACTGTTTTTTTTTAATTCGCTCCTCGTTATCAACCTTACCACAGACCTCTTCTTGTTCGATAGTTCAACAACCTTCAGCACATTAAAACATGCTTCTGCTTTCATTAAGTCTGGTACTGAGTCTAGCAGTAAAACAACACAACTGGCATATCAATTACAACAAAACAAGGTAGACCAGACAAGCTACTGAGAAGCCGCATTGTTAGACATGTGATTGTCAACATTTCCATGTCACTGGACCCCCAAGCTTTGGCGTATGTAAATAATGCTAATAGAAATGGATTTAAAATAGAACTCTTGTGTCAAAAGGCCAGTCTTCGAGAATGAGATGTAACTGAATTTAATTTGTCACAAAACCTTTTTTTAAGAATGGGATGTATAATGTAAAGCTTTTTATCGCTAACGTCATTCTCACGAGACTGTATAGAACATTGGTGAGATGTTGTTCTAGTTATAATCAAGTGCTTTTATTCGAGATTAGATTGTTTGAGTGATAAAGGTAGAACATTTAAGAGCTGAAACTTTGACATTGACAATTCCTTGTTGGTGATACTTATATTAGTTCTGTGGAATATATTGTACAGCCCGCTCTCGCATACCTTATCTTAATTCTGTGGAATATATTGTACAGCCCGCTCTCGTATAACTTATATTGGTTCTGTGGAATATATTGTACAGCCCGATCTCGTATAACTTATCTTAGTTCTGTGGAATATATTGTACAGCCCGCTCTCGTATAACTTATCTTAGTTCTGTGGAATATATTGTACAGCCCGCTCTCGTATAACTTATCTTAGTTCTGTGGAATATATTGTACAGCCCGCTCTCGTATAACTTATATTGGTTCTGTGGAATATATTGTACAGCCCGCTCTCGTATAACTTATCTTAGTTCTATGGAATACAATGTGTTTTCTGTCAATCGTAAAGTAAAAGTGTATGAATTGATGAAAAACCAAGACAAGTTTCTTACAAACGCTGAAGACCGAAAGGGTAACACAAATTTGGGTAATAATTGTAAATGTTATTGTTAATCATATATTCTGACCAGCGAACATAGCTGGGAGCCTGGAGGCAAGGGACTTCCCAGTATGTTCCAAATTCAGAATATAATTGGTTGGTTAGACACTTATGTCCTGTGGGGAAATGTCACTAACCTTCCCTGCAATCTGTATCCGAGTAGCCATGTTCTTGGCTTGTACATTGCCATGGACGATGCTGAATTCGACAAGGTGATACTTAAGAAATAATATTCATGCCAAAGACTTGACCTTTTTCAAAATAAAAGGCTTGAAAAGTGAGATTATGCACCTGCGCATTAAATGAAATATGAGTGTAGCAGCGTGCAATCGGTATAATTTATTTATTCACTAATTAGGAGTGACTCTAACAAAGAAGTAAAGATTAGTTATGTACCACGTATTCTGTGCACTATGTAGTTTAAGATTTACAGGAAAAATAAGAATAAAGAAATTTGGAAACCTATAAACAGGATTCCGTTTAAATATTATCCTTATTCCTTTAAGGTTCGTATTAGGTGACATAATGTGTCTGTTCCTATCGTGGTTAATTCTCATAAACTAATTGGACAATCTTTCAATGGTTTTTGGTTGTTCCATCAAATATATTTTGCATGCTTGTTGTGCCTGTATTGTAGAAAAAAGCATTCAAAGTAAATCAGCATAAACGCCGTCACATGGCGCTGTGTGTGAGCTGTCATTGGTATGATAATAACTTCCAATACTGAAGTGCTAAGGAATTATTTGAACATAAGTAATTACTAGTTGCCCTTACTTTTATCTTCTGACTTATAGAAAGAAAGAATCCTTACTCTAATGCAATGTTTTAGAAATAGAAAACACCAAGTCAATATCCATATTTTTTTAGGATCGGCATACTTTTTTAAAATAAAATTATTCACAATACTCTGGGCCGTGCGCCCCCCCCCCCCCCCACCTAACAAAATAAATAAATAATGTCAGTACCCATTTACGGCTACCTGTATCCACAAACCGGTTGATGGGTGGATTGAACCCGAATTCTTGTCTTCGGTAGGCCAACCCACTAACGTCTGCGTTACTACAGTTCCCTTTGTATACTTGATTGGTTATTGGCGGTCCTGGTCTTCCCTTTGTATACTTGATTGGTTATTGGCGGTCCTGGTCTTCCCTTTGTATACTTGATTGGTTATTGGCGGTCCTGGTCTTCCCTTTGTATACTTGATTGGTTATTGGCGGTCCTGGTCTTCCCTTTGTATACTTGATTGGTTATTGGCGGTCCTGGTCTTCCCTTTGTATACTTGATTGGTTATTGGCGGTCCTGGTCTTCCCTTTGTATACTTGATTGGTTATTGGCGGTCCTGGTCTTCCCTTTGTATACTTGATTGGTTATTGGCGGTCCTGGTCTTCCCTTTGTATACTTGATTGGTTATTGGCGGTCCTGGTCTTCCCTTTGTATACTTGATTGGTTATTGGCGGTCCTGGTCTTCCCTTTGTATACTTGATTGGTTATTGGCGGTCCTGGTCTTCCCTTTGTATACTTGATTGGTTATTGGCGGACCTGGTCTTCCCTTTGTATACTTGATTGGTTATTGGCGGTCCTGGTCTTCCCTTTGTATACTTGATTGGTTATTGGCGGTCCTGGTCTTCCCTTTGTATACTTGATTGGTTATTGGCGGTCCTGGTCTTCCCTTTGTATACTTGATTGGTTATTGGCGGTCCTGGTCTTCCCTTTGTATACTTGATTGGTTATTGGCGGTCCTGGTCTTCCCTTTGTATACTTGATTGGTTATTGGCGGTCCTGGCCTTCCCTTTGTATACTTGATTGGTTATTGGCGGTCCTGGCCTTCCCTTTGTATACTTGATTGGTTATTGGCGGTCCTGGCCTTCCCTTTGTATACTTGATTGGTTATTGGCGGTCCTGGCCTTCCCTTTGTATACTTGATTGGTTATTGGCGGTCCTGGCCTTCCCTTTGTATACTTGATTGGTTATTGGCGGTCCTGGCCTTCCCTTTGTATACTTGATTGGTTATTGGCGGTCCTGGCCTTCCCTTTGTATACTTGATTGGTTATTGGCGGTCCTGGCCTTCCCTTTGTATACTTGATTGGTTATTGGCGGTCCTGGCCTTCCCTTTGTATACTTGATTGGTTATTGGCGGTCCTGGCCTTCCCTTTGTATACTTGATTGGTTATTGGCGGTCCTGGCCTTCCCTTTGTATACTTGATTGGTTATTGGCGGTCCTGGCCTTCCCTTTGTATACTTGATTGGTTATTGGCGGTCCTGGCCTTCCCTTTGTATACTTGATTGGTTATTGGCGGTCCTGGCCTTCCCTTTGTATACTTGATTGGTTATTGGCGGTCCTGGCCTTCCCTTTGTATACTTGATTGGTTATTGGCGGTCCTGGCCTTCCCTTTGTATACTTGATTGGTTATTGGCGGTCCTGGCCTTCCCTTTGTATACTTGATTGGTTATTGGCGGTCCTGGCCTTCCCTTTGTATACTTGATTGGTTATTGGCGGTCCTGGTCTTCCCTTTGTATACTTGATTGGTTATTGGCGGTCCTGGTCTTCCCTTTGTATACTTGATTGGTTATTGGCGGTCCTGGTCTTCCCTTTGTATACTTGATTGGTTATTGGCGGTCCTGGTCTTCCCTTTGTATACTTGATTGGTTATTGGCGGTCCTGGTCTTCCCTTTGTATACTTGATTGGTTATTGGCGGTCCTGGTCTTCCCTTTGTATACTTGATTGGTTATTGGCGGTCCTGGTCTTCCCTTTGTATACTTGATTGGTTATTGGCGGTCCTGGTCTTCCCTTTGTATACTTGATTGGTTATTGGCGGTCCTGGTCTTCCCTTTGTATACTTGATTGGTTATTGGCGGTCCTGGTCTTCCCTTTGTATACTTGATTGGTTATTGGCGGTCCTGGTCTTCCCTTTGTATACTTGATTGGTTATTGGCGGTCCTGGTCTTCCCTTTGTATACTTGATTGGTTATTGGCGGTCCTGGTCTTCCCTTTGTATACTTGATTGGTTATTGGCGGTCCTGGTCTTCCCTTTGTATACTTGATTGGTTATTGGCGGTCCTGGTCTTCCCTTTGTATACTTGATTGGTTATTGGCGGTCCTGGTCTTCCCTTTGTATACTTGATTGGTTATTGGCGGTCCTGGTCTTCCCTTTGTATACTTGATTGGTTATTGGCGGTCCTGGTCTTCCCTTTGTATACTTGATTGGTTATTGGCGGTCCTGGTCTTCCCTTTGTATACTTGATTGGTTATTGGCGGTCCTGGTCTTCCCTTTGTATACTTGATTGGTTATTGGCGGTCCTGGTCTTCCCTTTGTATACTTGATTGGTTATTGGCGGTCCTGGTCTTCCCTTTGTATACTTGATTGGTTATTGGCGGTCCTGGTCTTCCCTTTGTATACTTGATTGGTTATTGGCGGTCCTGGTCTTCCCTTTGTATACTTGATTGGTTATTGGCGGTCCTGGTCTTCCCTTTGTATACTTGATTGGTTATTGGCGGTCCTGGTCTTCCCTTTGTATACTTGATTGGTTATTGGCGGTCCTGGTCTTCCCTTTGTATACTTGATTGGTTATTGGCGGTCCTGGTCTTCCCTTTGTATACTTGATTGGTTATTGGCGGTCCTGGTCTTCCCTTTGTATACTTGATTGGTTATTGGCGGTCCTGGTCTTCCCTTTGTATACTTGATTGGTTATTGGCGGTCCTGGTCTTCCCTTTGTATACTTGATTGGTTATTGGCGGTCCTGGTCTTCCCTTTGTATACTTGATTGGTTATTGGCGGTCCTGGTCTTCCCTTTGTATACTTGATTGGTTATTGGCGGTCCTGGTCTTCCCTTTGTATACTTGATTGGTTATTGGCGGTCCTGGTCTTCCCTTTGTATACTTGATTGGTTATTGGCGGTCCTGGTCTTCCCTTTGTATACTTGATTGGTTATTGGCGGTCCTGGTCTTCCCTTTGTATACTTGATTGGTTATTGGCGGTCCTGGTCTTCCTTTGTATACTTGATTGGTTATTGGCGGTCCTGGTCTTCCCTTTGTATACTTGATTGGTTATTGGCGGTCCTGGTCTTCCCTTTGTATACTTGATTGGTTATTGGCGGTCCTGGTCTTCCCTTTGTATACTTGATTGGTTATTGGCGGTCCTGGTCTTCCCTTTGTATACTTGATTGGTTATTGGCGGTCCTGGTCTTCCCTTTGTATACTTGATTGGTTATTGGCGGTCCTGGTCTTCCCTTTGTATACTTGATTGGTTATTGGCGGTCCTGGTCTTCCCTTTGTATACTTGATTGGTTATTGGCGGTCCTGGTCTTCCCTTTGTATACTTGATTGGTTATTGGCGGTCCTGGTCTTCCCTTTGTATACTTGATTGGTTATTGGCGGTCCTGGTCTTCCCTTTGTATACTTGATTGGTTATTGGCGGTCCTGGTCTTCCCTTTGTATACTTGATTGGTTATTGGCGGTCCTGGTCTTCCCTTTGTATACTTGATTGGTTATTGGCGGTCCTGGTCTTCCCTTTGTATACTTGATTGGTTATTGGCGGTCCTGGTCTTCCCTTTGTATACTTGATTGGTTATTGGCGGTCCTGGTCTTCCCTTTGTATACTTGATTGGTTATTGGCGGTCCTGGTCTTCCCTTTGTATACTTGATTGGTTATTGGCGGTCCTGGTCTTCCCTTTGTATACTTGATTGGTTATTGGCGGTCCTGGTCTTCCCTTTGTATACTTGATTGGTTATTGGCGGTCCTGGTCTTCCCTTTGTATACTTGATTGGTTATTGGCGGTCCTGGTCTTCCCTTTGTATACTTGATTGGTTATTGGCGGTCCTGGTCTTCCCTTTGTATACTTGATTGGTTATTGGCGGTCCTGGTCTTCCCTTTGTATACTTGATTGGTTATTGGCGGTCCTGGTCTTCCCTTTGTATACTTGATTGGTTATTGGCGGTCCTGGTCTTCCCTTTGTATACTTGATTGGTTATTGGCGGTCCTGGTCTTCCCTTTGTATACTTGATTGGTTATTGGCGGTCCTGGTCTTCCCTTTGTATACTTGATTGGTTATTGGCGGTCCTGGTCTTCCCTTTGTATACTTGATTGGTTATTGGCGGTCCTGGTCTTCCCTTTGTATACTTGATTGGTTATTGGCGGTCCTGGTCTTCCCTTTGTATACTTGATTGGTTATTGGCGGTCCTGGTCTTCCTTTGTATACTTGATTGGTTATTGGCGGTCCTGGTCTTCCCTTTGTATACTTGATTGGTTATTGGCGGTCCTGGTCTTCCCTTTGTATACTTGATTGGTTATTGGCGGTCCTGGTCTTCCCTTTGTATACTTGATTGGTTATTGGCGGTCCTGGTCTTCCCTTTGTATACTTGATTGGTTATTGGCGGTCCTGGTAAAATTGAAAAATCCTAGGGATGAGAGGAACGTCACAATGACTTCTAAAATGAAATCGATTCATCTCTCATGCGAAGCATAGGCCTTAATAGAATTAGAACATATGTAGCAACTGAGAAGAGATTTTTTAGAAAGATCATAGGCATCCAATATATATATATATATATACCACATAATTGTTGAAAAATTATTGATTAAATTCAAGCGTAATTTGTAGGCGATGCTTGCAAATGTAGTCTTCAAACTGTCTTCCCCTCTCTCTTCCCCCCCCCACCCCTTTTCATCACTCTCACTCACTTCCGCGTTTTTTTTTAAATTGTGTGGCCTTATTTTCCCCCTTTTATCAGATTTGAATTATTTCTTCAATCATATTTTTGTTCTCCTGGCGTCTAAGTATGCAGCTTATATGATGAAGAGGTAGAGATCTTTTGTTTGCTAAATCAGCTGATTGTATGTGTAATCCTCGAAAGTTTATGTGACTTTTTTTTTAACTTCATCCGAGGATAGAATAGCTGGACAAGAGGAGTGGAATGTGAACTCTAACCAGTCCCCGGCTCTAGTTCATAAATCCCTCGACATACACTATATATTAGATGTTGGATTAGCTAAATGTTGTTAAGATCATTTTCTTTTAGTCTAATTAGATGCGAAGGTTGGGAGCCGCGATAGCTCAGTGGTTAGTGAACTGGACTACAAAGGACAAGAGGTAGACTTCGATCCCAACCGACGGCTTCCGGTTCACCCAGCCTTTAATGGCACCGGATTGTTTTCTGGGAAAGTAAAGCAGCACGGGCGTAATACCAACCACATTACCCCAAAAATAATGTGCTGAAGGTCTGTAAAATTTATGGTCACTAACACCATATTCCCTATACGCCACTTGGCGTGACGGGGGTACTTTACTTCTCTTTTTTTAAGTTAGCAACTATACTCTGCAATGAAATCGATAGCCTCGTAAATTAAGCAAAAGGAATATCACAAAAATAATCGTTTTTATTTGCTGATCTCTTTATCTCGCTTGAAAGCCGTTATGTCGACGACAGGATGAGTTTCTTACTTTCTCCATTCTTATCCTGGTTTTTCCTGAATATCTATGCAGCCCATTTTTTCAATCTGATCATTTTATTTTCAGTCTCTTTCAGTGTTCCATGTAAGAGGTATAGGTCACTCTGTTACATCTTGTTACTTGCCCATACCGGTTAAGGTATATGCATTTTTCTTTCCCGCTTACCATGTTAGAAATATTATTCATATTAACGTATGTTAATGGTGACGATTTTACCAACTTTCCCGATTGTGATGTGGTCTCTATAAAGATGCTGGAAGGCTAAAATAATATCACATATTACTAACATTCATTACACTTTATAATTCTGCTAAAAAGTTCATGTTTACAACAACAACAGATCAAAATGGCAGAGTTCGTTATGGCTTAATCTTGTGTTTTGTCTTAATTGTTTTGTATTGTCATGTTTTTGTTTTGTTAGCCGTCTTTTCATGCAGCCTTGATAACAGAGACACTAAGAGAATAATAAAATATATACAAATAAAATCATGCAATATTCTAGCGAAAAATGAAATAATCAATATAGAGGTGCAACCAGGAATTTATTATTTTTTTAAAAGGTTAAAGCAACGAGAAACTGAGCTAAATATTATGACTCCACAGAAATCATAAATTATAGAAGCGGTGGAGGTATAAGCGGATTGGAAATGATAACTTACCACCACTGTGTGTCTATATGTTTGGAATTGGAGTCATCAATGATGGCCTAACATCATCAAGTGCTATGACGATCATCATTTTCTGGAGGACGTGAACTCCCGTGGTATATGGTGGATAGGCGGCAGGAACCATTGAAGGCTATGTCTGAAAAGTGTTCCTTCTTGCAGTTTCCTCATATTCCAAGTCCGGCTTGTTGCAGGAGCTACTGAGTTAAGTGCTCTGTGCACACCGTGAGCTGTGTGTCTCATCTTTTTTGATCCTGCTTCGATATCCCGCTTGTTTACGATGAATGATGGTATCGTATGACAGGGAACAGTTGGCTGTGTTCACTTTCTGCGCGGTTTCGCCTTATGTCTTTTGGCGTGTGCTGAGACTGCTACGATGCGGACTACAGTTACCTTTCTTTGTTTGGGAGATGAGTTAGTAATTCGGATGATTCCACTGGCACGGGCGGTTGAGCAATTATGGATTTTAATTCGTTTGCTGTGATTCCGAGGCCTTCCATAACCAATAGCCAATAACCAATAACAGCCAAAGACAATTCAAGATCACATCAAGATCGACATTGCAGAAATGGAACCGTCCATTCTTAAATATGAAATCACAGAGGTCATAAGAACAGTCCTAAAAAACAAAGTATCATGTTTAGATGATTACTTTTTAATCACGACTGACTACAATGAATAAGATAACCAAAAGTGGATAAACATAGACACGAGTATAATTTTAATATTCACAGTGAGGAAAATCGTGTGTAATATCCTTGAGGAAATATTAAGAACAATATATGAACCTCAATTACGTCAGAGCAAAAAGGACTGAGAAGAGAAAAAAAAAAACAGTGTCTGCACAAATGTTATTTTTGCTTGTAGACATCACTTTGATATTATATATATATATATATATATATATATATATATATATATATATATATATATATATATATGATATATATATATATATATATATATATATATATCATCATCATCATCGAGTGTCTTCTCCGCAACGAAGTTTGGCTACCATGGATCGCCATTTTGTTTCTTGCTTTGAGGGTGCAGGCTGTCATAGATTGATTTGTCCATCTTATGATGTTACTTGTCGATATTAGTCTTGGTCTAACTCTGCCTCTTTTATCTTGTATTTTCCCTTCCAATATTACTTTAGGTAGGCTGTTGTGTCTTTTAACATGCCCCAAAAATTTCATTTGTCTTGTCTTAATTGTATCTAGTACTCTTTTTATTTTTAGTTATTTTAAAACTTCATCGTTTGTTTTCTTTTCTTTCCATCCAAATCTACCTATTCTTCTATAAATCCACATTTCAAAGGCTTCAATTTTCTGTTCTTTTTTCTTGTCTAATGTCCATGTTTCTGCACCATACAGGAATACTGAGAAGATGTAACATTTTGCCATTCTTAGTTTCAGCCCTGCTGATCTGATATTTGTTTTGTTGTTAGTATATTTTTCATGGCATTAAAATTACTTTTTGCCATACCTATTCTTTTGTTTATTTCAATTTTACATTTTCCATCATTGGTTATAGTATGTCCCAGGTAGTTGTAGCTCTGGACTGTCTCCAGATGTATTCCCTCAACTGTGATATTTAATTGTAGGTCTTGAGAATTTTCTTTGTTTATGATCATAGTTTTAGTCTTTTTGATATTCATATCTAGTCCATATTTTTTGCTTGTTATGTTTATCACATTAAGCAATTGTTGTAGGTCTTTAGAATTTTCTGCTAGTAGAACAGTATCATCAGCATATCTTAGGTTATTGATTATCTTTCCATTAATGATTAGATCTGGCATCTCTGAAATGTTTTTAAAGATTTTCTCATTGTATAGATTCAACAAGCTTGGTGATAGGATGCATCCTTGTCTTATTCCTCTTTTTACATCAATGGGTGTATAGTTCTCGTTGTTATATTTTATTATTGCTGTTTGCTCCCAGTATAAATCACATATTAGTCGTATGTCCATATTATCTAGATGTATCTCTTTAAGGCATTCTATAAGTTGTTTGTGGTGTATTCTATCAAAAGCTTTGGTGTAGTCTATGAAGCAGGCATATATTGCTTTATTTACTTATATGTACTTTTCAATCAATGTTCTCATGTTAAATATGGCTTCTTTTGTCCCACTGTTTTTCCTGAATTCCTGAATCCAAATTGTTGCTCATCTAATTCAGTATTGATTTTATTCTGAATCCTTCCTTGTATAACTTTTAGTAAAATGTTTGTTACCTGGCTCATTAGGCTTATTGTTCTGAAATCACTGCATTCAGCTGCACCATTCTTTTTAGGCAATGCAATGAAAGTTGATGTTTTTAGTTCGTTTGGTATGTATCCTGTATGGTATATGTCATTGCATATGTCTATGAAATCTTCGATGCCAAAATCTTCTAGAGCCTGTATCATCTCTATCTGTACATTGTCAGGTCCTGCTGCCTTTCACTTTTTCATTGTTTTTATAGCTTTTTCTACTTCAGATTTCAGTATTTTATAGTTGTATGTACATTTTATGTCTGGCTTTTTGTCCCTTTCGTCATGAAATAATTCTGATATATATTCTTGCCATCTATCTATTATATCTTTGTTGTCTGTTAGCATTCTTCCCTCTGTTTGCAATACATCAGTTTCCTGCAGCTTTTTTGTCTTTATTAGTCATTCTCTTTATTTCTGTGTGCATCTCTCTTAAGTTTTGTTTACTTTCCATAGTTTCGACTTCTAGACATCTTTGGTTGAGCCAGTCTTCTTTTGCCTTTTTGCACATTCTCCGTATTTCATTGTCAATATCCTTGTATCTGGCAGTGTTTTTCGCTTGTCTTCTTTCTTCCAATTTTTCTAAGATTTTGTCAGTTATCCATTTCTGTTTTTTGTTACTTTCCTTTTTGGGCAAGGTGTTGCAGGATTCTTGCAGGCTGTTTTTTTATGCATTGACATTTTGTTGTGACTTTTTCCTCAGGACTTTCTCTTCTGTACTGCCCAATCCCCTCTTCTATCAGCTTCTGATATGTGTTCTTTTCTTGTACAGTATATGTTTCTTTTACACCTTTCTGGTTTAACGCTGTTATATATATTGGTGTTGCTGAATTAGTTTTTTGTTTGTTTCTCTTTGATTTGATTTTCATTTTTATCATTACAGGATTGTGATCTGAATTAATATCTGCTCCTGGGTGGGTTTTGGCTTTCTTGACGCTGTTCCTGAATCTGTCTTTTATCATTATGTAATCTATTTGATTCCTTTCCTGTCTCCATGGCTTTTCCATGTGTATAATTTCCTTTTCTCTTGCTCAAAGAAGGTGTTTCATATTATCAGTCTGTTTTCTTCACAAAATCTTTCTCCTTTGTTATTCCTTTTTCCTAAACCATGATTTCCTATAAAGTCTTTTATTTACCTTTTCCTACTTTAGCGTTCATGTCACCCATTATAATCAAGGTGTTTGATCAAAGATTTCACTTGCTTCATAACTGTGTTTAGATCTTCATAGTATGCCTCTATTTGTTCGTCTGTATAGTCTTGAGTAGGTGCGTATGTCTGTATTATTGCTATGTCATATGGTTTTGCCTTTATTTTTAATAGTATAATCCTATAATTGTATGCCCAGTGTGTATTTATATATTTTGTAGCTCTCGTTTTATTAGAATGCCTATTCCTCTTTGATGTTCTGTTGTGTTACCTGAATATATAAATAAATGTATATTTATCGTCTTGTATGTATCATTTTCCTTCCATCTTGTTTCTGATATCTATGTTTAATCGCTCTGCTTCTACCATTAGATTTTCTAATTGTCCTTGTTGGCATAAGGTCCTAATATTCCATGTAGCTATTTTTAATTCGTTCTTAATACAGTAGTTAGAATTTCTCTCCATGGCTTTCTTTGGAGTGTTACGTGATGAGGCTCCAATCTCTTTCACGGTGGTCTGC
Organism: Megaustenia siamemsis; assembly: GCA_032433765.1. Lineage (NCBI taxonomy): Eukaryota > Metazoa > Mollusca > Gastropoda > Stylommatophora > Ariophantidae > Megaustenia > Megaustenia siamemsis. Next base: position 50,378,449 of record JAVIAB010000092.1, read on the forward strand.
CACATTCGTCTTTCGTGTTCTGAATATGCCTCACGTGTACCACACATTTTGCTGTTTTCGCTTTCTGGGCCGTTGATCATTTTTGATTCATCCGGCCCATCCACACAGACTTTTTATATTCGGGTTGAACATACCCGGCGGCGCCATTTTTTGTCGAGCCATGTGCTTGACTATTGAACCGCGAACACACGACACAAAGAAGAATAAATCATATTCCACATAAAAATCGGTAATCACAGTTTATCCACACGTCAGAAGTAAAACATACACAAAACGGGGAATAGCAACACATAATTTCATAACTCGACTGTCACGTAAATCATTTAAATATATCGGCAAGAGCCGAAATATAAAAACGACTGCACGTAGCCGCCATGACATATATATGTATAAATTATGTGCGTAACCAAGAGCTGTATTTTGCATTTGTAAACAATGGCAAATAATTTAACACTAGAATAAATTATCAACTTATAAACATGTCAGAGAAACCTTTAGCAAAACAAACCAATGCAAAGTTAGAATAAATGTTGGCTACTTATAAGCTGTCACTATCAGATTAGCAGTACGACAAGTTTATATGCTGTCACCCATGCTATTTGTCGCAAAGAAAAATGAAGAAATTAGCATCACAGAGCTCCTTTTCGCAGATAATTCTACAGTAATGGCAATAACAGAAAAAGAATGAATGCACCATCTAAATTATATGAACAAAGTACGCAAGGATCACAGTATGGCAATTATCATAGAAATCATAAATGAAGGAATAAAAAATCAAAGGGAGCACAAATCTTCATTAAGAACAACAATTTGAAGCAAACAATATTTTAAATATCTAAGAAACGCCATACCTTCAAACTGAAAAATACAAACAAAGATTGGTAATAGACGTTACAAAACAAACCAGGTGATTGAACATTTCGATGCAATGTTAGAGAACAAACTTGTAATATTTAATACAAATTAACATACTATAACACACTATTTGCCCAGCATGTTGCTATATGTGCCAGACTAGGAGGACATTAACAGCAAAAAAATAAATAAATAAATAAAAACATCACTACGGTGATGGGTTTTCTATGGCGAATACTGAATGTGACAGGATCGAAAATGAAGATATAAGCAAATGAGTTGTGATAACACCAGTGATAGAGCACATTAGGAAACGCAATAATCATGAAATGGTTTAGGAATGTAAATCAAACATCACAGCATCACCCCCCCCCCCAAAAAAAAAAAAATAATAAAAAAATAACGAGAATGCTCTTCAGGGGACATAATTCAGAGTAAGGGTTCAAAATTTCAATTTTTCCTCGACCGTGATAGGGAACAGAGCAGAGAAATTACAGTAAATTAAAAGACAATTCACAATGAGGGACGAGTCAAAAATAAATATAATAATAGAAATTACTTTAAGAAAAAAAAAAGCATTTTAACAAGATATATAATCATATCAAAGTAAATAACACCGGGACTAAAAGTGAGAAAAACCAAGTGCTGTTTCTACTCTAGGGGCTGCAGTAAAGCAATGACTATATAGTGAGCTTGTCTAATGTGGCTGGCTTCGATCTTGATCTACGCTTTCTAGTTAACCCCGCCTTTAATAAGTGCAGGATATGTTTCTGGCAAAGAAAATCGGTAGATGTAATACAGGCCACATTTCTCTAAACGTGATGTATTAGAGAGAAAAACAGGAACACCAACACCAATAACTATACCCGACAGGATGAAACGGTGTCAGTTCTTTCTTTCTTTATATCTTCTTGTATGGTGCAGAAACATGGAAACTAAATAAGATAATAAAACAGGGGATTGAAGTCGTGAAAATGCAGATTTACAGAAGAACATATATTATGGGGTTTTGAAACTCTCAAAAGTGTGAAAAAGAATAAATAACTATTTAACACAATCACAACAAGACAAACGAATTGAAAAAAAAAAACACGCACACATAAATAAGAGATTAATGAAACTCATCCCGGAAGGGAAATGCAGGCTGCGTAGAGCAGTCGAAAAAAGAATAGAATGGAGAGCAACAATAAATGACTATGTGAAAACACGTGACATCGCGTACCATGAAAAATGACACACAGAGAAATGGTGTTTCATTGTAGCCTATCTTCGAAGGAAATCAACTTAAGGTGATAGAATATGAATGCGTTAAGTGCAATATAAAATAATTAAATTAATTATCAGAAAACCAGCTTCAAAATCACAGAAGTAGCCTAAAGATTTGCATTCAATACTACTCATACATAACTTCATATATATATATATATATATATATATATATATATATATGTATATATATATGTATATATATATGTGTGTGTGTGTATATATATATATATATATATATATATATATATATATATATATTTATATAAACATGGATAATATACAAGAAAACAGAACAGAGAATTGAAGCCTTCGAAATATGGATTTATAGAAGAATAGTTAGAATTGGATGGAAAGAAAAGAAAACAAACGATGAAGTTTTAAAACAACTAAAAATTAAAAGAGAACTACTAAACACAATTAGAACAAGACAAATGAAATTTTTGGGGCATGTTAAAAGACACAGCAGCCTACTAAAAGTAATATTGGAAGGGAAAATACAGGGTAATAGAGGCAGAGGCAGACAAAGACTAACATGGACGAGTAATATCAAAAGACTTACAAATCAGTCTATGACAACCTGCACCATCAAAGCAAGAGACAGAGTAGAATGGCGCTCCATGGTAGCCAACTTTCGATGCGGAGATGGCACTCGGTGATGATGATATATATATATATATATATATATATATATATATCCTCTCATGTGACCTCGCATAGATAGACAGACAGACATATAGATAAATGTTGCACTTTATATCTTGGAATATTCAGATTTGTTTATGCTTGCCAAGGTTTATAGAACGGATCATGTGCTAATTAGTAAAGACAGTTTTTTTTTTTAATTGAGGGACTTTATTGTGTAAAACCTGTACGGTTCTGTGAAGTTCCCGTGGCTCTGCTGTGAAGTGTAAATTTCTCCTTCAAATTGGAGTTTTTATGTGGAGTTTTTTTTCACGTAGAAAACATCACTCCTTTCTTTGTAGTTTATATTGCGGAGATCTCTGTTAATTACTCTTATCTTCATTTATTTGATTTTGTGCTTACACCATATAAGGAAACAATGTATTTTTTCCTGTCATGACTTATTAGATTTCTTGGGCTTTTCCTGATTGATCTAGTATATTTGTCTTCGATTGTCGGTGTATTCGTGTTAAATATGGATTAGTCATAAAAATCGCGGGACAGCGAATAAAAACAAACAAACAAATAACAGAAATATAAAAAAAAAACATTAGAATGTAATTCTATACATAGATACTATTGATTTACAATTGGGGAAGGCACACAATTCCAAAATGAGTAAATAAGATATTTATTACAAATTATATTGGAAGGTTTCAATATGTCGTTCTTTACGCAATACAAGTTGTGTTGACATAATGTTAACACTAGATGGCAGTAGAGAAGCTTCACAGCAAAACAGCATCCAACATAAGGCATTACTATATTACTATATTACTATATTACCAAACTACTGATAAATCATGATTGCTTGCTACCACCGGTCTGTCAAGATACCAAAGCCATATATGTATAACAGTAGAAAACAGTTGGGAATAGCAAAATAAACCAAGTGGAGGAATTCAATTATCGAAACAGTTTAATGACGTAGGAAAATAAAAATGCAGCTGGAGTAGACTCAAGATGCAGTGAAGCATACAAGACTCTTGGTCAAAGAGTATCATTATGGTTAACAAAGAAACCATTTGCGAAAAGAAGAACGTTTTTCAACTCAATATTGATTTCAGCATCAACGTAGTACTTATAGTTACTATAGTACTTTCAACGTCTGGGAAACCCATAAGATTCAATAAACACCACTAAGTGAAATGTGTCAGTCGCGTGATCGGAGTAAGCTTGACAAAACAAAATTAGAATCTAAGAACTAGCTCATGGATTAGATGAAACAGTTAAACAGTTCAGCCATGTGAAAGACGGGAAAAGTAATCACGATCTATACAGCTACCAACAAACGCAACTAATACATAGGGCTTTAAGTGCTTGCACGAAAAGAAAAAAAGGTATACACGTTAGTAAAATAAAAGTAAAGAGTCCCCGTCACGCCAAGTGGCGTATAGGAAATATGGTGTTAGTGACCATAAATTGTGCAGACCTTCATACACGTTAGTAGAAATACTCAAACATGTGAAAGCGCAAGAAGCTAGATAAGGAGAAAAAGAACGTAACTTGTTTCTCTCAATGGACGCTGAACGACAAATCAGTATGAGGAAAAAGAAGAAAGAAGCAGCAGAAAATTAAAGTTGTCGAATATAAAATATTAACAACAAAATGATAGAATCTACCGAAGATCGTTCTTGAGCAGCAAGACTCTAGAGACTTCACGTTGTTACTTAAGCAATGTATTTTCAGTTTGTCTGTCTGGAAGATAGAATAATAGTTCTTGATCAACTGCACGGCTCTTTGTTTTCAACTACAAATGGCATTTTAGTTATAAATGTGGCGATTTGGAAGCATTTATGGATGAAGATAGCCTGAATACATTCCATCTATTCTAAAATGTGTTATTTCATTGAAGTGATTTCAATCTGTGACACCACAAGTTTTGGGGGATGCAATGTTCAGTTTTTAACCATAAAAAGCCTTTTTGTATTTTAAGATTCTTGATTCTTCCTGCGCCGTTAGACGTCGCAATGGGCTTGTAGTGTTTTTCGCGACCCATCTCTATGATGGAGAGATGTTCGATCTCATTTAATGTGTCTACGCCTGCCAACTTTGATTCTCTTAAAAGTGTTCTCTTTTAGTGTCTCATTGGGTATTCCTGTTTTTCTGGTTGGTTTCTGATGTTTCCCATGGAAGAGCCTGTTTTGGAAGACTCTTGTTGTCTCTTCTCTGCACATGTCTGACATATGTCCATCTTCTTTTCTTAATTGTAGATGAGAATTGAATGGTCATTTCTCTTATTTCAATATTTGTTTTGAATTAATTCCACTGTACACAGAGTATTATTCTTGGGCATTTGTCTTCAGAAGCGTTTAGTTTTTTCTCAATCCCTTTTGATGTTTTCCAGCTTTCACGTGCATAGGTAGGTGTTGATAATACGTTTGAGTTGAATATTCTAAGATTGGTTTTATCTTGCATAGTATTATTTATTTCCATATTTTGTCCAGGTTTATAAAATTCGACGCTCCTTTTGTTATCCTGCCTCTGATTTCTTTCTTTGTCTTTCACCTCTTTCACCGTCTTGATCTATATTACTACCAATATATATATATACATATTTATAGTGGTCTAATCTTTCCAATGTCTGGCGATTTAGATATATATTGCCTTCTGGGACATTGTAATTTTTCATTATTTTTATTTTATCTTTCTTGATTTCAAGTCCCATTTTTTTCCCTCCATGGATGATAAGGATATCTGTGAAATTTTGCATTTTTGATATTGTCACTTAGGAGCACTATATAATCTGCAATATTTAGATCTTCCAAGTATTTCTTGTCATACCATTTAATATCATTGTTACCTTTGCAACTTTTACTCATTGTGTAATCGATGATAATTCCAAATAGCAATGTTCATAGTATATATCACTGTTTGACTTCTGTTTCAATTTGAAGCCAATCACTCATTCCCTCCTCTGTGCGAAATACGCAAGTATAGCCATATATATATATATATATATATATATATATATATATATATATATATATATATATATATATATATATATATATATGTCTTTCATAATGTTGATAATTTTTGGTGGTATGCAGTAATGTTTCAAGATGTTCCACAAGGACAATCTATGTATGTTGCCAAGCGCTTTTTTTTTAATCAATGAAATTGCAGATTAATAGTTGTTTTGTTGTTGTTTTTTTTTCTGAATGTTCTAGTTTTATCCTTGGAGTGAATATTTGGTCAAGACAGATTCTTTCTGATTCATGCCTTTTCTTCGCGTATATTATTATCTACGGCATCTTTTATTCTGTGCAATATGATTCTACAGAAACATGGGTTGCAATTGATAAAAGCGTAATTCCTCTCCAGTTATTGCAATCTTTAAGATTGCCCTATTTAAGGTAGCTTGATAATGGTCACTTTCTTCCAGTTTGTAGAAATTATTTCTTCATCCATAATTTTATAAAATAACTTTCTTAGGTAGAATAAGTTTTGATTATTAAATGCTTTCAGCATCTCTGCAGTTATTTTATCTGCGTCAGAGGCATTATTATTAGCCACATTCTCTCTCTCTCTCCACCTTATTTAGCTCCCAGTGGAGCATAGGTCTTCAACAAACACTTTCCAAGTCGTTCTGTTTGTTTTGCCATTCTTTTAAGATCATTCCATGTCTTCTCCATTATCTTCATCTCTGCTTCTATCTGTCTTCTCCAAGAATTCCTTGGTCTTCCTCTTTGTCTTTTCCCCTTGGGATTCCAAAAAAGGGCCTGTTGTGTAATACTCTCTATTAGCCCCGTTGTTTCACCGATAATTCTATTTCTGTTATAGTAATTTTCTTTTATATCGATGTCTAGATACGGAGTTGGTGCTTCATCTGTTTCAAACTACAAAGGATGACTGAAATGAGGGCGGTTAAGTATATCCTGGAAATGTTCATCCCATCGGGTTTTATTTTGTTAGCACTAGAAGTTAGTAAGGTGCCATCTTTACTCATAATAGGTCTATCATTTGTTGTCAAGGTGCCTGTTATTTGTTTCTGTATATTATATAATACCTTGCTATCTCCAGCTTTGGAGGCTAATTCTGCTTGAACTACCAGATTATCTATATTACCTCTTTTATGAAGTCTTGCGGAGATTTTCACCATATTATCAAGATCTTTATATATTGCTTTGCCTAGTAACTAAATCAGTCTTGACATTTAGCAAGGCTAGTTTGTCTTCACGCCTATTTTGGATATGCTTTTAAGAAACAGCTTCATTAATCACTTTAAAAGTATAATAGAATTGAAGAGGCATGTGTATTTTATCTTCGTGGAAAGACCCAATAAACAAATCAGCTTAAGAATCAATAACAAAAAGAGGTGAGATGCAGAATGACTTGGCAGAAGGTCAACAACAGAAATTATAAATAGCTGCCGAGATCGAAAGTTGTGGAGAGACACGATCACCTACGCCAGCAGGCCCGGTACTTGATGATGATATCAATAACAAACAACTGCGGCTGTGGGTTTTCACATTTCCAATGCCCACCATCATATTCGTCATTTTTGCTCAGTCCAACTAGTAGAAAATTATCGCATTCTTGCTCTTATTTTATAGTCTACCTCAAATATACCGCCACCGGCAATGCTTATACGCATTTACGTACATACAGCAGTTCGAGAAGACTCATACCTATATTATACAGGTTATATAGTTGCGATAACCTATACAATATCCTCCCCCCACCCCCCACCCCCCCCCCTTATATTTTTAGACCCCTTCCATCTGTGTTTTGGCCCTCCAAATAGCTGGTCAACTACATCGGGTATCCTGCACGAACATAGCCCTCGTTCATTTCTAATGATCGAAATTTAGCGCTATTCCGCTCTATCGCTTCCTTTGAGAGTGCAGGTTGTCATAGGCAGACTTGGTCCTTAAAGCAGGACTTGTGGGTGACGTTAAACACATCCATTACATTTCATTTTTTTAAATGCCGCCCTTCACCCAAGTGATTAAATAAAACTCCAACCAATCAAACTTGCTTCTCGTAAAAATACATATGTTTCTCGATACATCATCATCATCATTGAGAGCCTTCTCCGCATCGAAGGTTGACTACCATGGAGCACCATTCCACTCTGTTTCTTTCTTTGATGGTGCAGATTGTCATAGGTTGACTTGTTCATCTTTTGATATTACTCGTCCATGTTAGTCTTGGTCTGCCTCTGCCCTTTTTAACTTCTATTTTCCAATCCAATATTACTTTTATTAGGCTGTTGTGTCTTTTAACATGCCCAAAAATTTCATTTGTCTTGTTGTATTTGTGTTCAGTAGTTCTCTTTTCATTGTTAGTTGTTTTAAAATGGCATCGTTTGTTTTCTTTTCTTTCCATCCAATTCTACCTATTCTTTTATAAATACACATTTCAAAGGCTTCAATTTTCTGTTCTGTTTTCTTGTCTAATGTCCATTTTCACCTTACAGGAATATTGAGAAGATGTAACATTTTGCTATTCTTAGTTTTAGTCCTGGTGTTATTTGTTTTGATGTCTGTATATATTTCATCAGAATACATCTCCCCTGATCCGGTGTATCTCATTTCACAAAGTCCCAGTAAATGTAAACCCATTCTTTTCATTTCTTGTATGATGTTTTCCATTTTAACCTTCTGCATGAGTGTTCTCACATTCCAAGTACTTATCTTTAGAGTTTGTTTTATTTTTTTTGTTGCTTACAGTAGCTTGATGACGATCGGGTATCACCTGTAGCACATGATGTCCCCTACAGAACGAGGGTTTTCCATTGGAATCCCCCTTAACGTTCGATTCAAGATTGTACAAAGTTACGACGGTGGTTTTCTTTACGACCTCAGACGGAAGATGTTCAAAGGAGCTGAGATGCAGAATGGCTCAGGCAAAAGCAGCTTTCCAGAAAATGAGGAAGATACTATGCAATCAATTTTTGACAATAGAAACAAGAAAAAGAGTTCTTAAATGTTATGTGGAGCCAGTCTTAACATATGGATGTGAATCATGGACAATAGGACAACAGACAAGAAAATCACTGGAGTCTGTAGAAATGTGGTTTTACAGAAGAATGTTGAGAATACCATGGACAGCTAAGAAGAGTAATGAAAATGTTTTGAAAGAGTTCAAAGCAAAAAGAGAGCTAATTTCCAATATTAGGAAGAAACAATCATCATTTTTTGGCCATGTAATGAGAAGAGAACAACTGGAATATATTGTAACAACTGCACAAATTTAGGTACGAAGAGATAGAGGGAAGCAAAGAGAGAAAATACCAGTCAGCTTAAGAAAATGGCTTGGCAGAAGGTCAAACAGAAATGATAAAGAACTGTCGAGATCGAAAGTTGTGGAGAGACATGATCACCTACGCCAGTCGGCCCGGTACTTGATGATGATGATATTTTCCATGGCATTAAAATCACCTTTTGACATACCTATTCTTTTGTTTATTTCAGTTTAAATTTTCCATCACGGTTATAGTGTGTCCCATGTAGTCGTAGCTCTGAACTGTCTCCAGATGTATTCTTTCAACTTTGATATTTAATTGTAAATCATGAGAATTTTCTTTGTTTATGATCATAGTTTTAGTCTTTTTGATATTCATATCTATTCCGTATATTTTGCTTGTCATGTTTATTACATTAAGTAATTGTTTCTGGATACATTGTCACTTATATTGCATGTCTGCCCGCTGATGGTGACCACCCAAAGATTGTGACGTTTTCAGCATTGCGAGCAGGGGCGGATATGGTTAAAATGACGTCAGCTGTCTATAGCTAACATAGCTGAAGACGTCACAAGCTCAGGGTGCTTTCGGAAAAATCATCTCAGCCCTTCAGCTTTCAATATAGGTGGCAGTGGTCGATATCACGCGTCCAATTATAGACACCGACATCTTGACGTCACATAGCAATGTGGTGTACGCCATAGATTTACAAAGGCCTACGTGTTGACGAGAAAATCTCCATCTGGTGTGATGTTTTCAGCTTTGCGGGCAAGGGCAATTGTGGGTAGAGTGACGTAGGCCTTTACAGCTCTTGTCGCTGATTACGTCACATTATTGGAGGGTTTCCCCATTTTATTTTCTGCCTTTGAGGCCTTTGTAAATATATATATAGCTATGTGTAGGCGAATGTAATTGCAAGGCCCGTTTCACAACTTTCCTACATAATCAATTGTGATAATAGATTTAATTTAAAACCAAATAAATAGTTGTACACTCAAAAATACACAGCTGAATAGTCACAGAAGGTAGAGACTAACAGTGAAAACAATAAAATATGTAGGCAAGCGATGCATCCATATATGAAAAGCTATGTTAATTATTGTTTCTCTTGGAATAAAATCCGTATTGCCTGTGTGCTATCTTTATAAGAAGCAATCTCTTAACTCCAAATATGATTGAACAGAAACATGGCTGATCCATTAGTTCCCTAGGGAGTCAGAGGGCGTCGACACAATATGGCGCTCGCGATCTTTCTCTATTTCTCCCATTAGTGTTCCTGTATCTTAGTTCCTTTGAATGTATCCCTTGTGTAGTCTTTAATAACATCGATCCATTTCGTCTGTTCTCTGCCTCCCTTGTTCTGCCTTTCACAGGTCTCTTTTGAACTGACTTCATAAGGTTGATTAAATATTGTGTGCCAGACCTGTACCAGGCAGAGTTCTCGCTCATCGCTGCTGTTGGAAACTCTTTGTGTGACTTCAAATTAGTGGTAATAAATCTACGAATTACCTCGTTTGTTGTTAGGTCTTTAACTGAAAAATCGACGATATCATGGTAACATATTACTTCAGTATCTTTTGTTTTCATTTCCAAATCTAGAGTTGTAGACTTAATATTTTAAGGTGCTTACAAATATTGATATTATTACCAGTTCACGCAATAAATCAATCATTGAATTAGACAGATTGATTTGCCTTGCCGAGATTTCTTTGAAGTCCTGCTATTGCAATCGTCCACTGTGCTATTTGTTTTATTGTCTATCCTGTAACCATCATTATTGGTGATGGACAATAAGCCCTTGAAATGTTTCACTTTCTCTAAAGTTTGACTGGTCAGTTTGGTTTTCGTTTCCTTGACAAATGTTTTTGTTTATCTTGGTAAGCATTTTCTAAGTCTCAATGCTGTATCCTATAGAGACTTGAAGTAGTCTATTAAAAGAAAATTCTATCTACCAATCCGTCTAAATCGTCATGAAAGCTTGATACCTGCCATTTTCTCTTGCTCTCTGTACAAGTGTAAACTTTCAAAGCTTCAATGAATTTACAATTTTTTTAATCTATTTTAGCTAAGAAGAGTAATGAAGAGGTTCTGAGAGAGGTCAAAGCAAAAAGAGAGCTAATTTCCAATGTTAGGAAGAGACAATCATCATTTTTTGGCCATGTAATGAGAAGAGAACAACTTGAATATATTGTAACAACTGGAAAAATTGAGGGGCGAAGAGATAGAGGGAAGCAAAGAGAAAAAATAACAGACAGCTTAAGAGAATGGCTTGGCAGAAGGTCAACAACAGAAATGATAAATAGCTGCCGAGATCGAAACTTTGTGGAGAGACATGATCACCTACGCCACTAGGCCCGGTACTTGATGATGATCTATTTTAGACATTATTCTTTTTACGGGAAACTAATTTTAAAATGGTACAGGATTATTTCTGGGAAAGAAAACGGTACTGTTGTAGTGTTGACCACTTACTCAAAAATGTGCCGATTGTCAAAACGATACAGACACTAACAGCAGCTTCTATGGGAAGCTGGACTTGATGAGGTTCTTTCTTACCGTTAACGTACTACCACACTAGCATGGACTCAGTCCTCTCCTGTCGCTTGCCAAAATTTGCACGATATATTTGTTAGATTTTTTTTGAAGTATGTTATTCTAAACGTATTTATTTAATTTGACCCATTGTGAAATAAGATGTTTCCTATAGAAACACATTTTTTTAAATCATATAAAGATCTTGTTAAATATACTTATTGTAAATATGTGCATGCACAATATATCAGTTAAATATCTGCTCTACAATGTTTTTGTATTTTCTTAAATCTGTCTATCCTACAGAAACTGACTTGTCTATCTAGCGTGTGTATTAAAACGGCTTTTAGTGGCTTCATCAGCGACTATATGGAAAGGGGTATATGTCTATATGTTTCAGCATATGACGTCTTTGCCTGGCAGTGCCCCCAATCTTCCAGGCTGGTCACAATCCTTCAATTACCAGCCTTCTGTTGGTCCTAATCGGGTGATCATTGACTATATATATATGTATGTATAGTAACATTGACATCGGTCATTATCGATAATATCTCCTAGCAATTTCTTACGCCCAGCGATGCATTATAGCGTCACCACTTCACATACTTTTGGCAGGCGGTGAAGGCTATTATTTGGAGCTAGCTCAGAATATGAAAATAAGGAGATGGACGATGATCGAGCTCTTCCACATCTACTTCCGCTGTTGCCTTCCTCGGCGACTATTCTTCTTCACGGCCCGCTTGTAAAAGGGCGTTAAAAGGATGTAAACCCGTGTTGTCGTTTACAGCAAACTGCCATATTTTACATCCTTCGGCCCAACACATTCAACATCAGTAAGTCTTAGGTACCATTTGGGCCAGGTTTCCTTCATCCATCCCCATCACAGGGCCCAAATGATTTTTTTTATTTCCTGATCCACGACAGGGAGCTGTATGGAATCTCCATTAGTTCTTTTTCTAACCTTTGACCTTTGTGAGGCATCATTGATTATGATTCATTGCGAAAACATTTAGTTGTCACTTCTGGAAATGGTTGTTAGGATGTCACGTCGACCAATTTCTTGACCTATAATTGATGCTTTACTTGAAGTATGGTCATATGTATATTATATATTTATATAATTTCTTTAGAGATTAGTCTTTTTTAGGAATTTCCTTTTGAGTGTCCAATTTTGGCCTCCATATAACAATATAAAAGTTATTGGTACATCAATTTGATTATTGATATATTGTTAACATTGATATTGGTCTATATAGCAATTTTACTGCCTAGAGATGCAAACAAGATGTACACAGAGATAACAGACAAATCATGGAGTTGGATTCGATGTGTGTTCAGAAGAGATCCAGAAACAGCCACAAGAACTGTCATGCAGCTGACTCCAGATGGAAACAGTAAGAAAAGCAAACCAATGATAACCTGCCAGAGGTGACTGGACAAAATGTGATATTGTGGCCGGACATAGAAGAATGGGAGTGAGCTGCACGAAACTTTGTTGTTACCCCTACAAGATGTACAAGGAATACCAGCCACTGGCTTATTTGTCGATCTGCGATATAGAAAAGAAAAAAACAGAAGCTTAAGAGCCAAGAAGTTGAGCAGCTGACAGGTCAGCGACACATACACACGTGACTGTCTACTTTTTTTGGTATTGATGAGCTAAGACTTATCAGCATTGTATTTCAGTTGGTGGTCTTTTAGCCTCGACACGGAGTACATACCAGTTCCACTACAAACTTCATTAGTTGCCATTTATTTTTAAAATATCTATAGGACGCAAGACATAATTTATCATCATCATCATCATGTGCCATACCGGTTGGCGTAGGTGATCATGTCCCTCCACAATCTTCTATCTACAGTGCATCGTATCAGTTCTGTTGTTGACTGTTTTCCATGCCATGACACCAAGCTATCCAGTATTTTCTCTCTTTGTCGCCCGCGATCTCTCTTTCCTTTTATTTTGCCAGTTGTAACCAAGTATTCCAACTTTCCTCTTCTCATGATGTGCCAGAAAAATGTTGATTGTTTCTTAGATCAACCTTAGCTAATATCCCAAAGGGACATTTGTTAACGATCGAAGAGTTTTGTTTTTGTGTTAGTGTTTGCACTAGTATTCTTTTGTTTCTCATGATTACAATTTGTTGTTGTTTTGTTTTCTTTATTTAACTTAATGATTGACCAATGCGACTTGATAATGAGTTCCGTTTACATTAAGAGATTCTGTAGTGTAGTAACATTGACTTGTCAATTAAGTGAACTCAGTCTAGGGAAAGTAACGACAGCGAGGAATGACTCATTAATCTCCGAATACTGTGACCTAAATGGTTTTAAAAAATAAAAGCTCCCTTCTCTGAATTGCTCGACGAATAGGGAATGTGTTGTTAGTGACTATATTTTTACATTACCAACCATAAGGTGTCGTCTCCACATGTAAGATTGGCTACCATGGAGCTCCTTTTTACTCTGTCTCTTGTCTTGATGATCATGATCATCTTGATGATGGTCATAGTTTCACTTTACCATATTTTAATGTTATCAGTCCACTTTTGTCTTGCTCTGCCACTACCTCCTCTACGATGTACCTTCCCTTCCAAGATGACATTTACTAGGGTATTGTATATCTTCAAATTCTATGGACATGTTCGGAGTGCAATGATGATGACCCGCAAACAACTGAATATCTTCAAATGTCAAAAAATGTCAGTTGTTTCTTTTTCGGTTACGTATTTTTTTTTATCGGATTGTGTTAAGTATTTTTTTTCGGATTGTGTTAAGTATTTTTTTTTCGGAATGTGTTAAGTATTTTTTCGGATTGTGTTAAGTATTTTTTTCGGATTGTGCTAAGTATTTTTTTTCGGATTGTGTTAAGTATTTGTTTCGGATTGTGTTAAGTATTTTTTTTAATTGTGTTAAGTATTTTTTTTGGATTGTGTTAAGTATTTCTTTTTCATTTTTGTTTGATTCAGGACTTTGTTTATCTTTTAATCCTTCCACCCAATTCTTCCCATCTTTCTATAGATCCACATTTCAAAGGCTCAATTGTCTGTTCTGTTTGTTTATTTAATGTCCATGTTTCTGCACCATACAGGAAGGTTAAGTAAATATAGCCTGTTGTATTTTGTAGTTTTAGTTCTGGTGTTATTAACTTTAATGTTAGTATATTTTGCATTTTTTAATAATTTTTTTTTTGGCCATTCCTATTATTTTGTTTATTTCTGTCTATTTTCCATCATTTGATATAATATGTTCAACATAGCTATGTTCTCGAACTCTTTCTAGGTTCATTCCGTGTACTTTAATATCACATTGTATATTTCGTACCAGTTCTCTGCTAATAATCAGAGTTTAAGTCTTTTTTAAATACTCATTTTAAAACCATATTCTTTTCTTGTCTTTTTATTGTGTTGACTAGTTGTTGTAGGGCTTCTGTTTCTGCCATTAGTACGGCATCATCAGCCACAGCATGATCGCGGCACATTTTAGCTAATGGGCTCACTATTACTACACCAGGCCGTTTTTTCTTTCCAGAAAAAAAAAACTCTGGTACCCATTTTTAGAGACTGGGTGAACGCCGGAGAGTTGCCGGTCCGAAAAAAAATGAAATGTCAATTCTGAGAATCGAAACCGGACCCTCCTGACCATGAACCAAGCAAACTAACCACTCAGCCACCGCGGCTCTTCTGTCACCTCAAGGGAAAAAAATATAATTTCATTTCTCTATGATAAATCATATTGCTCGGGATAGCGCCTCGCCACATACGTTTTCATTAATTTCCTGTCATAGTGACTGGAAACTGTGTACTAAATAGTTATGGTCTTTTAAACAATGTTTTAAATCCATTGTTATTTTGTTATATTCATTGTACAATGATCAAATGCCTAATTGTTATATTTAGTTATGGGTGTTGTTTCTTCTGCTGTCACTTGTTATATTCACAATTCGTTGCGCAGTTTGTCTTTATTTGTACCAGTATCGCGTTTCTTTATTTTGTTATTATTCACTTTTTTTCTAATTTCATGTGAATTATCATTTATGATGAATTAGTTTATAGAGTTGTAAATTGTATCTATGGTGTCCCAGTTCTTGTTAAACCTGATTAATTTCATATATGATGTAAAAAAGAAGTAAAGTACCCCCGTCACGCCAAGTGACGTATAGGAAATATGGTGTTAGTGACCATACATTTTATAGACCTTCAGCACATGATTTTTGGGGTAATGTGGTCGGTTTTACGCCCGTGCCGCTTTACTTTTCCAGAAAAAAAATCCGGTACCCATTAAAGGCTGGATGAACTCGGTGGCCGTCGGTTGGGACCGAACCCTACCTCTTGTCCTTTTTAGTCCAATTCACTAACCACTGAGCTATCGCGGCTCCCATATATGTAGTAGTTGTTTAACCTGATAGACTTTATCCATAATGTAATATTATTTCCCCAGCCTAATAAATTTCTCCTATGATATTTTAGTATTTTAACCTGAGAAAAACTTGACCTTAAATGTATTAGTTAATTATCTTTTAACAGATTATATATTTCTCATAAGAAAAACTAGCTTTTTACTTTAAAAAAGTATATCTAAATAGACTTGTTTTTTTTTTAACTATACATTACAGAAACATAAATTTTTATTGATTCTTGATATTATATGGCCTCTCTAGTTAATATCACAGATGATATTGATTAAGTCCGTATTTGTGTGACATTCATTTATCAAACATGTTAGTTATTGACAGTTTGTGTTACAAAATATCCGACAAAGCTATCAAATAATCATCTTCTAGAAATAACACTGCTTATCAATGCCAACATTAATATTGCTATAATGACATTTATGTAAAATCGAAGTGTACTTATTCAACATTAAATTACTTCTGTTACAATCATCCTTTCCTTAATTAATTCTTTGTTGTACCCGTTTATTGGGCGGGGATGCGTTGTGTCACAAATTTACGACAAGTCGCGATATCTGCTCCATTGTGTCTGCAACATGCGTCACTGCCATGGGTAGAATTTTAATTGCTTAATAATTGTGTCCGGGTAGATGATATTGTGGTCTACATTTTTATACCTTTAATTGCTTAATAATTGTGTCCGTGTAGATGATATTGTGGTCTACACTTTTATACCTTTAATTGCTTAATAATTGTGTCCGTGTAGATGATATTGTGGTCCACTCTTTTATACTTTTAATTGCTTAATAATTGTGTCCAGGTATATTATATTGTGTCCACTCTTTTATAGTTTTAATTGCTTAATAATTATGTCCGGGTAGCTGATATTTTGATCTACTCTTTTATACTTTTTTGGCTTTATAATTGTGTCCGGGCAGATATTTTTTTCCCTACTCTTTTATACGTTTAATTATGAAGTGTCCTTAACGTGTGCAGGGTGCACTTGACACTTCTATTCTTCGCTGTTTTTCGAGAGGGTAGGTAGTGAATCTCTGAATCTCACCATACAGATCTAATTAAAGTTACCTTGCAAAAACACAAGTTGACTGTACAAGCAGGCACAAGACAAGCCAGAACAAAAATCTTCAAGCTACCTCAACACTAGAGATAAGAGGAGAAAATACAATTCTACCAAATCTGGTATAACGAGAAAATGAAATTCTACTACTGCTCCTACTATTACAACTACTACTACTACTACTACTACTATTACTACTACTACTAAACCTACAACTACTACTACTACTACTACTACACCTACCACTAAAATTACTACTACTATTATTACTACTACTTTTACCACTACTATTACTACGACCACTGCAACAACCAATACTACTATTACTATTACTACTACTATTACGACCTTTACTACTATTAAAGCTAATACTAAAACTACCCCTACAACTATTCTATTGTCCTTTCGAGCCGAAGACGGCACATAGGGCAGAACTACAATCTCAAAAACAGAAACCTTGCGTGCCAAAGTGGCACATGTTTGCAGAGATCACTGCTCTAAAATATATGGCGCTGTTTCCATAACAATACTTTTTACAATGACAGCTTGTCAAGCCATCGATCAACCTCCTTAGTCGCCTCTTACGACATGCATGGAAGGTCACAGTGTCACTATTCTTTACTTCCCTCATAATGAGGCCCCGGTAACACACAGGAACCTACAACTATATTACTACTACTAATACTACAACTGTAACTACTACTAAAACTACCACTACTACTATTATTGCTTATATTACTACTACTATTAGTATTACTACTACTACTACTACCACTACCACTAAAACTAACCCTACTACTATTACAACTACTGTTACTACTACTATTGCTACTACCATTCATCATCATCATGTGCCACACCGGTTGGCGTAGGTGATCATGTCCCTCCACAATCTTCTATCTACAGTGCATCGTATCAGTTCTGTTGTTGACTGTTTTCCATGCCATGACACCAAGCTATCCAGTATTTTCTCTCTTTGTCGCCCGCGATCTCTCTTTCCTTTTATTTTGCCAGTTGTAACCAAGTATTCCAACTTTCCTCTTCTCATGATGTGCCCGAAAAATGTTGATTGCTTCTTTCTGATGTTTTTTAAGAGCTCCATTTTTGTTTTGGCCTCTTTGAGAACTTCCTCATTGGTCTTTTTAGCTGTCCAGGGAACTGTCAACATTCTTCTGAGAAATCCCATCTCTGTGGCCTCTAATCGTCTTTTCAGCTACTACCATTACTAAACCGTAAACAACCCGGAGGAAGGCAACAGAAAATCACCGTCTTAACTTCTTTGTACAATCATGAATCGCCACAATAGAAACAATCATCATTTTTGGCCATGTAATAAGAAGAGAACAACTGGAAAATATTGTAACAACTGCAAAAATTGAGGGACGAAGAGATAGAGGGAAACAAAGAGAAAAAATAACAGACAGCTTAAGAGAATGGCTTGGCAGAAGGTCAACAACAGAAATTATAAATAACTGTCGAGATCGAAAGGTGTGGAGAGACATGATCACCTACGCCAGCAGGCCCGGCACTTGATGATGATGACTACCATTACTACTACTATTACTATTACTATTACTACTACCCAGAGATCCCTGGAAGTTAAAGCCTTGATGAAACTACTGATTCGAAGTGAGGAAATCCCCATCTCCTGTTGCGGGATTCGAACCCTGTGTCACAGTAACGAAACCTTTTACTTATTGATGTAATGTTTTAATGTTGGTATGTAGTGGAAGCCAACCTGTAATGTCACCCCTTTTTAAAACGACAACACACCACCATCACCATTTAATGATGCCTCGTGAATTGACGTGCTTTACCCTGGATGTTGACCGGCAGTAGGTAGCCCCTGTTGTGGAGGAAAGTGGAGACAAATAATAATAAATGAATATTATTATAGAGGGAAACTTCCGAGAGGATAATCAGCGAATCAATTCAGAGGAAGAGGTATGTTGACAGCACTCGGAAAAAAAGGACAAATAATCAACAACAGAAAAAAATATGGACCAAAGCAGGATCGAACCCGTACTCAGTGGCATAGCGCCTTGCCACGAAAAGTCAAACGCTAGGGAACACTGCCACTCAGCTAACTAAAAATTAGCTATCGTGGACAATGTCTTGTCGAGGTGTTCTCATGACTATAGCATAAGGCTGCGATCACAGCTCGGAAATAGTTTTCCTGTTAAGACAAGTATCTCCCGGATAGGGTAGGGCTGAACACTTGCGTTGCAGACAAACATTTAAGACGAAACAGCACGAATAGTAGTTTCCAGTGGTTTAGACTGGAGACAAATAATAATAAATGAATATTATTATAGAGGGAAACTTCCAGGAGGAAAATGTTTTCTTGATAAGGCTGACCGCAGTACGATGTTTACCACACCACAATCTCTCGTAGACATCTTCAGTCATGTGTACCCGAAGTGAATTAATGACGACACACGTCGATTTACCTGCTGGTTTCGCGACGATAGTGGCCGCTGCACTGTAAGGGACTCTTGGATAATTGACACTTTTCAACACGTTTCCTGTGATCATTTTAAGTACTTCGCATTACTTTGGTGTAGTCTATAAAGCAGGCATATATTGGTTTGTTTACTTCTATGTACTTTTCGATCAATTTTCAATCAATGCTAAATATGGCTTCTTTTGTGCCACTGTTTTTCTTGAATCCAAATTGTTTATCATCTAATTGAGTATTGAATTTTATTCTGATCCTTCCCTGTATAACTTTTAGTCAAATTTTTGTAACATGGCTCATTAGGCTTATTGTTCTAAAATCACTGCATTCAACTGCACCTTTCTTTTAGGCAATTCAATTAAAAATGGATGTTTTTAGTTCGTTTGGTATGTATCCTGTATGGTATATGTCATTGCATATGTCTGTGATCACTTCGATGCCAAAATCTTCTACAGCCTGTATCATCTCTATCTGTATATTGTCAGGTCCTGCTGCCTTTCCCTTTTTCATTGTTTTTATAGCTTTTTCTACTTCAGATTTCAGGATTTTATAGTTGTATGTACATTTTATAATGTTTTTTTGTCCCTTTCGTCATGAAATTATTCTGTTATATATTTCTGCCATCTATCTTGCATATCTTTGTTGTCTGTTTAGCATTCTTCCCTCCTTGTTTGCAATACCTCCGCTTCCTGCAACTTTTTTGTCTTTATTAGTCATTCTCTTTATTTCTGTGTGCATCTCTCTTAAGTTTTGCTTACTTTCCATAGTTTCGACTTCTAGATATCTTTGGTTGAGCCAGTCTTCTTTTGCCTTTTTGCACATTCTCCGTATTTCATTGTCAATATCCTTGTATCTGGCAGTGTTTTTCGCTTGTCTACTTTCTTCCATTTTTTCTAAGATTTTGTCAGTTATCCATTTTTGTTTTTTGTTACTTTCCTTTTTGGGCAAGGTGTTGCAGGATTCTTGCATGCTGTTTTTATGCATTGCCATTTTGTTGTGACTTTTTCATCAGGATTTTCTCTTCTGTCAATCCCTTCTTCTAGCAGCTTCTGATTATGTGTTCTTTACTTGTACAGTATAAGTTTCTTTTACATCTTTCTGATTTAACGCTGTTATATCTATTGGTGTTGCTGAATTAGTTTTTTGTTTGTTTCTCTTTGATTTGATTTTCATTTTAATCATTACAGGATTGTGATCTGAATTAATATCTGCTCCTGGGTAGGTTTTGGCTTTCTTGACGCTGTTCCAGAATCTGTCTTTTATCATTATATAATCTATTTGATTCCTCTTCCTGTCTCCAGGGCTTTTCCATGTGTATAATTCCCTTTTCTCTTGCTCAAAGGAGGTGATACATATTATCAGCCTGTTTCTTCACAAAACTGTATTAATCTTTCTCCTCTGTTATTCCTTTTTCCTAAACCACGATTTCCTATAATGATCTTATAGTTACTTTTTCCTACTTTAGCGTTCATGTCACCCATTATAATCAAGATGTCTGATGATTTCACTTGCTTCATAACTGTATTTAGATCTTCATAGTATGCTTCTATTTGTTTATCTGTATAGTCTTGAGTAGGTGCGTATGTCGGTATTATTGCTATGTCAAATGGTTTTGCCTTCATTTTTAATATTATAATCCTATCAATGTATGTCCAGTGGGTATTTATATATTTTTGTAGCTCTCGTTTTATTAGTATGCCTACTCCTCTTTGATGTTCTGTTGTGTTACCTGAATATATAAATGTATATTTATCGTCTTGTATGTATCCACTTTCCTTCCATCTTGTTTCTGATATGCCGAAAATATCTATGTTTAATCGCTCTGCTTCTATCATAAGATATTTAAATTTTCCTTGTTGGCATAAGGTCCTAACATTCCATGTAGCTATTTTTAATTCGTTCCTAAAACAATAGTTAGAATTTCTCTCCATGGCTTTCTTTGGTGTGTTACGTGATGAGGCTCCAATCACTTTCACGGTGGTCTGTCATATTCGTCTTTCGTGTTCTGAACATACCTCATGTGTACCATACACTTTGCTGTGTTCGCTTCCTGGGCCGTTGATCATTTCTGATTCTTCCGCCCCATCCACCGTCCCAGACTTTTCACATTCTGGTTGAACATACCTGGTCGGCGACATTTTTGTCGAACCATGTGCTTGCCTATCGAACCGCGAACACACGACACAAAGAAGAATAAATCATATTTCACTTAAATATCTGAAAAAGTTCACAGTTCATCCACCGTCAGAAGTAAAACATACACCAAACGGGGAATAGCAACACATAATTTCACAACTAGACTATCGCGTAAATCATATAAATACAAGTGCAAGAGCCGATTTATAAAAAAACGACTACACGTAGCCGCCATGACACCGGAAGTGTTTATGGGTTATTGTGATTTTTTGTAGATAGTTGAGTTGGCCGTGTGCTCTAATGTAGCCGTTCTCTACTCTCTATCGTTGTTGATATTGCGACTTGTTGTTGACGATTTGGGCGCCCTGAAAAACCGGACCGAAGGACGTGGAGATTAGCGCCACGAATTGTCACGTGGCCGCTGCTTGACCTCACGTCTGGAACAGCCTTTAATCGTGAGCTTTAGCACGCCCTTACCACCATGGCACACCTTTATGCGCCGACAAGTACGTGCACGCTCTGGCTCCGTTGAACGTGCTGGTTCTGCCCGCTAGGATTCAGCTCCCGTGCCAACCGGGACTGCACCTGCTACCCAGGACCCGGCATTCTGTAGTCAATTTAACAGCCGTCTACTTGAATGACGAAGGTTGTAACTCCGAATGGACTAAGACACTCTCTCCGCGTCTCTCGTGATCGTAGAACAAAGTACTCCGCGCTGTTCTGGCTACTGTCTCCTTCGATGTCATAGGGTCTTATCTGGGACACTTCCTCCCCCCCCCACCCACTCCCAAACAGGTATCGTTATCGCTAATCCAGAGACAGACAAGTACTCACAAGGTTCAACTAATCAACTGAACTCCAAGGTTAAAATAATAACGCTGTTTATTCATGAACCGTCGCTCATGAGCATTAAGTCGTACATCAGTTCACACTCTCGTTCTCAACTGCTCATGAGGAAAAGTAGGGAACAGAACCCGGTCGTGGTTAATGCTGAGGTCAACGGTCTCATCTGCGATAATACCGATGAGAAAGATGCAGCCATCTATACAGACGGATCTGTAAGACGACACGAAAGAAGTGCATGGGCATTTACAGCACGCTCAGCAGGCAGAATAGTCAAGGAAGACAGTGGTGCATACGCCATGACCACGAGTAGCATGACAATGGAGGTGATGGCAGTGACCAAGGCATTCAAATGGTTAGAGTCACAAGACTACATCCACGCATGTATACTGAGTGATTCGATAAGCACGATAAAAAAAAAGCGGAGGCGGGCTTTGTACGCATGCAATGGGTAGAGTCGTTGCAGAAATCCAAAATACGTAAGGTCACCTTTGTCTATGTCCCTGGACATGCGGGAGTACGGGGAAATGAGAGAGCGGACAGGTTGGCTAGCTGCGCTGTCGTTGAGGACGGGCAACCGATGGATCGGGCGGACATCATCAATATCCTTCGAGATGTTGGAAGAGCACAGGACTTCGACAAACACAGTTCAACGTCACTTCTTCGGATGATGGAAATGGGAGTTAAGATGGGCACAGCTAGAAATGAGAAACTTGGTGGCCGTGTAAGAAGACTTATCAACCAACATAGAACTGGAGTCGTCAGTCGCTGGACACTGAGGGAATTGCTGAGGAGGGGATCTGAGCACCTATGGACATGTTCGGAGTGCAATGATGATGACCCGCAAATAACTCAATAACTCAATAACTCATGAGCATTAAGTTGTACATCAGTTCACGCTCTCGTTCTCAGCTGCCCATGAGCATTAAGTTGTACATCAGTTCACGCTCTCGTTCTCAGCTGCTCATGAGCATTAAGTTGTACATCAGTTCACGCTCTCGTTCTCAGCAGCTCATGAGCATTAAGTTGTACATCAGTTCACACTCTCGTTCTCAGCTGCCCATGAGCATTACGTTGTACATCAGTTCACACTCTCGTTCTCAGCTGCTCAGCATACACATCGAATGTCATACACGAGGCTCTCACACGCCCCAATTTCTCTCGTTCTGTCAACTTGAACACATTACTGTAATGTGACTGGATCAACACCTAACACCACTTATTCTATTTGTCTTAAGCTTAATCTAGAATCATCTGCTCTCCTCACGGGTAGTACCTAAGTCACAAGTTACTAGCATCAACTACAAGTTGCATAACTCACTGGAACTATACAGGCTTAATCTATATCATCTGCTCTCATCTCGATTCTAGTCGAATCTACTCTAGCCCTACACTTTGACTAGCACTGCTAATCATGCGAGCTGTGTCTTGCTCCACTGTCACACTATCTTCCCCACACTTTGACTAACACAGCTAATCTTGCGAGCTGTGTCTTGCTCCACTGTCACACTATCTTCCCTACACTTTGACTAACACAGCTAATCTTGCGAGCTGTGTCTTGCTCCACTGTCACACTATCTTCCCTACACTTCGACTAACACTGCTAATCTTGCGAGCTGTGTCTCGCTCCACTGTCACACTATCTTCCCCACACTTCGACTAACACTGCTAATCTTGCGAGCTGTGTCTCGCTCCACTGTCACACTATCTTCCCCACACTTTGACTAACACAGCTAATCTTGCGAGCTGTGTCTCGCTCCACTGTCACACTATCTTCCCCACACTTCGACTAACACTGCTAATCTTGCGAGCTGTGTCTCGCTCCACTGTCACACTATCTTCCCCACACTTTGACTAACACTGCTAATCTTGCAAGCTGTGTCTCGCTCCACTGTCACACTATCTTCCCCACACTTCGACTAACACTGCTAATCTTGCGAGCTGTGTCTTGCTCCACTGTCACACTATCTTCCCTACACTTTCACTAACACAGCTAATCTTGCAAGCTGTGTCTCGCTCCACTGTCACACTATCTTCCCCACACTTTGACTAACACAGCTAATCTTGCAAGCTGTGTCTCGCTCCACTGTCACACTATCTTCCCTACACTTTGACTAATAGTGCTAATCTTGCGAGCTGTGTCTCGCTCCACTGTCACACTATCTTCCCCACACTTTGACTAACACAGCTAATCTTGCAAGCTGTGTCTCGCTCCACTGTCACACTATCTTCCCCACACTTTGACTAACACAGCTAATCTTGCAAGCTGTGTCTCGCTCCACTGTCACACTATCTTCCCCACACACAAAAGAAAGTCCCTATCTCACGTACCTAACATGCTTACTCAACGGTACCGGCCCAACTAATCAGCCGTCCGCCTCGAGTGATTGTCGTCTCTAGACTGCCTTCTAATTTTTGGTTTGTCCCCCAACCTTTTCCTCTAGCCAATCACCAACCGTCTTACATTCTGATTGTTTTCTCTCTTCTCATTGCTTTTCACTTTTCACGTGAACTTAATGTTTTCTACTTGACTGATCTCTTATCACTTTTTCCCGTGACTTCTACCCTACCAACTCCCCTTTTGTCCTCCACCCTTTAATGACTGCATCACTAACTTTTGTGTTCACGTGGCAAGGCGCTGTGCCGAGGAGTACGGCTTCGATCCTGCTTCAGACCATCTCTTGTTACTTTTTTCTCCTTTTTTTCTTCTTTTTTTTTTCCTTCTTTTTTTTTTGGGGGGGGGGGTGTTGATTATTTGTGATTTTTTTCCGACTGTTGTAGACATACATCTGCCCCTGAAGTTATTCGCTGATCTATCGCCCCTGAAGTTTCCCTCCATAATAATATTCATGCATTATTATGTGTCCCCCTTCTTGTTGTGCTGTATGCTTTTTCACTACTTTATTGTCTTTTAAACCCTCATTCCCTGCCGTTCTTGTCTGATAATAAACTCACATCTGCTGACATGTGAAGATTATATTTCATCTCCAAACCATGTGATCAATTGTATTTTAATGTAATCGAACATTGATATTACACCCCACCTTTCAGTCCCCACAATTTTTTACATTATGTCGTAATTTGATATTCATTTTCTTCATGTTACGTTAAGTATGCTTCCATGCGTGCCATTTATTTCATTTTTCTTTTTCCTTGAACAATATTTGCCTTCACTTTCATGAATCTAAAAAAGTCAGCATTTTAATGGCGACACTTTAACTTGCTTTTAATCATATTTAGAAACTGAATTCAATGAATTTGCACTACGTAACAGTATTAAAACATTTACTTTATAGAAGATTACTTTATGTTTATTTCCTTGAAATGTCATTTATCATTTAATTAAATAGGTAAAGTAGACACAAATGAGAAATAAAATTGAGAAAGGCGAAACCAATAATTGCCACTCATCACTTCCGTTATAAAACCTTTCATCGCCGCTCTCGATTAATCAATCATTAACACTCTCCCTTAATTAAATCAACCATCACAACTCTCACCTAATTAAACCAATCATCATTCTATCCTAATTAAACCAATCATCATTCAATCCTAATTAAACAAATCAACATTCTATCCTAATTAAACAAATCATCATTCTATCCTAATTAAACAAATCATCATTCTATCCTAATTGAACAAATCATCATTCTATCCTAATTAAACAAATCATCATTCTATCCTAATTAAACAAATCACCACTCTTCCCTGATTAAATTAATGATCACTACCCTCCCCTAATTAAATTAATAATCACTACTCTCCCATAATTAAATTATTGATCACCACTCTCCCCTAATTAAATCAATAATCACTACCCTCCTCTAATTAAATTATTGATCACCACTCTCCCCTTATTAAACCAATCACCACTCTTCCCTGATTAAATTAATGATCACTACCCTCCCCTAATTAAACCAATGATCACTACTCTCCCCTAATTAAATCAATAATCACTACCCTCCCCTAATTAAATTATTGATCACCGCTCTCCCCTAATTAAACCAATGATCACTACTCTCCCCTAATTAAATTATTGATCACCACTCTCCCCTAATTAAACCAATGATCACTACCCTCCCCTAATTAAACCAATGATCACTACTCTCCCCTAATTAAATTATTGATCACTACTCTCCCCTAATTAAACCAATGATCACTACTCTCCCCTAATTAAATTATTGATCACTACTCTCCCTAATTAAACCAATGATCACTACTCTCCCCTAATTAAATTATTGATCACCACTCTCCCCTAATTAAACCAATGATCACTACTCTCCCCTAATTAAACCAATGATCACTACTCTCCCCTAATTAAACCAATGATCACTACTCTCCCCTAATTAAATTATTGATCACTACTCTCCCCTAATTAAACCAATGATCACTACCCTCCCCTAATTAAACCATTGATCACCACTCTCCCCTAATTAAATTATTGATCACTACTCTCCCCTAATTAAATCAATAATCACTACCCTTCCCTAATTAAACCATTGATCACCACTCTCCCCTAATTAAATCAATAATCACTACCCTCCCCTAATTAAATTATTGATCACCACTCTCCCCTAATTAAACCAATGATCACTACTCTCCCCTAATTAAATTATTGATCACTACTCTCCCCTAATTAAACCAATGATCACTACCCTCCCCTAATTAAACCAATGATCACTACTCTCCCCTAATTAAATTATTGATCACCACCCGCCCCTAATTAAACCAATGATCACTACTCTCCCCTAATTAAATCAATAATCACTACCCTCCCCTAATTAAACCAATGATCACTACTCTCCCCTAATTAAACCAATGATCACCACTCTCCCCTAATTAAATAAATAATCACTACTCTCCCCTAATTAAATCAATAATCACTACCCTCCCCTAATTAAACCAATGATCACTACTCTCCCCTAATTAAATCAATAATCACTACCCTCCCCTAATTAAACCAATGATCACTACTCTCCCCTAATTAAACCAATGATCACTACTCTCCCCTAATTAAATCAATAATCACTACTCTCCCCTAATTAAATCAATAATCACTACTCTCCCCTAATTAAACCAATGATCACCACTCTCCCCTAATTAAATCAATAATCACTACTCTCCCCTAATTAAACCAATGATCACTACTCTCCCCTAATTAAACCAATGATCACTACCCTCCCCTAATTAAACCAATGATCACTACTCTCCCCTAATTAAATTATTGATCACCACCCTCCCCTAATTAAACCAATGATCACTACTCTCCCCTAATTAAATCAATAATCACTACCCTCCCCTAATTAAACCAATGATCACTACTCTCCCCTAATTAAACCAATGATCACCACTCTCCCCTAATTAAATAAATAATCACTACTCTCCCCTAATTAAATCAATAATCACTACCCTCCCCTAATTAAACCAATGATCACTACTTTCCCTTAATTAAATCAATAATCACTACTCTCCCCTAATTAAACCAATATCACCACTGTCTCCTAATTAAACAAATTATCACCACTTCACCCCAAAATAAACCAATCCTTCCTACTCTCCCCTCATCAAGACGCTCAAAGCCACTGTCCTCCCATTAAAACAACCGTTACAACCACTTCTTATATTTTCTCACTAAACTCTTTGATAACTATCATTTACATCAACTATTTCTAATCTGCTCCCTTCAAGCAATCACTTCCAGTTGCATCTACCCCAAGCATCATTTACGTGTATATAATCATTATCCCCTTATTAATACTTCAAATTTCCTTCTAACAAAATATCTTTATTTAAAACCCCTTCAATAAATGACTCGCGCTACGATTCTTTCTTTATCCTTTCCACTTATCGCCATTGTTATCTTTCAGTTACACAGAAATGAATCAAGACAGCAAACTCTGTGACGTCATGAACGCCACCTCAGACAACCCAAGAACATGCCTTGACCAGTATACCAATGAAACTGACCACTACTATCCTACCCTTAAACTACCAATCCATATGGTAGTGATCTACGGCATCGTCCACAGTTTCATCTTTCTGTCCGCTGTTGTGGGAAACGCCATGATCGTGGTTGTGGTGGTAAGAACACATCGAATGCACACAGTAACCAACCTGTTCATCGCCAATCTCGCAGTGGCGGATATTTTAGTGGCGATCTGTTGTATTCCCATCACTTTCTTGGATAACATATATTCTGGTAAGTATCGGATAGAATGTGCAGTTGTGTGTAATGTAAGGGCCTGTTCAGTTCTCTTCTGTTCATTAAATCAGTATCACTGCAATCGGCAATTCACCAGTACCGCTCCACTCATCTCACCACTCTCGCTAAAGCATGTTGGCAAATTCTGTTGACAAGGTGGACCACCGTGGAGCCCTAATCGGCACACGGGCGACGATTCCATCGAAAAAAGAGTGTATAATCACTTCCTTACTCCAGTTTCCTCGAAAACACACATTTAAAGTAAACAAAGCAAACGAAACTGGTTAAATGACTACGTTGGTCTCTGCCCACACACAAAATCAGGCGACATGCAGCCATTTTGATTTTATATTTTCGGTTGGCGTAATCAAAGTCGAACCATAGTGCGAGCCAAGTCGACTGCGTGGGCGACAATTTCAAACCACATCACCGAAAAAAAGAGTGCCCACGGTCACTTCCACCTCCAGTTACTCGAATAAATCTTTTTTTTTTTTTTTAACACATAAAAACCTGTCAAAACATACACACGCACAAAAAACGATTTTAGCGTTTTCCGAAAATAAAGCACGCCCCATTTGGGAATTAAACCCACTGAGCCTTCTAATCAAGCGCCTAGCTCGAGGAATTTGTAATCTACAGTTAAGCAAAAATATGAATGATATATATAGAAATATGTATTTTGATTCATCATGTGTTAGTGGAGGTCTGGATGTGGGCTAACATTTTTTAATGGTTGTATTACATTTTGCTAAACAAACAATCTCCACACTATTTTATTTGAAAAGTTAGTAGCGTAGCGTAGTGATAACGTGCTGGCTTGGTGATGAAGTGAACCTTGGTTCCATCGTAATTTAACGCCAAGGAATGGGCAACTGGCTTAATGCGTTAGGAGAAGGTTCATCATCATTGAGTGCCGTCTCCGCAACGAAGGTTGGCTACCATGGAGCGCCATTCTGCTCTATCTCTTGCTTTGATGGTGCAGGTTGTCATCGGTTGATTTGTCCATCTTTTGATGTTACTCGTCCATGTTAATCTTGGTCTGCCTCTGCCTCTTTTACCTTGTATTTTCCCCTCCAGGATCACTTTCAGTAGGCTGTTGTGTCTTTTAACATGGCCTAAGAATCGCATTTGTCTTGTTCTAATTGTGTTCAGAAGTTCTCTTTTCATTTTTAGTTGTTTTAAGACTTTGTCATTTGTTTTCTTTTCCTTCCATCCAATTCTACCTATTCTTCTATATATCCACATTTCAAAGGCTTCAATTCTCTGTTCTGTTTTCTTGTCTAATGTCCATGTTTCAGCACCATATAGGAATATTGAGAAGATGTAACATTTTGCTATTCTTAGTTTTAGCTCTGGTGTTATTTGTTTTGATGTTAGTATGTCCTTCATGACATTAAAATTACTTTTTGCCATTCCTATTCTTTTGTTTATTTCAGTTGTACATTTTCCATCACTGGTTATAGTATGTCCAAGGTAGTTATAGTTCTGAACTGTCTCAAGGTCTATTCCTTCAATTTTGATATCCACTTGTGGGTTTTGGGTATTTTCTTTGTTTATGATCATAGTTTTAGTCTTTTTGATATTCATATCTAGTCCATATTTTTTGCTTGTCGTGTTTATTTCATTAAGTAATTGTTGTAGGTCTTTAGGATTTTCTGCTAGTAGTACAGTATCGTCAGCATATCTTAGGTTATTGATTATCTTTCCATTAATTTGTAGGCCTGGCATCTCTATGATGTTTTTAAAGATTTGCTCAGTGCATAGATTGAACAAGCTTGGTGATAGGATGCATCCTTGTCTTACTCCTCTTTTTATATCAATGGATGTAGAGAACTCTTTGTTATATTTTATTATTGCTGTTTGCTCCCAGTATAGATTGCATATTAGTCGTATATCCATGTCATCTAGATGTATCTCTTTTAGGCATTCTATAAGTTGTTTGTGGTGTACTCTATCAAAAGCTTTGGTGTAGTCTATGAAGCAGGCATATATTGGTTTGTTTACTTCTGTGTATTTTTCGATTAATGTTTTCATGCAGAATATGGCTTCTTTTGTCCCGCTATTTTTCCTAAATCCAAATTGCTGCTCATCTAATTCAGTATTTATTTTATTCTGAATCCTTCCTTGTATAACTTTTAGCAAGATTTTTGTAACATGGCTCATTAGGCTTATTGTTCTAAAGTCACTGCATTCAACTGCACCATTCTTTTTAGGCAATGCAATGAAAGTTGATGTTTTTAGTTCATTTGGTATGTATCCTGTGTGGTATATGTCGTTGCATATGTCTGTAATCACTTCAATGCCAAAATCTTCAAGTGCCTGTATCATCTCTATATGTATGCTTTCAGGTCCTGCTGCTTTTCCCCTTTTCATTGTTTTTATAGCTTTTTCCACCTCAGATTTTAAGATTTTATAGCCTGATGTACATTTTATAACTGGTTTCTTGTCCCTTTGATCATGAAATAGTTCTGTTATATATTCCTGCCATCTATCTATGATATCCTTATTGTCTGTTAGCATTTTTCCTTTTTTGTCTGCAATGCATCCACCTTCTGTGGCTTTTTTATTTTTATTAGTCATTCTCTTTATTTCTGTGTGCATTCCTCTTAGGTCTTGTTTGCTTTCCATAGTTTCTATTTCTCTACATTTTTGGCTGAGCCAGTCTTCTTTTGCTTTTTTGCACATTTTGCGTATCTCATTATCTATTTTATTGTATTGGGCAGTGTTCTTCGCTTGTCTCCTTTCTTCCATTTTTTCTAAGATGGTGTTAGTTATCCATTTTTGTTTTTTGTTCTTTTCTCTTTTGGGTAAGGTGTCGCAGGCTTTTTGTATGCTTTTCTTTATGCATTGCCATTTGGTTGTTACTTTTTCATCAGGATTTTCTCTTCTGTATTGTTCAATTCCTTCCTCTAGCAGCTTCTGGTATGTGTTCTTTACTTGTATTGTATAGGTATCTTTAATATCTTTTTGATTTAAAGCTGTTATGTCGAGTGGGTTTGTTGATGAATCAGATTTTTGCTTGTTTCTCTTTAGTTTGATTTTCATTTTAATCATTACAGGATTGTGATCAGAATTAATATCTGCTCCTGGGTAGGTTTTGGCTTTCTTTACGCTGTTACGGAACCTTTCTTTTATCATTATGTAATCTATTTGATTCCTCTTCCTATCTCCAGGGCTTTTCCATGTGTATAGTTTCCTTTTCTCTTGCTCAAAGTAGGTGTTACATATTATCAGCCTGTTTTCTTCACAGAATTGTATTAATCTTTCTCCTCTGTCATTTCTTTTTCCTAAACCATGATTTCCTATAATTGTCTTATATCTACCTTTTCCTACTTTAGCGTTCATGTCACCCATTACAATCAAGATGTCTGAAGATTTCACTTGCTTCATAACTTTATTTAGGTCTTCATAGTATGCCTCTATTTGTTCATCTGTGTAGTCTTGAGTAGGTGCATATGTCTGTATTATTGCTATGTCGAATGGTTTTGCTTTCAACTTGAGTAGTATAATCCTATCACTGTATGTCCAGTGGGTACTTATATATTTTTGTAGCTCTCTTTTTATCAGTATTCATACCCCCCTTTGATGTTCTGTTGTGTTTCCTGAGTATATAAATGTATATTTTTCGTCTTCAATGTACCCACATTCCTTCCATCTAGTCTCTGATATGCCTAAAATATCTGGGAAGGAGAAGGTTACAAAAATATATAAAAGACGCAACAACAAAGAGCACTGCCATTTCACTTTTGAATGACATGGCCTATCGCGGTGAAGTTTCGCTCCCATTAGTCAAGACGATTTGCCACAGCATACACGTTTAATAACTTTACCTTTTTAAGCTTTTTTATTACGATTTTAATGTTGTCTTCATTATTAATAAGACTGTTAGATAAATAGACAAGCCAAGAGGCGTTTCTGTCTATATGAAGAGAAATATGTCATTAATGATGAGACTTAAAGAGAAGAAACCAACAAAGAGACGCATAAAGCTAAATAAAGAGAAAACGCTGGAAGTACATCAATATTGTAATTCAAAATGAACTCCCACGCCAGGCCTTCTTGGGGACATACAAATCTAAAAATAATCGTCAGTCATGAAGTTATGATTTCTGTCCTATGTGCCGTCGTCGGCTGAAGAGAAACTATCCCTCAAGGTAAAATTGTAATGATTCTAATTATGAACCAAACACAAACGAAGGTACGAGCTTAATTTTCACATATTTATTTCTCTTTTTATTTGTTGGTTCTGGAACTTCCGCATCATCAAATATTGTTTATGACGTCCACTTATTGCATGGGTTTGTATTTTGCTTTCTGGAATAAAAGAAACAGGGATCATGCATTTCTCTCTTTAAAGTAAAATGTATCCTTGTCTGCTTTCGTGTTTACTTAAAATTATCTTATTTGCCGATAACCCTTGATACATGTGTGGGTGTTGGTCTGCATTAGGCCTGACCGTATAAATTACCAAAAGCAACAATTTATCACTAAACTTCAGAAGAGTTCCAAGTCCGGCTTGTTGCAGGAGCTACTGAGTTAGGTGCTCTGTGCACACCGTGAGCTGTGTGTTTCATCAGTTTTGATCATGTTTCGATATACCAATTGTTTACGATGAATGATGATATCGTATGGCAGGGAACAGTTGGCTGTCTTCACTTTCTGTGCGGTTTCGCCTTATGTCTTTTGGCGTGTGCTGAGACTGCTACGATGGGAACTACAGCTACCTTTCTTTCTTTGGGAGATGAGTTAATAATTCGGATGATTCTACAGGCACGGGCGGTTGAGCAATTATGGATTTTAATTCGTTTGCAGTGATACTGGTGCGTTCCATAACCAAAGTGATCTTTATACACCGATCGATATAGTTAGTTCTCAATATTCTGACATATTCACTTCTCTCATCGTGAAGTTTTTAGTACGACCACACTTACTACTACTATTTTTACGACTCACTCCAATCTGATTATTGCCGTAGTCCTGTTCTCCCTTTTTACTACATAGTTCACCGCCTTTAATCCCTTTGATCTCTTTTTACATAAGATGTGCCCCTAGTGTTGGCTATTGTTGTCTGTCCACGCCTTCGTCTTTCATGACGGTCTTGACATCTAATAGTATATAACACCTGGCCGTGCCGTGGTAGGTGCTAGTCTCTGATCTCTTTCCTTGCACCTGATTACGGTGTCTGACCCTGTTCTCATCATCTCCTCTCTCCGTCTCATCTTATTACATCTCCCACACTATCAGTGTTCGACAGGACACGGGACGTTGAAGCTAATTGACTCATTTGAAAACACTTTTTTTACATAAACTTTCTTCACTATCTCTCTCTCTCTCTCTCTCTCTCTCTCTCTCTCTCTCTCTCTCTCTCTCTCTCTCTCTCTCTCTCTGCTGGAGTCGTCAATCGTTGGACACTGCGAGACTTGCTGAAGAGGGGATCTGAGCACCTATGGACATGTTCGGAGTGCAATGATGATGACCCGCTAATAACTCAATAACTCTCTCTCCAATAGATGTAATATAGTATGTTTTCCTTAACGTATTTTCTTATAGTTTTACCTATTCTTTCTTTATAGTATTAGTTTTAATACCCCAGAATATCTAGTTGAGTATATTCTCATTCCGTTGTATGTTTATGTTTGTATTTACTCTGTTTTTTGTTTAAGAAGGCCGCATTTAGGCCGTAACGTCAAATATTTGGCATTGTCCTTTTTTGTAAAGCTGTCATCATACTCCGTAGAATTTTATGTTACACTCCCCCGCGTGTTCCCTGCTACCAGCTTCACAGCAGCATTGCATTTATTTGCCTGTTCCCCATGTAGGGTTGACCTAGGGAGGGGAATGTTTTGTTGATTTAATTCATTGGGGGGGGGGGGGTAGAGGCCCCTGCCCGGGCAAAATTGTCAGCAGAAACCTACCCACACTGTCAGCAGAAACCTACCCACCGTGGATAAACGATCGTGCTACGGAGTTCGTGCACGTGAGCCAGGATACTCCAAGGATTTTCTCGAGATTCTTGAGGGCTATATCGGAACACCTATGGTGTGCGTGATGATGATCCTAACAACGGCAACATCAATTCATGTGGACAATTATCAGATATTACGACATTACACGAGACTGGGCTTGTTGGTAAATTTAGGGTGTTGGCCGGTGCAACGATGTTCATATTTTGTGTTGAGATATTCTTTTTGTGTTATAAAATGATTGAAACGCTAACATTGTTCGAGTATAGTGATAACAGAGACACTTATATCTGAGATGAGCATTGACACATGGGAGTCTAGGTGCAAGATGTGAACAGAGTATAAATACGTGATAGTCTCAAAAGATGTGGACAGAATATAAATACGTGATAGTCTCAAAAGATGTGAACAGAATATAAATACGTGATAGTCTAAAAAGATGTGAACAGAGTATAAATACGTGATAATATAGATCCCTAAAGATGTGAGCAAAATATAAATACGTGATAATCTATGTCCTAAAAAACTTCTTCTTCTTCTTTCCTTCCTCATCTGCCTTTCAGCGTCGAGGGGATATATAATTTGCGGTTTTTTGCTCTTCTGTTCGCCTCCGCTGCTGTTATGTTTCCTAGTGTTTCTAATATTCCATCGATCCATCTTTTTCGTGGTCGACCCTTGGGTCTGGTGTTCTCACAACGTTTGTTGGAGGCTCGTTGTGTTTTGATCTGTATGCCTTGTCACGTGGTCAAACCATTTTATCTGTTGTTTCCTTATATATTCTATGGCGGGGGTTATTCCTAGCATTTTTCTCAGTTCTTCATTTCTGATCTTATCTCTCAGACTGTTTCCTGTAATTCGTCTAACACATTTCATCTCTGTAGAGGTTATTTTATTTTTCTTATTGTTCTTGCATCTAGGGTCCAGGTCTGGCATTGGTAGCACAGCGTTGGGATGAAGATTGTATTGTATAGTGCTCGTTTTGCCTCCAGAGTTATTTCCTTGTTGGACAATAGTGGTGATAACTGTCCAATGATTTGACAAGCTTTGTTACATCTTGATTCTATCTCTGCTGTTTGAGAATTATCGTTTGTCATTAAACTTCCTAGGTATTTGAATTCCTCTACTTGTTTTAGTTGCCTGCCTTCTATAGTTATGTTGATGTCCTGTTTATTTTTGGCGACATTCATGACTTCTGTTTTGTTGATGTTGATTTTCACGGTGTATTTTGTGGCTGAGATGTTGAGTTTGTTTAAGTGTTCTTGTAGGTCTTCTATTGTTTCATGTATTAGTGCCTGATCGTCTGCAAATAAAAGCTCGTTGATCTCCTCTGTCTCTGATGGGTTGGTTAGCTTGCATATATAGTCCATATATGTAATAAACAGTAGGGGGGGTAGTACGCACCCCTGTCTTACACCTGATCTAACTTCGAAGTGGTCTGTGTAGCCTGTTGCTGTTCTGACCCTGCAGCTGCTTTTGATGTAGCGACTTTTAATTAGGTTGCTTTGATGTTGGCTTACTCCGTATGTTGTAAGTATCTCCCACAGTTGTTCTCTGTTTACTCTGTCGAATGCTTTTTTCCTGGCCAATGAAGGCTATGTATAAGTTTTGAGTGTGTTCTGAGGTTTTTATCAGCAAGCTGTTTTAATGTGAATAGTGAGTCAGTACATCCTCTGTTTTTTTTTCGAAACTCCATTTTGAGAATCGCTAAAAATATGAACAGAATATAAATGTGGTAGATCGACTAATTTTTCTCCATATTCATATCTTTAGGCTGGCTGAAGTGCTACTACTACATATTTGATTATACATACAGAGTTTATATATTTTTATAATTGTTTCACATAGGTCACACCCCGACGTATACTATCAATATCTTGACTGGATTCTTGTGATCAATTATCAAAGACTTAAATTGCGCTTCTGCAAGTTTGTTTGATCGTCGATTGCATAAGCGAAGTATAGCGGAGTAACTCTAAAATTATAAGTCTAATTCCAAAATTAATGTTCTTGATCTGGATAAGCTCAAGAGGCTGATGTTGAGGCAGCTCTTAAGACATATATTCTATGGCATTTCTGATTCTGTCTTTTATTCTATTCAAATACTACAACCCGTCTGGCTTGACACTTGCTGTTCTATATCTCTGTCTTGACTTATGCTATGCTACTCTTAATCTAATTACTATTGCTCTCTGAAGCATACAACTTCTAAATCTAACTTGAAACACCTCTCAACTAAACTATGGCTTTATGTCTGACCCATCTCTGAATCATCCTTCTACATCTCTATTTTTATAAAAGCTAACTAACTGTGTTATAGCTCGTTTCAAAACATATGCCCAACTTCAAAACGTTATTACTCTCTAACCGTTTGTTAAATACTTTTGAAATTTTCCAAATGTTATTAGAATGCAAAAGACCCTTTAAATGTATATTTAACAAATATCTTGCAGCTGCAGTTTTCTTAAAGCGGCGATATTTCTTTGATGTTTGTCAAAATTGTAAATTGTGAAGCCCTAAAGAATAGAAATTACCGTAGTTGCTGGTCTACGATTAATTTTCACTAGGTAAAGGCGTGGCCGTAATGGGGAAATAACTGGATAAAACAAAACACCAGGAGAATTATTGTCTGCTTAGTTCGAGGACGGACGATAATAATATCATGGTATACCTCTATGTCCAATTTTCATAGTTATGTGGTCATGAAAAGGACCGTTTGTTGAAATAATTTAAGGTAATATAGGGGCCAACATTGTGGAGGCTATATACTTTCATTCTGAATCAGGCGAGTCTAAAAGATTAATAACTGTTTGGGGTTGAACATTCCACAAACCATCATTTTTCCAATATTCCTCTTCCTGTTTTAAGACGTGGTCTTCACATTTAGCCCAATAATCTTTGTCTATATTTAATAAAGCGAGATTAGCAAGAGTCTTTACATCGCATATTTTGAATGTTGTATTTTCATCTGCCACTTGTCCTTTTAATTTTGCCCAGATTAGTTCTATTGGATTTAAATGAGCATGGTAAGGTGGCAGCCTCAAACTTATATGACCGTGCTCTTGGATAATCTTATCTATTTGAAAAATCTGTGTCCTCTGTTTTTGCTTTACTAGAGATAGTAATTCAGGTTTTAAGTACATGTTATTAAATTGTATGTGCTCCTTTGTGAGCCATATCTTAATAGCATCTTTTGTACTGGATGACGTCGGGACTTTATCTTCAAGTGCAACAATGTTGTGGTACGCTGCATTGTCCATTATTAGGCAAGATGGTCGATCTAGTGCTGGGAGAACAGAATTTTCAATCCAATGTCTAAATATGTGACCATTCATCTCAAAATGATAATCCCGATTGTCTATGGATTTTGAAAGAAAAATGAGCTCTGCATTCTGTATTAGTCCATGTTGTCGACTACCTGCATGAGCAATTATCAAGCGCTGTCCTTTGCTGCTAGGTATTAATCTCTTAATCTTTCCATCTGATGACTGCCATTCCCTTTGGTTAGTGTGGTGAGCATTGATCCATGTTTCATCCAAGTACACAATATCATAACCTTGCTTGCGCACCTCTTTTACTTCACGTAAGTACTTGCTTCTCATGACTACTATATGTGGCTTCTCACAGATGATGTTTCGTCCATTGGAATACTTTCTGAATGTAAAGCCTGCAGCTCTCACATTCCTCCATAATGTAGACTTTGATATTTCAATACTGTTGTTCTTTTTCAGCGATACTTTTAATTTTCTTTTTGTAACAGTTTCATTCATACCCAACATTTTGCGAATTTCACTTCTAATAAGTTCACTGTCGAAATTATCCAACATTTTTGCTCTTCCTTGTGATTTTGTATATTTGGAACATTGACGGTCACGTGCTTGAATCCAGCGATTAAATGACCGTTTAGATAAATCCAAAATGTGTCTTGTCCTATTCTCAGGGTTTTCTAAAGAATGAAATAATCTTCCTCGTTTAGCCTCTTTGCAAAAATAGTCATACATTTTTATTGCGATGTTTTGTAAACTGCAGAATTTCATTTTAAGACTCATGATAAATGTTATTGTTCCACGTTACGCCGCTGAATTAACGGAAATGGAACACACAATGTCTCGTGTTTACTATAAGTGTCTAATTGTGTCAGAAACTCACGCGGAAAGCGTGCAAAATCGTAAATTTGAGCGCGTATAGATTTGTAATCGCTATTTTTAACTTAAATACTGTAAACACTAAGTTTTGACTACATCAATGGGTCGTTATAAATTTATATAAATCAAATAAGCAATAATAATAATCAAATGTTTGTTTTTAATGAAATTAATTCCCTGTTGGGTTCTAATCATTATAACTATACATGCAAATTTTGAAAAAATTACAAAAAGCGGTTTAAAAGATATTGATTTTTAAAGTTGGGCACGACTTATGAAACAAGCTATAGTTAGCTTTGTCATAACTATAAAAACTCACGTCTGCCTTCAGGCAATTACGGCCGAAGCTGTACTAAGCTCGTCTATTTTACATTTTCTGGGTGTTTCTTTATCTCGAGCTTCTCTCTATAATTTTCTAATTCTGATAATTCATGAGATTAAGTACCTTTGACTTATTTGTATAATTTATTGTCTTATTCGTTGTCTAGTGATCTCTCAGCCAATGGTTGAATGCGAAGTTAAACTCTAGATGACTTCTGTGTAAAATATAGCACACACACACAAAAATACTCCATCTTGACATTTAAACTAACCAATGAGTTTTAAAAATACGGCTAACAGGAACACTAAGTGTGACATCTCTCTCATAAACGTAACCAGTCTATGATTTTGTTTATGAGTCTACTTTCTGTACATGTGACGGTCAAGTTAAGGTTACATCTATTCCCTCACCTTTCAATAACAACTAAAATGTTCCATTCGCAAAACTTGCTAATGTTATTTCTGTAACTGTTTTATAATTGCACTGTAACTGTAATTATCTACTTAATTTATGTGTAACTACTTAGCCATCCGACTCAAGTTAGATCTCTATCTCCCACTAGGTGATCTATTCTACCCTATTCTATATACTATTACGTAAGCACATGGCAATTGGTACCTAAAGATATGAACAGAGTATAAATACATGATATTTTATGTCCTGAAAGATGTGAACGTGAGTATAAAAACCTGACAGTCTAGGCCCTGAAAGATATGGAAACGGTATTGACAGCTGGTCTAGGTCTATATCAATGTAGGGCACAAAGCATTAACACCTGGTCTAGATCTATATCAATGTAGGGCACAAAGCATTAACACCTGGTCTAGATCTATATCAATGTAGGGCACAAAGTATTAACATCTGGTCTAGATCTATATCAATGTAGGGCACAATGTATTAACATCTGGTCGAGATCTATATCAATGTAGGGCACAAAGTATTAACATCTGATCTAGATCTATATCAAAGTAGGGCACAAAGTATTAACATCTGATCTAGATCTATATCAATGTAGTGCACAAAGTATTAACATCTGATCTAGATCTATATCAAAGTAGGGCACAATGTATTAACATCTGATCTAGATCTATATCAATGTAGTGCACAAAGTATTAACATCTGATCTAGATCTATATCAATGTAGTGCACAAAGTATTAACATCTGATCTAGATCTATATCAATGTAGTGCACAAAGTATTAACATCTGGTCTAGATCTATATCAATGTAGGGCACAAAGTATTAACATCTGGTCTAGATCTATATCAAAGTAGGGCACAAAGTATTAACATCTGATCTAGATCTATATCAATGTAGTGCACAAAGTATTAACATCTGGTCTAGGTTCATGTCAGAGATCGAATGAGAAGATAGACGCCTGCTAGTCTATGTCCATAAAAGAGATTGGCACAGATAGTTAACATTTGATCTTGATCTTTTCTTTTATTTAATCTTCTTTCATTGTTAACACGCACGAAAAAAAACCACACAAACATGCACACCAATTACACTCTTATTTTAAGCATTACCATTTTATTGAGTTCAAATAATTCTTTAAAGAATTAAGGCTTTCAGGCTGGACAGACACAAATGAAATGTTTTCCCAAGAAAGAAGAATGACGTTTTTAAGATAACAGAAATAAAATGCCTGTCAGAACGAAGGCCTGTCACACTGATAAAAAGACAGTTCATTGGTTACTATAGTTTCTGGAAATTGTTTTTTTCAACTTCAACGTTAGCAATAAAATGGCTTTGACATTATCTGTCTGGCTGTCTAGAAGGCGAGTACAAATGTTTATTTAACTAGAAATTGTAAAAGCTATGGCAGAACACAATTAGAATTACACAGATTGTTCTTTGTAGGGCTGATGTTAAATTACTAATTATTTAAATCTAACGTGTACTTAGTCTTTTGAGTGTGATCAATAATAGTGAGCTGTCTGGAATAGATAATATCTGGAAAATTATGTTGAAACTTTTCCTTCTTCGTTCAGTTGGACATTAAATTCCGCTCTTTCTCTTTATCTCTCTCTCTCTCTCTATATATATATATATATATATATATATATATAAGGCAAGGTAAAGTACGAGACTTAAACCGGCGTCTTAGCACGCGAGTTTCCACCCATATGTGCTCTGCCGCCTATCCAGAAATGTTCGGAGATTTCTGTATAGTGTCTCCTCAAGCATCGAAACTCAGATGCAAGGCGACATTCCTCACCTTCCCAGGCTAATACCCTGGTACCCATTTCTGCCAACGGCTGGGTCGACCGTGGGGGTATTTTTTTTTCATACCACGAGTACAACTCACACTGCTCCCAGCGGGAATCGAACATGGGTTGTCCGAACGTCGGTAGTCCAGTCGGGTGGTTTTCCCTAGATATATATATCTTTCTTCCTCACTGCTGATTGTTTACACTCTTTTACATGGTTATAGCTCAGCCATACAATGTCTCAGAAAAGGTAGTTGTTGAAAGCAATATTTGACTTGTCAAGTCTGCATGTCGATTAGAATCATCTTTAACTTGCCGTCATGCCAACACTGTGACACAGTTTTCTGGTATCTATTCCAAACTTGAAATAAAACCGAGCTCTCTTTTTGTCAATAGTGACGTGAATCTCAAGTATCTTCGGGACAGTTCATAATATCCATGCTCAGCAGTTTATGTTAGACAATCCACTTCTCATTGTATCTATAATTGCAGGGTGTCACTAACCTCAGCTGACCATTCATTTTGCCTTTAAAAACAGTTTCACTATCGATAGCTGACACTTTATTGTACATTTACGGACAGTTTTATTTCCTCATAACTGACCAAACAGTCTTCTAGATTCAACCCCCTTCTTTGCCATGGTAGTCTCCCCATTTCCCTAAATACTTCAATGTGGGAGTATCAATTTTACCGATTCATTCCAGAAAACATGAAAAATGAGACACTTCAAACCGTGTCTCACAATTTCACATCCTTCATGCATTTGACCCGTTTTATTTCAGTATCGATCGTTCTAGAATGTCCAAGTCTTATATTGGCAGCACAAGGTGGGAAGTGAGAAAATGTTGAAGAGGCTCTTTTTTGCTTTATTGTTTTATTAGTCGGACATATTTTTTTTACTGTATATTGAGTATGTTTCCACTGCATTCCTGTTGTCATGCCGTCAAACTGAATGAATATTGATCTGTTTGTCTTAGTTCTATATCCCCTCTGTGTTAATGTTCAGTCTTAATCTGGCAATATTCGTTACTTCTCTTGTATAGATAATAACACCGCTTTTAAATAAAACTGTAAGTTTTGATTGTCCTGTTTATTTAATCTTCTGCAGGTTTTCTGTTTTTTTTTTTGGTTTGTTTGTTTGTTTGTTTTTTTGTTGTTTTTTGTTGTTGTTGTTTTTTTTTTTGGGGGGGGGGGGGGTAATAGTGCTACATCGTCAACTGTTTACTTCAATAAATACACCCTCCCCTCCTTTCTGCAGATCAGATAGTAAGTTGTATTGCAGATTGTTATGATAGGACACTGATGAGTTCGTAATGGAAGGCGACCGGTGAAGTATAGCACAGACAATGTAAGAGAGAGAGAGGGGAGGGAGGTGTTACAAATGGAAAGGCTGGAGATGTCAAAGAAAATATATCCTCTGATGTTTAAAATACCACAATAAGTATACAAAAAGCAAGAGAAGCCTTAACTACGCTAGGAAACTATTGAAATCCCCCAAAATTAAATTTAATTAAATTAAAATGTTCAACTTCCATGAAGAAAAAGGCTTCCGATAATGAATTCTTGCGCAGATTAAAAGGATAAAAGCTGATGGAACAAAATTACTAATTTAGATCTATGGAAAAGTACCACGCAGAAAAAGTCATTCGACAAAGATATGCGACAAATACGACGGCACTGAATAGGGTACATACTGCGTAGGCCAACTGAGTCTATTACACTATAGGCTATTACTAAAATCTGCAGGGGACAAGACACAAGGGAAGCCCAAATATTCTTAGAGAAGACAGGTAGAAAAAGTGTGAAGAAGATGGGGAAGATAAGGAATTGCAACAAATAGGACAGCTTGGATAGTGTGTGTTTTTTTTAAAAGCTATGCTCCCACAGGGAGTTGAAAGGGAAAAAAGAAGAAACAGAAGGGGAAAAAATAAGGAGACGAAGGAAAAAGAGGAAGCAAAAGAACTCTCTTTTCTTCAATGTTAAATAAAGCTTGTCACAATTGTCATGATTCATTTTCTAAGGGTTTACATGATGGCACACATTTTCACTTTATTAAATCATTAATTACTTTCCATTATGTATGTCTTTTATGTTAAACTGAACACTACTCTTATATATTTATGTTGTTATTTCGTTTTTCCTTAGATTTCTTCAGTCACTGGAAAAATAAGTTGAAACATTTCTTCTAATTTTACTTTTCCTGCTACACTTCTTTACTGTTACATTTATTCTTCGTCCGAACTTAAAAGTACGATGTGAAGTAAGCAGCAAATGTATAAAGCAGCTAAACTAATAGGGAGACGAGACAAGCTAACGCGTTGCGGCAAAAACCTTTATCAGTTATACAACGCAAACTATTCTAAAATTAAAAAAGCACAAATCCAAACAAGAAAGCTAAACGCAATAACACTGATATGAAAAATGGCAGGAAGAAACGGTGGCCAGGATTTTTTCCGCCATTTTTCAGATCATTGTTACCGCGTTTAGCATTAATGTTTAAATTTCTGTGTTTATTTTAAAATAGTTTGTGTTTTGTACCTAATGAAGGCTTTTGCCGAAAAGTCGCAGTTTGGCTCGTTTCTCTATTCGTTTAGCTGTTTAGTACCATTGTGTGCTTGTCTTGTATTGTTTTCCTCAGCTTTACTCGTAGTCCCGCATAGTAT
Organism: Megaustenia siamemsis; assembly: GCA_032433765.1. Taxonomy (NCBI): domain Eukaryota; kingdom Metazoa; phylum Mollusca; class Gastropoda; order Stylommatophora; family Ariophantidae; genus Megaustenia; species Megaustenia siamemsis. Next base: position 50,422,391 of record JAVIAB010000092.1, read on the forward strand.
TTAACATTATATATTTTTTGTATCTGAGCCTATCTCCATTAATGGGGGACTGGTTGGTCTCGAGGCAAGTCGCCGGTCTCGAGACAGAGAGGTTGTGAGTTCAAATCCCGCCTGCACCAGTTGGGATTTGTATTTATGATTTCTCTCTTCGGCAACCACCCCTGGTCTCAGCAGCAAGGCCCGGCTTGAAATGTCAACTAGTCATCGACGGCAAAAATATGAGTACCTCCGAAGACGGAGTTATCTGCCTGTGTGGCGAGTGACCCATGTGCTAAATTGATGTCAGTGAAAAACGGATTAACACGCAAAATTCAGCTCCTTGTCTCTAGGGACTTCGCAACAGGTGAAAGCTGGCGAAGGGAACAAAATTAAAGTCTCAATTAAAAGTACGATGATCGGGCGTAATTTGTGAAGTTTTCTTGGTTCACTGCAAACTGCAATTTTCATTTCAACATATCTGACTTCTAGCATCGTATCTGACTTCTAGCATCGTATCTGACTTCTAGCATCGTATCTGACTTCTAGCATCGTATCTGACTTCTAGCATCGTATCTGACTTCTAGCATCGTATCTGACTTCTAGCATCGTATCTGACTTCTAGCATCGTATCTGACTTCTAGCATCGCTACGGGCCCTGTTACTGTCTTCTTCTCTACACCTGCCCACTTGTCTGGACTTGTCTGTTTCCAGGACCACCAAAACAAAGTGGCGGTAAGGGTGTCTTTGTCAGTTCTTTTGATTCCGACACCAGCTGCCAACGGTGGTGACCTGCTATCGGCTGTCAGTTATGACCTGCTAATGGCTGTCAGCTGTGGCCTGCTAACGGCTGTCAGTTATGACATGCTAATGACTGTCACCTGTGGCCTGCTAACAACGGCTGTCAGTCACTGTTTATCGTTTAAAAATGAAACTTCATATCAATCATAAACGAACTCAGATGAGAGAAAACCTGACGCAACAACAACAAAAGTTGCACCAAAAAAAGTCGAACTGCTCCAGAAAGAACAATGATACGCAGAATGAACCCCATCATATCTCCAGTCTAACGCTTTTGGAATATTATTTTAGTGGATGTGTTCACGGAAAAGGAGACAAGAGAGATCTGAACGTGTGGAAAAAAAGATATCTTCGAAGAATATTTAATGGGACAATGAGAAACAAAATAAGAAATGAAGAAATCAGGAAAAGAATGAGAGCAGATCTAGTTCTCAGTTTCTTCCAGAGGGAAAAAATTGTGTTGCTTGGGTATGTAAGCAACTGTGGTTTAGTTGTGTCTTGTAAGGTTTGTTGTAAGAGATGGTCTAGTTGTGTCTTGTAAGGTTTGTTGTAAGAGATGGTCTAGTTGTGTCTTGTAAGGTTTGTTGTAAGAGATGGTCTAGCTGTGTCTTGTAAGGTTTGTTGTATGAGATGATCTAGTTGTGTCTTGTAAGGTTTGTTGTATGAGATGATCTAGTTGTGTCTTGTAAGGTTTGTTGTATGAGATGATCTAGTTGTGTCTTGTAAGGTTTGTTGTATGAGATGATCTAGTTGTGTCTTGTAAGGTTTGTTGTATGAGATGGTCTAGTTGTGTCTTGTAAGGTTTGTTGTAAGAGATGGTCTAGTTGTGTCTTGTCATGTTTATTGTATGAGATGATCGAGTTATGTCTTGTCATGTTTATTGTATGAGATGATCGAGTTATGTCTTGTCATGTTTATTGTATGAGATGATCGAGTTATGTCTTGTTAGGTTTGGTGTAAGAGATGGCCGAGTTATGTCTTGTTAGGTTTGTTGCAAGAGATGGTCTAGTTGTGTCTTGTCAGGTTTGTTGCAAGAGATGGTCTAGTTATGTCTTGTCAGGTTTGTTGCAAGAGATGGTCTAGTTATGTCTTGTCAGGTTTGTTGCAAGAGATGGTCTAGTTATGTCTTGTCATCTCTGTTGTATGAGATGCCCGAGTTATGTCTTGTTAGGTTTGTTGCAAGAGATGGTCTAGTTGTGTCTTGTCAGGTTTGTTGTAAGAGATGGCCGAGTTATGTCTTGTCAGGTTTGTTGCAAGAGATGGTCTAGTTATGTCTTGTCATCTTTGTTGTATGAGATGGCCGAGTTATGTCTTGTCAGGTTTGTTGTAAGAGATGGCCGAGTTATGTCTTGTCATCTTTGTTGTATGAGATGGCCGAGTTATGTCTTGTCATCTTTGTTGTAAGAGATGGCCGAGTTATGTCTTGTCATGTTTGTTGTATGAGATGGCCGAGTTATGTCTTGTCAGGTTTGTTGTAAGAGATGGCCGAGTTATGTCTTGTCATGTTTGTTGTATGAGATGGCCGATATATGTCTTGTCATCTTTTTTGTAAGTGATGGACTAGTTGTATCTTGCCATATATACTGTGAAAGATGGTCCAGTTATGTCTTGTCAGGTTTGTTGTAAGAGATGGCCTAGTTGTATCTTGCCATATATACTGTGAAAGATGGTCCAGTTATGTCTTGTCAGGTTTGTTGTAAGAGATGGCCTAGTTGTATCTTGCCATATGTACTGTGAAAGATGGTCCAGTTATGTCTTGTCAGGTTTGTTGTAAGAGATGGCCTAGTTGTATCTTGCCATATATACTGTGAAAGATGGTCCAGTTATGTCTTGTCAGGTTTGTTGTAAGAGATGGCCTAGTTGTATCTTGCCATATGTACTGTGAAAGATGGTCTAGTTATGTCTTGTCAGGTTTGTTGTAAGAGATGGCCTAGTTGCAAATTGGCAGTTCTCTGTTACAAGAGACCCAGTTATTTCTGGCCGAATTTGTTGCATGCAATACATGACAATTTTGTATCTTGCAACGGTGACTGGAAGTAACCACCCAGTTGCGTCGCTCTGCTTAGCGACGATAGCTCAGTGGTTAGTGATCTGGCTACAAAGGACAAGAGGTCGGGTTCGATCCTGGTCAACGGCTTCCGGGTTCACCCAGCCTTAAATGGGAATTAGATTATTTTTCTGGGAATGTAAAGCGCCACGGGCGTAATATCAACCCATTTACCACAAAAATCATGTGCCGACGGTCTGTAAAAATTATGGTCACCATAACATTTAACCATAATAATGCCATATTCTCTATACGCCAGTTGGTGTGGAGGAGCTCTTAGATATGTAGGTAGGTAGGTAGGAAGGTAGGTAGGTAGGTAGGTATATAGACAGACAGACAGACAGACAGACAGATAGACAGACAGCCAGATAGACAGACAGACAGATAGACAGATAGACAGACAGACAGATAGACAGATAGACAGACAGCCAGATAGACAGACAGACAGATAGACAGATAGACAGACAGATAGACAGACAGATAGACAGACAGCCAGATAGACAGACAGACAGATAGACAGATAGACAGACAGACAGACAGACAGATAGATATATCTATTTGACTATAAAAAGTCATCCAATAGAGAGTATGCTGACTACAATAATACGCAGTAACATTTAATGTCGTGTGGCAGTAAACTATTATATTTGATATTAGACCACAGACTGTGAATATTAAAAGGCTAGAACTTATGCTCACTGTTAATACGTTCGTGCCATCTGCGAGTCACGTAAATATTGTCATTTCACCTGAGTCGTATAGCGAACATCAATATGAAATGAACGAACATTCTTCTTCCTCTTCTGCGATCATGGCTTTGTCAGACTAGGATTCCAGAAACTCTTATAAAGGCTGCTCTCTGTTTTAGTGATTCGGGTGCTGCGTAAAGTTTCTCTTCCAGGGAGGTGGGCGTGGGTGATATTGACCTTCCATGATATTGACCCCATATTGACTGCTCTGCACTGGGATAAATCCTGTAAGATGTCTTTTTTTTTGTTTTCATGCCATCTAGGGTAAAGTGGCTTTGGCTTGTATTTCCTATTTTGAGTTTGGTGAACTTATGTTTTCTCATTCTGTTCTGGCATGTGCATAGGCCAAGTATGATGACTTGATCCCTCCTTGATAGTTGGAGGTATCCATCCTTCTGGTTATACTTTGGGTGTTCGTATTTCCATTTTAATGATACTGGCTTTTGATGATGGAATTGGTTTCATCGCAGCTGATATGATGGTTCTCTTGTGGTAACCTCCCTCCCTCCTTAGTTAGTTTGTCTGCACATTCGTTTCCGTGTATATTACAGTGTGATGGTATCCACCGGATGACCACTCTCTGGAAATTATTGCACAATTAGTCTAGGGTCTATAAACAAACTCAACAGCTCAGGCACAAAATACAACATGAAAAGCAACATCAACAAGACAGAAGTCATGAATGTCGCCAAAAATAATCAGAACATCAACATAACTATAGAAGGAAGGTAACTAAAACAAGTAGATGAATTCCTAGGAAGTTTAGTGACAAACGATAATTCTCAAACAGCAGAGATAGAATCAAGATGCAACAAGGCTTGTCAAATCATTGGACATTTATCACCAACATTGTCCAACAAGGAAATAACTCTGGAGGCAAAACGAGCACTATAAAATACAATCTTCATCCCAACATTGTGCTACCAATGCCAGACCTGGGCTCTAAATGCAAGAACAGTAAGAAAATTAACCTCTACTGAGATGAAATGTGTTAAAACACAACAAACATGGCAGGATGAAATTGCATTCCATGTCAGAAGTGACACTGCCAGTTCCAGCAGGACTTGCACAAGTTTGAAACGCATGTATGGTTCTTCTACTCGTATAATAGTAATTATCTTTAACGCTCTATTTCTATTTCACGTTCTATTGTCCAACTGTCATCACCAAGTACAATGCCTGCTGGCGTAGGCGATTATAACTCTCCACAACTTTCGATCTCAACAGCTATTTATCATTTCTCTTGTTGAACTGCCAAGCCATTATCTTAAGATGTCTGGTATCTTTTTCCTCTATCTCTTCGTCCCTCAATTTTCCCAGTTGTCACAATATATTCTAACTGCTCCCTTCTCGTTGCATAACCAAAAAATGATGATTGTTTCTTCCTATATTGGAAATTGGCTCTCTTTTTGCTTTGGCATTTTTCAGGACATTTTCATTACTATTCTGATCTGTCCATGGTATTCTCAACATTCTTCTGTAAAACCACATTTCTACGGCCTCCAGTGATTTTCTTGTCTGTTGTCCCATTGTCCATGATTCACATCCATATGTTATGACTGGCTCTACATAACATTTAAGAGCTCTTTTTCTTGATACTATTGTCAAAAGTGGATTGCACAGTATCTTCCTCATTATTTGGAGAGCTGCTTTCGGCTAAGCCATTCCGCTTCTCGCCTCTATTGTATATCTTCCGCCTGAGGTTAATAAAGTTCCCAGATATTTAAATTCATTTACCTGCTTTAATATTGTTCCACTTGTTGTCCAAATGTATCTGAAGGAAATATTCTATTTTTGGCCATCTATGAGTCCGATGTTAAGTCGATCTTATCTTTCTTATAAAAGAAAAGATCTATCTTCGGTATGATCACATATAATTTCATTTATCTCAAATGTTTTCAATTAATACCTAACAGTTTTTTGTAGATACTTCATTAGATTCATTAAGTAATTAATTGACAGAGTCTTTATTACCATCTATAATACATTATTACAACATCTGTTCTGCTGAAAGTGTGGAGAAATTATTTTGTTGAAACATGCTCTCCAACTTGACAAGTTTAAGTATAATATTCTCTACTCGCCAAACGCTGATGAGAACCGTTGTTAAACAAGAATTTTTTTAGGTTATCCGGTAATCTGTCTGAACCTCGTTGCTGCGTACAGTTAAACCGTGCAGTAATTGGCGTTGGATCGATGAGGTGTGAAGAAGGAATCTTGGAGTAAAGTTAGGATATAAGCCAGTAAAGTGGATAGACTGAAAGAATGCATTAGTGAAGAATTATGTGGGAGCTTGTGTTAACAGAAAAATATAGAGCATGCACACTCTCAACAGTAACATATGGGATAAGGTTTGTATTAATATAGAAGATGGGTAATAAACTATGCTTAATTATTTATAACGAAATATGGGTATAGACTGAAAGAAAGAATATCTTTACGGCATTTCCCATTACTGGGGTTTGGCGGGGGGCTTATATGGCGGGAGAATAAACGCTGTTTGTTCAGTGCAGAGTCACCACGAGGTGTTCAAGGCTCTGAGTTTGTAATTTTACCTCCGATATAGAAAAAAAAACGTGTGACCCTACTGGGGTTCGAACCCACGTTCTCCTCTTTTGAAGCGCGACAAGTTATCGATTTGGTGAATCGCTCTACTGTGTGTGATACATTTGTAAGAAGTACAGACCAGATTGTGATGATAATAGATTTTGATACAGATTATGAACAAAAAATAAAGGGATTTGGCCATAAGTTGTAGTAACATTTATCTTCTCTGATGCATCTCTATTTTACGTTTTAGAAAAGCTAGCATGTTTCAATGCCCACAAGTGTATTATCAGCAATAACAAATGCAAATGGCAAAAAATCAATGGTATTTTGGAATAACTTCAAATTTCGGCAATTTAATTACAAATCTTGGACACAGAACCAAACAAGTCAACTGCTAATGACAAAAAATTAATTAAAAATAACAATTGCTGTTTTACACAAGACAAGCTGATGAAACAGTCAAAGGCTCGGAAAGTCAAACATGGGAAATCAGATTTCGATATTATGTGAGTTTGAAAATATCTCAAGCGAATAAAACATCTTAATTCAAACTACCTGTGGCTTTACAAATCTGGAAATTTAAAATGTGGAAACAGCCAGAGAACAGGAATATTATTTTAGAACGTTATTTTAAAAACTGCTTTCCGTCGGCGGATGTGCGGAGTTCAAAGGATGAAATATCGCAGTAAACTAATACAAATGAGACATCATCAACATCCACGTCTGTTGAACGATAAAATTATTTTTATTGACAGACGTCTCAGGCAGTCACATTTAAGGGGAGAGACAGAATTATATAGCCGAAAAAAAGAAGAAAAGAAGTAGAAAACAAGATAGTAGAGTTGATGATAACAAGGCAACCATTTTTGTTTCACTGGAGGACGGGTCGGATGGGGGACTGGGGAGCTGTAATGTTTTTATAAATAAAGGATTACTTCCACTGACCTCGCGTTTAAAATGTGCCCAGTTCGAATCCATGTTTGAACCAGTTCGAACCCATGTTGGAGCCAGTTTGAATCCATGTTGGAGCCAGTTCGAATCCATGTTGGAGCCAGTTCGAATCCATGTTGGAGCCAGTTCGAATCCATGTTGGAGCCAGTTCGAATCCATGTTGGAGCCAGTTTGAATCAATGTTGGAGCCAGTCGAACCCATGTTGGAGCCAGTTTGAATCCATGTTGGAGACAGTCGAACCCATGTTGGAGCCAGTTCGAATCCATGTTGGAGCCAGTTCGAATCCATGTTGGAGCCAGTTCGAATCCATGTTGGAGCCAGTTTGAATCAATGTTGGAGCCAGTCGAACCCATGTTGGAGCCAGTTTGAATCCATGTTGGAGACAGTCGAACCCATGTTGGAGCCAGTTCGAATCCATGGTGGAGCGATCGAGTTTTGAATTTCCCCGTGACCCACATTTGTGAGTGTAAATAAATAAGATAAACTAGTCATATAGGAGGTTGTCGATAAAACGTTGGTCAGCTTTTGTAATTGCACGCCTGGAAGAATCATTCTCTGACTATTGAAAATCGTATAAAGCAGATTGTATGCCCGGACAAAATTGTATAAGTAAAACCTATTATTTTATTGAAAAGATATCATTGAGCATTCCTTTTTTCAATTTCCTGATTTAAAATACGTTCATTTTAAAATTCAAAAATGCTCTCTTATAATTTTTCATTAAGTTTTTTTCCCCACTAATTTGAATTAAAGATAGCAAGTGGGACAAAGTTCCGTTATTTCAAAAATATATATGTAATTACATTTATATAGCCAGCCCCTGTGAATACCGGTACATTATTTTCACAAAAATTGTTTCCAATTAAAGGATTTTACGGATATAGTTATAGTTAACTACAGAGATTATATACATATATAATAGCATAGCTTGTAAGGAGAATATTCGCACCTCCAGCGATCCTATTCACGAAAGTCGAAACACACTTTATATATTTTATAAGTTGATTTATTAGAAATCTTCTTTGTGTCCACTTTTTTTCTTTAATAGGTACGTAATTAATCAAAGAATTTATTACATGCTCAATAAAGATGCCAATAAGTTAAACTATTTTTTTTTTTAGATTTAACTTTAATAGTCGAATTGAGCACTTACAGGTGCACGCACTGTACTATTTGAGATTTTTTTTTCTGGCCCATTGCTTCAGAGTTTTGGTAATGTTGGTCCGAACCTTTCAAAACTCAGTTATGGAACTTCAACTTTACTTTGCTAACTTCAGTCTTTCGTTCTCTAGAATCTTGAAGAGCTCCAGTTATCCAGCAGCATCAGACATCAATAGGTCTTGATAGAAGGTAGCAATACTCAACAACATAAATGTGGAACAGATTTTCTTGCAAAAAGCTAATGTTGACGTAGGTTCTGAAGGTGTACAAAAACGATTGTTTAATTCTTCGATCGGATAATTTAATTTGTTAACAAATAAGTCAATTACAATCTTGCAAGATCACACAATTATTTTTCGTTTTTTTTTTCCCTTCAAACGAAGTGATTTTTCAAGTTTCTCTCAAAAATGTTACAGTTCGCTTGAAAGTTTAACACGACCGGTGTGAGGTCGGTTATTAATTTTGTATTTCCCTTAAAATGAAATGTTCAATAACTGTAAATCCTGGGAAACATCTGTGAACAATTTTATATCTAACAAAAACTAAATATCTTCGAGAGGAGTGAAAAACGCTTCTTTCTACAAGACTTTTGATTGGAGCCAACAACGAAGTCAAAACGTGTTTAAAACATTGCTAACTGAGGGCCAGCTTTCTAAGCAAAGACATAATACGCCTTTAGAAATTTTATTATAATTCAATTTTTGAGAAAACTATTGGTGCGCTCTAGCACTTAAACATATAAAATTAATCATTCTTAAACCTACTTCCATTAAGTACTCACATTTAAAACGTTGTTACTAGATGTTCCATTTGAGTAATTTAATATACGGGTAGGAAGCAAGACATGACCCATCAAGGAATCTCACGAGTCCCTTAGTTTTTCTTCTCTAATTTGGAAATCAATGTGTTTTTTTTTTCTTTTTTTTTGCTTGATATTCAAGTTTAGTAAGTGCAACAGTAAATATTTCTGTGATGTCAGAGCAATGTTTTCTATCTTTAGGCGCTGTCAAGCCCAATTGCACTTCCTTGATGTCCAGATCGTGAATTCAACAGCTGATAAATGTAGTTATTTGTAATTTGTTCTGAATATCTGTGGATTCATCCAAACCTGGACCACAGATCAGTTTATCAGTTTTGGAGACTAAAACTGGACTCATTTTATTTATTGTTATTTTTGACAAATTTTCCGTACATGTGCGAACGTTTTGTCTATCAATATAAAAAGGTAACATAAAACAAGCTTTTGTAGCAACATTACCTTTTTTGGTAAACATAAGCATCGATTTACTCTGTTCATAGAGTTGTTCTTTTTTCGTTTAATTCGCTTCAGATAAGAGGAAGTATTTTTTTTTTGCCCCAGATAAGGGCTAGGAAGAATTTATTTTTACTCAAATTATCGTGACGCGTATCATAAAGACGTCTCAGTTTTGCTGCTGTTGAATTAAGTAGATCTTATCTGGCACAAATATGTTTGCCTCGTAGTTCCACGTCAATAATCTCATTTCCCCATTCTAGCCTAACACTTTGAGTTCCATAAGCGTTTTTCTAATGTGATTTTTATGCGGTTTTTTTATCTGATTTTTATAAGCAATATATTTATAAGAGAAAAGAACAAAACCATATTTATAAGAAGAAAAAAACACACAAAATATACAAGTCGATGTCGAAGTAGATAGAAAAGACCTAGAAAGAGTTCAAGAATACAGTCAGCTTGGACATTTTATAACAAATGACGGAAAATTTAAGACAAAAATGGCCAAAAGAATAGGAATGACGAAAAATAAACTTTAAGAACATGAAAAATATAATCACATCAAAGCAGACAACATAAGAAATAAAACTAAGAATTTTAAATTGCTATATCTATTCAATATTACTGTAAGAAGCAGAAAAGAAAAAACAGAACTTAAAATTTAAGATCTTAAATTGTGGATCTATAGAAATATGGGGAGAATTGGGTGGAAAGAACATAAGACAAGAAGGGATGTTCTAAATCAGACAGACATCAGGCAGGCAGACCGACAGATCAAATAGATAGATAGATAGATAGATAGATAGATAGATAGATAGATAGATAGATAGATAGATAGATAGATAGATAGATAGATAGATAGATAGATAGATAGATAGATAGATAGATAGATAGATAGATAGATAGATAGATAGATAGATAGATAGATAGATAGATAGATAGATAGATAGATAGATAGATAGATAGATAGATAGATAGATAGATAGATAGATAGATAGATAGATAGATAGATAGATAGATAGATAGATAGATAGATAGATAGATAGATAGATAGATAGATAGATAGATAGATAGATAGATAGATAGATAGATAGATAGATAGATAGATAGATAGATAGATAGATAGATAGATAGATAGATAGATAGATAGATAGATAGATAGATAGATAGATAGATAGATAGATAGATAGATAGATAGATAGATAGATTTATAGACAGACGGGCGGACGGATGGACGGACGGACGGACGGACGGACGGACGGACGGATGGACGGATGGATGGATGGATGGACGGATGGATTGATGAATGGATGGATGGATGGATGGATGGATGGATGGATGGATGGATGGATGGATGGATGGATGGATAGACTCTAATGCCTAAGTTGGAAAAGACAACACGGAAACTGAGAAGGCAATAGGAAAAGAAGAAATAACAAGCCAAAATGGAGAAAGATTAATTGATTATGTTTAACAGAAAGATTTATTATAGGTGGCATTTTATTCCCATACAAGGAGATACAGGAAACGTCTTGGTTATCTCCTGATGATCAATAGCATAAATCAGATTCACCGCTTGTATAGGAAGGCAATTTTGAACATCTTTGATAGACGTGAGAGAGCATGTAGAGGGAAGGATGTCAACATTGATTATAATTTATATATTGGGCAGATAAAATTAAAACTGAAATATCAGCATACAAAACGAAAGCCTCGTAAGATAGATGGCCACAAACTGAAAGACAGGAACATTAATGGAAACTTCAACCTGGAGCTAAAAACGGATATACTGTGCTTGGCGAACTAGATGAGAAAACCGTAGATGAAATGTAGGAATTCCACAGCACAGCTGTATAGCTGTCGTCAGAAGTAAGTCCTAGGTATAAGGAAATAGAACGAAGAGCATGGATTTCTAATATTACATGGAAACACATACAAGAAAGGAAATAAGACAAGATAGCTATGTTAGCAGTAGAGACTGATCTAGAAAAAGACATAGCAAAAGCAACATACAATTACTAGACAACAAAGTAAAAAGCACGGCCAGAAGAGACAAGAGAGACCATATAGATAACCTGTCAATGAAGGTGGAGGGAGCAGCAGTAACTCTTTATAATGTGCAGAAGATGCTAACGAAATTTTTTTTTCTTACATATAGTAGGGCACATGTAATGAATAAATATGGAACCATACTAACATCAATTTAAGGAATAAAGTCACGATTGGCTGCACACTTTCAGGAAGTCGTTCATCATCATCATCAAGTACCGGGCCTGCTGGCGTAGGTGATCATGTTTCTCCACAACTTTCGATCTCGGCAGCTATTTATCATTTCTGTTGTTGACCTTCTGCCAAGCCATTCTCTTAAACTGTCTGTTATTTTTTTTCTCTTTGCTTCCCTCTATCTCTTCGTTCCTCAATTTTTCCAGTTGTTACAATATATTCCAGTTGTTCTCTTCTCATTACATGGCCAAAAAATGATGATTGTTTCTTCCTACTATTGGAAATTAGCTCTCTTTTTGCTTTGACCTCTCTCTAAACATTTTCATTACTCTTTTTAGCTGTCCATGGTACTCTCAACATTCTTCTGTAAAACCACATTTCTACAGACTGCAGTGATTTTCTTGTCTGTTGTCCTATTGTCCATGATTCTCATCCATATGTTAAGACTGGCTCTACATAACATTTAAGAACTCTTTTTCTTGTTTCTATTGTCAAAAATGGATTGCACAGTATCTTCCTCCTTTTTTGGAAAGCTGCTGTTGCCTGAGCCATTCTGCATCTCACCTCAGAAAGTCGTTAATCGTCTAATATTACGGCGTTTAAAAGATTTTACAGCCGACGCACTAGCCTTGCAGTTAGATATACATTTAGATTCATCATCATGTGCCATACCGGTTGACGTAGGCGATCATGTCCTTCCACAATCTTCTATCTACAATGCATCGTATCAGTTCTGTTGTTGACTATTTTCTATGCCATGACATCAAGCTATCCAGTATTTTCTCTCTTTGTCGTCCGCGATCTCTCTTTCTTTTTATTTTGCCAGTTGTAACCAAGTATTGCAACTTTCCTCTTCTCGTGATGTGCCCGAAAAATGTTGATTGTTTCTTTCTGATGTTTTTTAGGAGCTCCCTTTTTGTGTTGGCCTCTTTGAGAACTTCCTCGTTGGTTTTTTTTTAGCTGTCTAGGAAATTTTCAACATTCATCTGAGAAATCCCATCTCAGTGGCCTCTAATCGTCTTTTCATTTGTTTGTCTACTGTCCATGATTCGCTTCCATAGGTCAGAATTGATTTTAATAAACACCGATGGACTCTCTTTCTCATTTCTATTGACATAGATTTGTTGTATAAGATATTTTTAATTTTCTGAAATGCTATTTTGGCCTGAGTTATTCTGCTTTTTATTTATGTGGTGCGTCTTCCATTTGATGTTATCACCGTGCCCAAGTATTTGAAACGTTGCACTTGTTTCAGATTTGTCTCGTTTATTTTTATGCTGCATGATGGTAATGATTGTTTCTTCGATATGACCATTACTTCTGTTTTCTTACTATTCAGACTGAGACCTTTCTTGTTGCTTTCTTTTACTATTATGTCTATCATTTCTTGCAGCTCATTCTCTGTCTCTGCTATTAAGACTGTGTCATCCGCATATCGCAAATTATTTATGTTGTGACCGTTGACTTCAATTTCTCTACTATTAATCTCATAATATGTTCGCTGTAAAGTGAAAACAAATCCGGCGACAAAATACAGCCTTGTCTGACTCCTTGTTTTATAAGTTGAAATTGTCCTGTTTGGTTGTTAATTCGTATAGCTGCTGTTTGTTGCCAGTACATGTTTGTTATGATTCACAGATCCTTGCCATCAGTGTTTAATTTCCCCAGCATTTTGATTATTTCCACATAATTTACTTTGTCAAATGCTTTTGTGTAGTCTATAAAGCACATATATAGATCTTTCTTTACCTCTTTAGATCTTTCTATCAATGTTCTTAAGATGTATATTGCATTATTGGTGCCTATCCTTCGACAAATCCTCATTGTTCCTCACGTATTTCTGAATTTATTTTGTTCCTTACATGTATCATGATGATTCTTAGTAATATTTTCGTCATATGGCTTATGATAATAATAGTACGATGGTCTTCACAATCAGTGGCGCCTGACTTCTTTGGTATGGCTAAGACTCTGGTATTTCATCATCATAGAGTTGACTGATATATTCTGTCCATCTTTCCATTGTCTTCTCCTGTCCCATTATTATATATCCTTTCTTTGATTTCACACATCCTGAAACTTTGACTTCTTTTCTTCCTGTTAATTCATTTAACTGATTGTGCATAAATGTTGAGTCTTTCTTTTGTTGTTTTTCCATTTCTTCACATTTATGTTTTAACCATCCTTCCTTTGCTTCTCAGTATTTGTTTTGGATCTCTTTGTGAACTATTTTGTATGTCCGTTCTTCTTTCTTATGTTTGCTTCTTTCATCCATTAGTTGTAATATTTCTTCTGTCATCCATTTCTTTTTGTTGATTCTTTTAGTCACTGGTATTACTTCTTTTGATGTTTGTTGAATCGATTGTTTGAACATTTCCCACTGCTCCTGGATGCCCTGTAATTTCTCAGTAGCATTATATCTATTTTGTACTATCGTGCTGTACTTATCACTCATCTGTTTATCTATTCTAAGCATATCTAGTTCTAATTTTATATTTCTTGGGGATTTCTTTGCCTTCCGCAGTTTTATTCTTATCTTTGCAAATACTGGTACATGGTCACTATTGCAATCTGCTCCTGGCCTTGTTTTAACAGATGTTAGCCCATTCTTGATTCTTTTCTGTACCAGGATAAAATAATTTGATTGTGTACTTTTTTGTCTGGGCTTTGCCATGTCCTTAGTCGCCTAGGGTGTTGTTTGAACCAGGTGTTATCTATAATCATTTCATGTGTCTTTGCCCAATCTATTAATCTTAACCCTCTGTCATTCGTCTTTCCAAGGCCATGCCACCCTCCCCCCACCCAAAAAGTCACATTTTCACTTTAGCTGTTCCTATCTTTGCATTGAAATCCCCAATATAATAGTTCTTTCTTGGGATTTACACTGTTCCGTGGTCATCTCTAGCTCATTGTAAAAAGTGTTAATGTCTTCTACTTCGCTATTACTTGTTGATGCATAAACTTGAATTATGTTGATATCCATTGGTCTACCTCTCAATTTTACTAGCAGAATTCTATCTGATACTGGCCAAAATCCTTTCACTGTTTTGTTTCTTTCTCTATCTAACGTGATGCCTACTCCTCTTTCGTGTGAGTAAATTACATTTCCTCTGTCACGTTGTAATAATTCTGCTCCTTTCCATCTTATTTCACATAGTCCCAAGATGGGACATTCTCTTCATTTCTTGACTGATGTTCTCTAGTTTACCAACCTGGAATGCTGATCTAATGTTCCAAGTTCCTATTGTTAGTGTCTCTTTATTTTTTATCATACCATGTGATGAGAAGAAACAACAAGAGAATCTCAAAGCAAACCCTCAAATAGAAACCAGGGGTTAAAAGAAAGAGATGTCAACTTTGAGAATACTAAACAGAACACTGAAACGAGAGACAACAACAGCAACAGCTCGCCAAAATTTAACAACTCGCCCAGAACCAATGAATGTGTAGCGGGATGCAAAGCGGGTTCTGTACAGGGTCTCATACTTGATAACAAATATTATCGGACACAGAGTCTAGAATTTCTGTCCTGTGTGCCGTCTTCTTCTACTAGAAAGAACGATAAACTATTTATATGGTACTAGGAAAAGAGTTCAAGATAATAACCACTATCTCATTCACAACTTTACGTTAAAATAAAATAAAAACCGATAGAGGAGTGTGGTACAACAAGTGTAACAAAAACGTGTTATGGGCAGGTGTAGTTTTTGCATCTCCGCCACTCCAGCACCTATCTCGCCATGCGGACACAGGCGCGTCCTGCACCACCGCGTCAGAGTCTTCTAAGTCTTACTAGAGCTCGCGCGCTTGTGTGTGAATGTGCGTGTTCGCACGCGCGTCTATGTTTGTGTGTAAGATTAAACGTTTTAGCAGAAATGTCTGCTAACAGTTTGTCAAAAAATATGGAATAAGAAATTCCTAACCAAGACACGATAATGAGGAACCTCAAGGTTCAATGGTGAATGTTCTTTTTAATTTAATGCTCTTGTCAAGATGATCGCAATTGTTTTGCCAATAAAGTGATCATTTTGATAATAAAGTGATCATTTTGATAATAAAGTGATCATTTTGATAATAAAGTGATCATTGTGATAATGAAGTGATCATTTTGATAATAAAGTGATCATTTTGCTAATAAAGTGATAACAAAAGGAGACAGTAATTTGATTGTGACAACGTTAGAGTTCCTGATTTGAGTGTAATAGCTGTAGGAGAAACTAATATGTATGTGATAACAGTACGAGAAAGTAATTTACGTGAGGTAGAAGTACGAGAAAGTAATTTACGTGCGATAGCAGTATGAGAACAAGAAAATAGTAACCGACAGCAGAACGATCCCTAATATCACAGACGTCAGGGACCATAAAATGGTTATACTTACACTCAGCCAAAAAAAGAGAATATCCACAAACAAACAAATGAAGCAAAAAGAACAGACAACAAAAATAAAACTATTAAAAGTTCAAGAATCAAGGAAACCCTTAGAAGTAAAACTAACAGAGGATTTCGAGAAACTCAGTAAAGAAATAAGCACAGTAAAAGAAGGAAGAGTGGAAACAGTTTAAGAAAACAGTAATCAACATCTCAAAACTGTATGTGGAAAGAAGCTAAGGAGAAAAGAAAGGAAAAAGAGCACCCCATAGTGGAATGAAGCAATCGGAGAAGCAATTAAAGAAAATAAGAAACTATTTAAAAATTGGAGGGAGAATAAGAACCAAGAAGAATATGAAAAATATACTTTGTCCGGGAAAAGTT
The DNA here is from genome assembly GCA_032433765.1 of Megaustenia siamemsis. Classification (NCBI taxonomy): domain Eukaryota; kingdom Metazoa; phylum Mollusca; class Gastropoda; order Stylommatophora; family Ariophantidae; genus Megaustenia; species Megaustenia siamemsis. The sequence continues at coordinate 50,438,857 of JAVIAB010000092.1, forward strand.
AAAAATTTGATCAAAGAAGCTAAGCAAAACAAATTGGACAGAATTCGGACAAACTATGAACATGAACCTCAAGGCAGCCACAAGAGATTTCTACAAAAGCAGTAAAAGCCACAAGAGCGAGAAAAGAAAACCACGATCCTGCAGAGCTCATCAATGACAAAGACGGACAGCCAATATCAAATAACCAACATATGCAACAGAGATGGAAAGAATATTTTAAAGACCTATTAAATATGGCACGAACTATCAATAAGACAACAAAAACCACGCAAGAATGTACAAACACAGAACTCAACATCATGAAAAAGGAATTGAAAGACGTAATCAAATAAGCACCATGAAATAAAGCACATGGGATAGAAAACATACCAGTAGAAATAATATCAGGAGAAACAGGAATTTCATGGCTGCCCATAATATTCAATCCAGTATGGTACAAACAAAAGCCCAAGAATACTTGCAACAGCCAATCTTAGTACAAATATGGAAAAAAGACAGATAGACTGCAATGAATATAGAAGTATTTCGCTTCTCAGCCATGTAGGGAAGTCTTACATCAAAATTGTGGGGAGGGGGGGGGAGAGGTTGAGAACTATAACAGAACTACAGTTAAGCGATTTTCAAATGGAGTTCAGAAAGAAAAAGAGGACGTGCTGACGCTGTATTCACCTTAAAACAGCCAGCAAAAAAGACAACAGAATACAATGAAAAAATATAAACATTGCTTTCATCGACCAGGAAAAAGTATTCGATCGAGTAAACAGAGGACAACTGTGAGAGATACAAACAACATACGGAGTAAGCCAACATCTAACCAACCTAATTAAAAGTTTCTACATCAACAGCAATTGCACAGCCAGAAAGAAACAACATATAAAATGACTTTCCCACGTGACGGGGCAGAATGATCAAAACACATCACAACGAGCCTTCATTAAACGTCGGGAGAACACCAGACCCAAGGGCCGACCACGAAAAAGATGGAGTGATAGAATATTAGAAGCACAAGGAAACATAAAAGCAGTAGAGGCGAACATAAGAGCAAAAGACCGCAAGTTATATCTCCTCTCGACGCTGAAAGATAAAAGGAGGAAAGAGAAGAACAGTATGGACAATTAATATGCGTGTGATAACAGTCGACGGCAGTAATTGTAGTATGATAACAGTGACGGTTGCAGTTTTAGTGTTATTTGCCTAACGATCTGTACATCTGTATTCTAGCAATTCTCGAATGTTCGCATTTTCAAGAAAATTACTATTCCCATTTTATTTCATTGCACTTTACTTCTTCACATTTTGGGTATTTTAGTCACCTCTTTCATATCGTAAAAATATTTTTTTTCCAAAATCTTTTCAGGATTCCAGTTTTGTTTATAGCTGATAATTACCTTGCAATAAATCAGCTACGGATATGATATAGTCTTATTTCTATCTGTGCTACTGGGATTCTGCTTTTGGATTAATTAGAAATTGTTTTCCTTCCAGAATTAACATCAGTCTGACATTAATTATGAAATTTATTCATTTCACGCTTATGTGAGCAGACAGGCAGATCTGTTACAATTTGAGTGATGGGTATTTTTAAGCTTTTATCACTGATGTATAAGGATTCCCTCTGCGTTTGGGGTATTATCTCTTTCTTTCGATTGCATTTTAAAATACCCATTAAACGTTTTTTTCTTTGATTTTCTATTATTGTAAACGACTCGATATCCTCATCTTTACATTGTGAACTATTTTTATCTTCTTCAAAAAAAGCTCGTTTAATTTTCCCATTACTTCCATAAGGTTTGTCACTTTTTGCTTTTCTGCCGCAGATTAAAATTGTCATTGTTTGTATGATCATCAAGGAAGGTTTTTCCTTGTGTAAGAAAAAAAAAACATTGTCCCGATGTTTGGGGGATAATTATTTTTTTCTTTTATATTGAATCCTTTATAATCCCACTATTGATATGTTTTTTGTTTCTTTGTCTGATTGTTTTAACTTTCAGATTGCAGCTTTGAGTTCGTCTGTATATCTTTAACCTTTGCTTTTAATTTAATTTTATGTACTCTTTTTCTAAAGATGGAGCATGGGTCAACACCAAATTAACACTCGGGAATAATATTCAAATTTACCAAAGTTGTATGCTTAGTATACTTCTCTACGGATCAGAAACTTGGACTACCTATGCATGGCAAGAGAATAGGTTAAACAGATTTCATGCGCGTTGCCTTCGAATGATTATAAAAAATCAAATGTCAGGACAAAATTACCAACTCTAATGTCTCATAACGAGCCAAACTTCCATCCATCATGGCTACACTTAGGCGTTGTAGACTAAGGTGGCTGGGTCATGTAAGAAAAATGGCAATGATTCGTATTCCCAAATACATATTGTATGGCGAACTTAGGGACGGAAAGAAACCAACGGGCAGACTAGTGCTGAGATATAAAGATGCTTGCGCCCTGCAAGCCTCCTTTCGTTGAGGGAATTCTCTATCAGTGAAATAACTGGATAGATCTGGCTGGAGATCTTAGCACATGGAGAACAAAAACATATAATGTCACAGCAACTTTCGAGGCAGTGCTGATATCAAATTCAGAAGACAAAATGCGCAGGAGAAAGGAGACGAGGCCAGGCACAACAAAATCGCCTTGTTCGTTCTGCGGATGGACCTGTCTGTCCAACATTGGCAGATTCAGCCACGATAGAAGATGTTCAGTAAAGCAGCATTCAGAACAAGACACTAATATTTTTACAAAACTATTGACTTATCATGATTGCTTGCTACCAACTGAAGTCAAAACGCTAAAGGCCATATGAATATTTTTTGACATATTTGTTATTTTACAAACTTTGTACCCAAGCATTTATATTTCTTCTTTTGGTTGTCGTATTTTTCCCTTCAGAGAGGTTTGTATGTCCAGTGTGCCTGTTGAAAATTATCCATTGGCTGTCTGCAGTAATGCTTTGTTAAAGTCTTCAAGCAATGGCTTAATTTTGAGACGGCGTTGATTGATCCTGTCACAGCGCAGTCAGTCAGCAATTCATATTTTTTCAGTCAAGGTAGCAAGTATGCTTTCCCTCATTTGGAATGTAACTAATACTTTCTATCGCCATAATGATTGGTTTGTCGTCAATTCGAGTTATTCTTTTTATTATTTTTTACCTTTTTATTCTCTGTTGGGTGCATTGACATCAACTAGAGGTCGTTAATCTTCTTTGACTTTTAATCTTCTATTCTTCTTCAGGTGTTACTTGTTTATGTATTGCGTCTATGTGATTTATGTCACAAGGTTTCATCTCCATGTATTCCTAAATATTCACTGTTTCCTCTTTCTCTGTGGGTTCCAGGTAAGTGTTTGTCTTGTAATGCTTATAATATGTTTCGAAGTCTGTATCTTCTTCATTTCAATCGTCTTTTGCTCATCACTTCTTCCACCATATGTTGATTCGTTCTTTGCTAATATTTCTCTGATTATCGTGACATACACGGCACTAGATCGTGGTATGTTGGAGACGCGGAAGAGGAGGCTATGCTTGTATGGTTGTAATAATAAAAAGAAAATAATGTTATATTGATGTTATGATAATAAATCATGATTTTAAAAAATGCGATAACAGTAGCAGTCACTCTTACGGATAGATGACATAGTTAACAAACACGAGACAAGGTCTAGTTTCGGGGAATAAGAATCAAACTAATTGTATATGCGAATTGTGTACTTTCAGTGATTTTACGACAGTTCAATACATCATTCCAGAACTAAATGAGCTGCTTCAAAAGTGGTTTTGCAACGGGTACTTTTCCACTGTGGATTTTGCCGGAAATGAGGTAGCTGATAAACTTTCCAAAGCATCCAGTGAGAAAAATCAAAACACCTATTAGGTGAACTACAGAAAGACAAGGACCATCAGATGAAACAAATGTAGAATAAACTAGAAGCAAACGTTCTAAATAAACGATAAACAGGATCCAATACTTCTGTTGCCACGGTACGCCCTTGTCATCATTTTCACAAGGCACTGCATACTTCTGAGGCACCTTTTATTCGCCTTGGAACAACCCTCATTGGTAAATGTCACTGTGGAATAGTGGCCCTCACTTCAGAACACATTCATTAATGCAACAGCTAATTTAAAATCTATGTCAAACCTGGCCCAACATCTTAGATATACCCATTCCATGGCCTTGGAAAGACGAATGACAGAGGATTAAGATTAATAGATTGGGCAAAGAAACATGAAATGATTATTGATAACACCTGGTTCAAACAACAGTGTCCATTCAACTATGTCTTTTATATCACCGTTATGTTTTTGTAAATAAATAAAGGGAGAGATGAGTCTAGGTGATACTTTTTTTCTTTATACCAGAAAACTACCTTCATCTCAAACATGTCACGTATCGTGCAATAGGAATTCAGTGTTATACAGACAACTTAATGTTAGAAGATGAGACGTGTCACAGGCGATATCAACCGAAGCAAGTGAGAGAACAAGTCCTGAAAGAAAATCGAAGGTTCCGCTGTGATTCTCAGCTCGACGAACATTAGACCTTATTTAGCAATTATCGTGAAGACAATTATGTCAAACCAGTCAAATATTTCTTATTCGGTACTCCAGCTAGAAGGTGTTCTGTCTATCAGTAATCAACCCTGTTTTGACTACATGGTGTAACCAGTATACAGGAACATTACACTTGTCTTGATATGAACTGAAGATACGATTGCTGCTGTAATTGATCAAACTAAGAGGGGTACTCTCTCTCTCGCTCTCGCTCACACTCTCTGCATGTTGTGTGGTACTTAAGATAAGGTTAATAAGATTCCAACCAGAAGAGGTATTCTAAAGGGGAGAAGTGTCTACTTGGTGCATAATTTTATTTTCACATTGAAACTTCCATCACCCCCGCGTATTTGGTGCCGTTCAATTCATCAACCACGTAAATTTGGTGCCATTCAATTCATCATTTCCCCCACTACCCCCACACATTTGGCACGATTCTACTCAGCACTCCCTCACATAAACCACACAAGGTGGAGGACCCTTGTTGCTGTCATATATAAAATGTTTCTGTAAAGAAATAGAAAGCAAATGTCATGAGTTATAAAGTAATGTGTACCTACATTGTGTACCACTTGAAGAAATAATTCTCTTTGACAGACACAATTCGCATTTTGCAAAATGAAATGCATAATAAATGCAGCAAACAAACAAATATGAAATTGAAAACAAACTATAGGGGTACTTTTTAGGTCTTCTTCTTTCTTCTTTTCTCTTTCACTGATACCTAAAAGGTGTCGTGATTTATATCATTTGTCGTTCTTGTGCTGCTCGAATTGTCTGAATTAGTGATTTTCCTTTGTTGTTACATGTCTCTGTCACTGCATCTATCCATCTTCTTCTGGGTCTTCCTCTTGGTCTTTTTCCATGCATTCTCGAGAAAAACGCCCTTGATGGTGATTGGTGAGGATTCATTCTGACCAGGTGGCCGAACCATTTAAGTAACTTTTTAGGTAAAAATGTATATTAAACAACAAAGAATTAAATTGTTTGGACGTCTGACCTGGATTGTCAGATACACAACCAACCCATACGAGCATAATACATGAAAACAACAAATCAATTCAGGGGGAGAGCAATTTTTACATCATATAGAGCAAATACACAAATAATCAAGAACAACAAAAATCAAAGAACAGTACACAGCTCCAAACAGGATTGAACCCATACTCCTCGACACTGCGCCTTGCCACAAGAGACTGTGCACTACTGTACACTGCCAACTAAGCAATCTAAAAGAAGTTATCATTTGCGATGTCTTTCACGCATGTGTACTAGTGACTGTCGAATTGCGGTAAAAGGTGGGGATTAAATGTCATTCAACGATCACCACTTCGTTGTGTACACTTAGGTTCTGCTCTTTCCATTTTGAGGACAAACAATGACGGTGCAGGAACATGTCGTTCAACAAACCAATAACAGACGCCTACACAGGGGACGCAACTCCTTTCCTGGACCAACACATTTATAACGGTGTACAACTGGATATAACGTATATTTGTTGTGTTTAACAGCAAACCGTTGAAACCATCTGTAAATAGAATTAAATACTTCGTGACAATTCGGTGTGCAGTAAGATTGGCTACGCGCCATGTTCCATTTTAAATGAGAGTTAGTGCCCGTTTGTTCGTTGAATGAATAAAAAGCGTTGGGACGCTCGCGAATGTAATAACCTTACCTCCCTCGCACAGTATACTCAAGACCTACTATCTACAACAATTGTATCAATAACTTGTAAATATCTTGTTGTTAATTCATCGCCCATGCCGAGAGGTGTCGGATATCATTGTTCTGCATAACCCTCGATCTAGTGAGCTATTTCACCGTTGATTTTGTTTCCCCTGAAACCACACCATCAAATAAATTCATATATTTTCCCTCTGTCTGTTACTGTCTCGCGGGATTGTTTTTCTGCATAACTCTCGATCTAGTGCGATGTATAACAGCTCCACCGTTGATTTTTTTTTTTCCCTGGTACCACACCGTCAAATCATTCAGTATATTTTCCCTTTATCTGCCTCTGTCTCGCAGGTCTCCTTTTTTGGTTTTCTTACTAAGTGTTCCAAAGTACCTCTTCTCCACACATATCCCACTAGTCGGAACTTCACCTTCCTAATGTGTTATATAATATGTGTTATACCCCCGTCACGCCAAGTGGCGTATAGGGAAATATGGTGTTAGTGACTCTATATTTTACAGACCTTCAGCACATGATTTTTGGGGTAATGTGGTCGGTATTACGCCCGTGCTGCTTTACTTTCCCAGAAAAAAAACCGGTACCCATTTAAGGCTGGGTGAACCCTGAAGCCGTCGGTTGGGATCGAACCCTACCCCTTGTCCTTTGTAGTCCAGTTCACTAACCACTAAGCTATCGCTGCTCCCCTTTTCATCTGAAAATATATATAATTCTATTACTCTCTTCCCCTCTTCTTGACATTCAATCGTTGAGTTGGCGCGAGTACGTTGTGTCGATAATTTGCGGTAAATCAGCAATATCTTCGCCTTTCGGCCCAATACCTTCAGCATGGGTAAAGTTTGTTAAACATTTTGTTTATTTAATTTTTCACCAGGATTTTGGGTCTACTCGTTTCAATTTTTAACTGCCAAGTGTTCTTAAACGTGCGCGAGTCCACACGGGACCTTCTGTTTTTTTTTTTGTTTTTTTTTACCGTTATCAGAGAGAGCAAGACATCAGGTCTCACCACTCAGAGACCAGTGAATGGTAAAGTCACGAAGAAGTCACGAATTTACTTTTGAAAAATTACCACCCCTTGTGACGGGATTTGAATCCCAAACATTCCTGTCCAGAGGTCAACGTCTTGCCTATAGATCACCCAATCCCCTTAACCTCTTACGAATTTCATTGCAATAGTCATAATCATAAACATCATCACTAACTGTCATGTGCATTGCGTTTTTATTTTTCATTTCCTGGACCGTAATTGCGTTTCAAAGTGATTTATTCAAATGCAGAACTCGTCACTGCTATGATGGAAAGATTTAAAAGATGATTACAACAAAACAAAAAAGAAGAAATGAATATAACTAAAAAAATAAAAATAAAGACCAACAGTAAAGAGATTATGTGAAGCTGACGTTAGTATCGACAATAGCTCACGTGGGGACTTAAAGAGCTTTATGTGTTGTTCTTTTCCACCTGTCGTGGAGTGGGGGTAAAGGACTGAGAAGAAGGGGAAAGACTAGGATAGAGTTAACAACAGGGAGGTTGGCTAGGATAGAGTTAACAATAGGGAGGTTGGCTAGGATAGAGTTAACAATAGGGAGGTTGGCTAGGATAGAGTTAACAATATGGAGGTTGGCTAGGATAGAGTTAACAATAGGGAGGTTGGCTAGGATAGAGTTAACAATAGGGAGGTTGGCTAGAATAGAGTTAACAATAAAATAAAGGTCGGAACTTGTCATCAGCAAATCTAGTGAATTTAAAGTTTTCAGATTATAATACATTCCTTTCCTTGACACTATCACGACGTAGCATAGACAATAATCTTTAACTCTAAATGAGCAACTCGCCAGTGAATATTATGGTCTCCATGTGTCAAGTCTGCCACAAAAAATCACATGCCTTACTATCTAGCGTTTCCTCTTACCTACAAACATAAATTTGCTAAACCGACGCGGTATTACGTGCACTGTGGTTTCATTTGTGATAGCAGACATTAACCAGTGACAATGATGGCAATCAAATATACAAGAACAAACATTAATAACTGTGGATTGTTTTTAGGCAAACATTATCTCCCCTCAAATTAAACTTTATGTTATTTCTTATTCTGCATCTGGGGCCACGGTAGAGCAGTGATTAGTGGACCGGACTACTAAGGACAGGAGGCTGGCTTTGATCCCGATCGACGGTTTCTAGATTCACCCAGCCATAAACGGGCACCGGATTTTTTTTCCTGGAAAAGAGAGGCGGCGCATATTAACACATTACCGAAAAACGTGTTGCTCGTAAAAAAAACATGTGGACATTAATAACGTATTTCTCATACGTTTGACGTTCTGTCTTCTTCTTAATTTTTTTTTCTTAAATGTCTTCTTTTCCTAGTACTGTCTGATGTTTCTCCATACGTACATACATGTGAATATAAGGAAAAACATGAGACAGTACTAGGAACATAACGGTCATAACCATGAAGCGCTGTAGTCAGCCAAGCTTCTCTATCCAGAGCCAAGTACGATTTAACGTGCCTGTATCGCCATAAGAATTTCTGAAATCTAGATCTCACTCACTCTCGATCTTACTCGAGCCCTGAAACGAAAACGATGGCTGTTATAGAGACGTAATGATAACAGATCAGATCCCATTCTCTTGAGATGGGACCTAATCACTTGTCGCCCACATTCTCTAGTTTATTATTATAGAGCAAGTAGAGCGCGACGATTGGACCATTGAGACAATGTGAGAGGGAGCATTTACAATGTTATCTTTCTTTGCTTTCGATTTCCACGTCGAGTAAATGCTATTTTCTCAGAATGCCGAATATTTTAATTGAAATTTAATAAGTGCCCAGAAAACTGTAGTTTGGAGCAGAATACGTAAAACTGGTTACCATAACGAAAACCCACATGGTTTAATATGAAGGTTCAACTACAGTTGTTGTGCGGTTATCCTCTTTATGCGGTTATCCTCTTTATGCTGTTATCCTCTTTATGCTGCTATCCTCTTTATGCGGTTATCCTCTTTATGTGGGTATCCTCTTTATGCGGTTATCCTCTTCTATGCAAATGAAATAAATGTATGAAGGATAAGGCATCGACAGAATTTGAAAACTAACACACTGGACATGCAATTACACGAATTATCATTAACGTGAAAACTTCTGTTGTATTGAACTGCGAGCTTAGCACACTTCTATGTGGATCTGAAACTCAGACATTCTATTCAAGACAGCAAAATAGACGTAACCGTTGCCACGTTCACTTCCTTTTAAAAATAATGAACACAAAATGGCACGACAACGCAACCAACTCAGTGGGATTTAGTACTCTTCCACGCTGTTATTACCTCCCTTCATTTTTCTGCCGGATGCGCTTATTTCAAGACAGAAACCAAACAAACAATCGATTCGTTATATCGCTACCAGCCTTTATTATCCAGTACACCTCTTTGTTGGGAGTCGCGATAACTCGGTGGTTAGTGAACTGGACTACAAAGACAAAGAGATAGGGTTCGATCCTAACCGACGGCTCCGAGTTCACCAAGCCTTAAATGGGTACCGGATTTTTTCTGGGAAAGTAAAGTAGCACGGGCGTAATACCGACCACATTCCCCCAAAACTCATGTGCCGAGGGTCTGTAAAATGTATGGTCACTAACACAATATTCCCTATACGCCTAAAAAAAGCCAACACAAAAAAGGAGCTCCTAAAGAACATCAGAAAGAAACAATCATCCTTTTTCGGGCACATCATGAGAAGAGGAAAGTTAGAATACTTGGCTACAACTGGCAAAATACAGGGAAAGAGAGATCGCGGACGACAAAGAGAGAAATACTAGATAGATTGGTATCATGGCATGGAAAATAGTCAACAACAGAATTGATACGCTGCACTGTAGATAGAAGATTGTGGAAGGACATGGTCGCCTACGTGAACAAGGTTTTGAGTATTTTCTTTGTTTATGATCATAGTTTTAGTCATTTTGATAAAAAGTAAAAAGTAAAGAGCCCCCGTCACGCCAAGTGACGTATAGGGAATATGATGTTAATGACCATACATTTTACATACCTTCAGCACATGATTTTTGGGATAATGTGGTCGGTATTACCGCCCGTGCCGCTTTACTTTCCCAGAAAAAAAATCAAGTACCCATTTAAGGCTGGGCGAACCCGGAAGCCGTCGGTTGGGATTAATACCCGTTGTCCTTTGTAGTCCAGTTCACTTACCACTGAGCTATCGCGGCTCCCAGTCTTTTTGATATTAATATATAATCCATATTTTTTACTTGTCATGTTTATTTAATTAAATAATTGTTGTAGATCTTCAAGATTTTCTTCTAGTATTACAGTTTCAGCAGCATATATTAGGTTATTGACAATCTTTCCATTAATGTTTAGGCCTGACATCTCTGTGGTGTTTTTAAAGAATTGCTCAGTGTATAAATTGAACAAAGCTAAAAGAGTGCTAATTCCAATATTAGGAAGAAACAATCATAATTGTTTGGCCATGTAATGAGAAGAGAACAACTGGAATGTATTGCAACAACTGGAAAAAATTAAGGGACGAAGAGATAGAGGAAGCAAAGAGAAAAAATAGCAGACAGCTTAAGAGAATGGCTTGGCAGAAGGTAAACAATAGAAATGATAAATAGCTGCCGAGATCGAGTTGTGGAGAGACATAATCACCTACGCCAGTTGGCCCGGTACTTGATGATGGTGATGAATCTATTCGATTCCTCTTCCTAGGGCTTTTCCATGTGTATAATTGTCTTTTCTCTTGCTCAAAGCAGGTGTTACATATTATCAGCCTGTTTTCTTCACAGAATTGTATTAATCTTTCTCCTGTGTCATTTCATTTTCCTAAACCATTATTTTCTATGATGGTTTTATATAAATTTTTTTCCTACTTTAGCATTCAGGCTAGAATACAAATTTCTAATTATAATTACTGTAATTACCTGGCCATAAACACGAGCTATTCTACCCTAGATTACAGTTAATTATAACAATATATATCTAGAGACCATTACAATCTCAAATGTTTACTGAAATGCGTTCCTGCTGAAAAAAGTCCTGCTGGCTACAAGCGCATATTTCTTCCTTAACAATTTTCATACCAAGTAAATCTGAATGTGGTGGATCCTCGTTCTTGACTCTAGTGGGATCCTTAAAAGACTAAATGATTTTTTTTTCACTGTATCGTATCATATCATATTTTGTATGTTATTACTCAAGTTGATAAGAATGGTAATAACTCCATTTTCAAGTGCTAGAAATGTTGATTCATTTCTTTTTAGAAAACTTCCCAACCGATTATTTTCTTTCTCCACTCTTTCTCTTTCTCCAATGAAACTACAGAAAACAGACAAATGCGAGACCACATCAATACAATAGTTACAAATAGGCACTCAAAAAGATGTTCTGGAGTTCCTCTGCAACCACGCCTTGCTACGATAAGGTGTACATACTATTTTCATTTTCGGTGGCTGAGAGGTTAGTGCTTATCAGAAGGGTGTAGGTTCAATTCCTCAGTGCGGTGGATCTTTTGTTTTTTTTATCGTCAAGGCTCCAAGATTTCACCGAACGTTTAAAATTGAATACTTAATCATTTTCAGTGAACTAGCAACGTCTGATGTCATGTCACCATAGAAGCGTCTGATGTCATGTCACCATAGAAGCGTCTGATGTCATGTCACCATAGCTCCCACAAACGAGCCGTTCGTCAAGAAACAATATAACACCATATTTTCCTTACGCCTAGCGAGATGTGGAAAGAACCATTGCTTTTATACTCATTCCTTCTATACTCTTTTTTTCAACGCACCATCACTCACTCTGTAATATTTTCAAAAGCCACTTCCCATCTCTTTTAATTATTTTCACATTTCATATCCATTCTCTGTGTGTTAAATGTAAAATCCACTTTTCTGCGTATATGTACTACAACTGCAACTTCTATTTACCATTTCCAAATAATATCTACAGTAGATAGATTAAGTCAAAAAAGATGGCTTCACGATACATCAATCGCGTGTCAGTCTTGGACTGACACTCTTCAGCCGACTCGACGGTAACAAATTGATAAATGTAGAGTTGTGATCGTCCAAACAGTAACGAATGGCACAGGCAGCTTCAGTTATAAATGCATGGATCAACGCTGTGAAATAATTCACAATTGATACATTATAGACTAGCATGCAATGTTTCACATCACCACAGTTGATACATTATAGACTAGCATGCAATGTTTCACATCACCACAATTGATACATTATAGACTAGCATGCAATGTTTCACATCACCACAATTGATACATTATAGACTAGCATGCAATGTTTCACATCACCACAATTGATACATTATAGACTAGCATGCAATGTTTCACATCACCACAATTTATACATTATAGACTGCCGTGCAATACTTCACAGACCTATACTTTGAAACGTCACAAACTATACTAATCCTTTTTAATCATCGTTTTTAAGTAAAGGACATAACAAAACAATAAGAAGACATGCAAGTAGAAAGTGATGATGTAGGAGTTGGATCATCATCATCATGTGTCATATGTCAAGAAAATACTCAAAACCTACAAGTGGATATCACAATTGAAGGAATAGACCTGGAGACAGTTCAGAACTATAACTACCTTGGATATACTATAACCAGTGATGGAAAATGTAAAACTGAAATAAACAAAACAATAGGAATGACGAATATTAATTTTAATGTCATGAAAAATATACTAACATGAAAACAAATAACACGTGTGCTAAAACTAAGAATAGTAAAATGTTATATCTTCTCACATTCCTATATGGTGCATAAACATGGACATTCGACAAGAAAACAGAACAGAGAATTGGAGCCTTTGAAATGTGATATATTGTAAAATAGGTAGAATTGAATAGAAAGAAAAGAAAACAAACGATAAAGTCTTAAAACAACTAAAATGAGAAAAATGGAACTACTAAGCACAATTCAAATAGGACAAATGAGATTTTTGGGTCATGTTAAAAGACACAACAGCCTACTAAAAATAATCATGGAAGGGAAAATTCAGGGTAAAAGAAGCAGAGGCAGACCAAGACTAACATGGACGAGTAACATCAAAAGATAGGCAAATCATACTATGACAACCTGTACCATCAAAGCAAGAGACAGAGCAAAATGGCGCTCCATGGTAGCCAACCTTCTTTGTGGAGATGGCACTCGATGATGATGATGATGATGATGACGATGATGATGATGATACTAGCCACATTTGTAATAACGATTATCTACTGTTTTCAGTGATCGATATTTCAATTGCTAGTTCATGAAAAGCCACCAGCTGACTTTAACAGCAAGACGTGAGGACAATGTGACATGATTACAGGCATGGATATTAACACATAAAGAATTGTTCATTAATTAGCAATAGACATAAACATAAAAAGCAATACATACATAAAGACTTTCGTAAAAGTTGTGAAAAGTTTCTAGTAGATAAAGAATAGTTCATTTGTTAGAAACCAAAACAGTTAAACTTCACACTTGTGTCCACAGGATGGCCGTTCACTGCATTCTTATGCAAGATGACTCCCTACATCCAAGGCGTGTGTGTGTGTGCTTCTGTCTACAACCTGGCAGCCATCGCCATTGATAGGTTAACTGTGGTTTTTGTGATAACTGTTTCATAATGACGACTGTTGTGTCCATTTTGTCTATCCACAGTGCATATCGATGCGTATACAGATAAACAGAAAATGTTAATCCTGTTTGCAATCGTCATGATCATCAAGTACCCTGCCTACTGGCGTAGGTGATCGTGTCTCTCCATAACCTTCGATCTCGGCAGCTATTTATCATTTCTGTTGTTGACCTTCTGCCAAGCCATTCTCTTAAGCTGTCTGTTATTTTTTCTCTCTGCTTCATTATATCTCTTCGTCCCTCAATTTTTCCAGCTGTTACAATATATTCCAGTTGTTCTCTTCTCATTACATGGCCAAAAAATGATGATTGTTTCTTCCTAAATTGGAAATTAGTTCTCCTTTTGCTTTCACCTCTCTCCATAACATTTTCAGTACTCTTCTAATCTGTCTATGGTACTCTCGACATTCGTCTGTAAAACCACATTTCTACAGACTCAGGGATTTTCTTGCATCGTATCAGTTCTGTTGTTGACTATTTTCTATGCCATGACATCAAGCTATTCAGTATGATTTTAATGCCATGGAAAATATCATCATCATCAAGTACCGTGGCGTAGGTGAACATGTCTCTCCACAACTTTCGATCTCGACAGTTCTTTATCATTTCTGTTTGACCTTCTGCCAAGCCATTTAAGCTGACTGGTATTTTCTCTCTTTGCTTCCCTCTATCTCTTCGTTTTTGTGCAGTTGTTACAATATATTCCAGCCGTTCTCTTCTCATTACATGGCCAAAAATGATGATTGTCTCTTCCTAAATTGGAAATTAGTTCTCCTTTTGCTTTCATCTCTCATAACATTTTCATTTTCTAATCTGTCTATGGTACTCTCGACATTCGTCTGTAAAACCACATTTCTACAGACTCTGTCTGTTGTCCATTGTCCATGATTCATCTCACTGGCTCTACATTTTAAGTACATCTTCATGTTTGCAATCTATCTGCAATACTGTAAAAATAAATTTTAAAATGACAACTGCCTTATATCTTTTCTTACCGATTTTCCCTTATCTTTTCTTCCCTTAATGATTCCAGTTGTCACACTTAACTCCAGTTGTCAAAATATACTCCACTTGTCAAAATATAATCCAATTGTCACCTTCTCATTGGAGCCGCGATAGCTCAGTGGTTAGTGAACTGGACTACAATGGACAAGAGGTAGGGTTCGATCCCAACCGACGGCTTCTGGGTTCACCCAGCCTTATATGGGTACCGGATTTTTATGGGAAAGTAAAGCGGCACGGGCGTAATACCGACCACATTACCCCAAAAATCATGTGCCGAACGTCTGTAAAATTACTTTTTTTACTTTTACCTTCTCATTACATGGGCAAAGAACGGTGAATGTTTCTTCTCGATGTTTCAGATTAACTTCTTTTTTCTTGTTTCTGCGTCTTTTTGTAGTCCTCGTTATTGTTTTTGCACCTAAAAGTCTGGCATTCTCGACATTCTTCTTTAAAACTATATTTCTGTGGTCTCTAATGATTTTCTTATTTGCCGCCGAATTGTCAAGGACTCACTCACATTTGTTAACAATTATCTCTGCACAGAAGAACTGGTTTCATTTTAATCTTCTTTTCATTTTTAAAATGTGTTTCAAATCTGTTTCGTTCTTTGGAATGCAGGCTTTGCCTAAGATGTTTTGCGGTTCATCTGTGTAGTATGTTTACAATCTCCATTTAACATCCTTGCCAGGTATTGGAAGTCATTGACCCGTTTATTATTGTCCCACTCACTTTAAATCTACTTTTCGCAAAAGTAACAATTACCTTAAGACTGATAAATGAAAACATTAAATGTAGTTTTTAGTTTGCAATTTTCTTCAAATCAATTAATCGTACATCAATTTTTATTATTAGTTATTCTTTAGAAACTGTTTTAGCTTGCTACACATAAATCATAATGTATTATTTGTGAGTTCGTCTGCTTTAGTCTTTTCTATTGACTATTATTCATACAGTTTAAAGAATCGAAATATTCATTTTGCTATGTTAATGATCTTATATTAAATACACTACCTAAAATAAACAAACATTGCGAACACTTTAGATAAATCTTGTGAACGTAAATGACGTATATTATATATCTCTGCCCACCAGAAGTAGTCACGTCTCAAGCAGACATCATCATCATCATCATCATCATCATCATCATCATCATCATCGAGTGTCGTCTCCTCAACTAAGGTTGGCTACCATGGATCGCCATTCCACTATATTTCTTGCTTTGATGGTGCAGGTTGTCATAGATTGACTTGCCCATCTTTTGATGTTACTCGTCCATGTTCTATGTTTAATTCGTTCTTAAAACAATAGTTAGCATTTCTTTCCATGGCTTTCTTTAGAGTGTTACGTGATGAGGCTCCAATCTCAAACACACGACACAAAGAAGAATAAATCATATTCCACTTAAATATCAGTAATCACAGTTCATCCACACGTCAGAAGTAAAACATACACCAAACGGGGAATAGCAACACATAATTTCACAACTAGACTGTCGCGTAAATCATTTAAATATATGAGCACTAGTGCAGACACAAATTGTATACACACATTAGTCCAGGCTCAATAGCAATGAGACATTTGTGTGTTTTGAAGGCTAGATACATGTAAACATGCCAGACTGTCTAAAAAACAAATAGCAACTGAAGCCATGTTTAAAATTCTAAAATAAATAACTCTTTATAGCAAAATATATGGCTTACATTTTTGTCATAGTTGAATTATAAATTAATGGAATGTGTCAATGGATTAAAGCAGAATTCACGCAACAGCTTGTCAAATCATGGGGCAGATATTCAACGAAAAAATAACAATTGAGGCAAAACTGACACTAAAACACATCATCTTCATCTCAACGTTGTCTTACAATGCCAGATCTGGCCTCTAGACTCCAGAACAATGAGAAAAATAACCACCACAAAAATTCGATGTGTTAGCCTGAGAGATAAGGTCAGAAGAAAGAACTAAGACAAATGGTAAGAGTAATTCTCGCCATCGAATGCATAAAGAAAATAGATAAAATGGTTTGGCCTCGTAATAGAACAGAAAGATTAAATAATAGATAATAAACCTTCATCAAACACTATGAGAACATTAGAACCAAAGGTCGACCACAAAACAAGATGGATTGATGGAATATTAGAAACACTGGGAAAGATAACAGCAGAAGAAGCTAACAGAAGAGCAAATGACCACAAAATATATCTTCTCTCGACGCTGAAAGGCAAATGAGGAAGAAAAGAGGAAGAAAAAGCTCAAACTCTTTGTTTCTGAAGCTTCATTAATATTCTGGTGGCAAGAAGGTTTGGCAGTTTGATCACGTCTTAAATTAATATTATTAAAACATTTTTTTTTTTAATGTGAACGGAAGTTCAGTAAAGATAATCTGAGTGAGAAAAGCTGAGACTTCAATCCTGACTCATCAGTTATGCACCAGCACCCACATACGCTGCATTAACTAAAGCCGTTAGTCACTCCAAACTGAATATTTGCGTTAAAGTTAACGAATCAGATATAATTAAGACTAAATTTATCTCCAAGTGGTAGCCCCGAGAACAAGTTAATCAAACCTGGAGAAATGAATGAGGATAGAGAAAGGCAAACCTAATTACGAAATTCTGCACTGATGAAGCTGGATGTGTCTATCCGAAATGAGCAAAATATTCCAGTCTGACGGCAAAATACAAATCATTATTTTAGGAGAAGAAAAACGAAATATCGCATATTTCAACAAATGATCAGGTTTAGTGGTTGCTACAATCTCATTGCACTCTGGGTAGACCCATTGGTGATCTTTCTATCCCAACATATGATGAATATAAAATTGTTTGCAGCTTGATAGCTATACACACCTCTACTCTATTCTTTCAGTTGTCCCATTCTGTTCATTCCAAGCCTGACTCCAGATTTCCTGATTGTGTTTCCATCATTGTGGATTTTTCCTTGTCGAACATTCTTAAGTCCAATTGGATGTAATGGAACTTTGCACTTTCAAAGCTTCTTGAGAAGGTAATAAGAGCAAGAAATAGTTCTGACCTATCCTTCCAAAGACTCTGTTGAAGACTGCGTTAGTACTTGTACGAGTAAATAACATTTTGAATTTAAGCGTAATTCACAAATTATGTAATTCACTTCTGTTGACCTCTAACGCTGCTATGTTTCCAACTGGTTCTAATATTCCATCAGTTTCTTGATCAATCCTTTCATCTAATGGGCAAACCAAACATCTGCTGTGAAAATTTGCCTTTACTCCATTTTACTATTGAAAATAGAAGAATGCAGCAACAGAAACTACTGGACATCTTAACAGTTTAGTGCGGGGAAAGATAACAGTTGAAAACATTAGAAAAACAAGGTGTAGAGAAGGAGAAGGGCCTACCCTTCACTGGAAGTACTAGATAACAATTTATGTTTCGAAGTTTTTTCTTAATGTACGGTTCTTTCTTTAATAATTAGACCACGGCTTTCTATCCAGGTTTAATGGCACCGACAAGAAGCACATAATTGACAGTAATTATAAATAATTGGCATGATTACTGCAATGACAGTGATGCTTTAATTATTTCACGTTTTCGTGATTAGATCACTCGCATACAGAGCTAGATTAGTGTCCCATAAACAGACGTGCAGGAAAGCAGAGTCAACTATAAACCAGGTACAGTTTGCTATACACAAACAAAGCAATATATGAGTGGAACCCCGATGATCGTACACCTCTCTATTCGTGCAACTTAGAATTCGAGTAGTAATGTTTGCAAGTAAAATTTGACCTCGTAATTCGAAAAGTATTCTATCTCTCCAGAATGTTAATGTCGACCGTGAGCTGACGAATTTCTTTGTTTGCATCTTTTATTGTTTTGCGTTTTTCTGGCTAATTTCTTATTACGGACGTTTGAATAAACAATCACCTGCAGCCTGGAGCGAATTAATCCAGTTGCATGATTTCCTGGAAGGAAAATTGATTCAGAATTCGAATCAATCAAAATTTGAACAGACTCATGAACTAATTGTGTACGAATAGCGGGGCTCCCCTACATTTAGAAATTGCGAAAAAAATAGGCCGGATAAATATGTGATCCAACCAAAATAATATGTTAAGGTCTAAAACTCTTGACAAAGTTCTGAAAGTCATGTTTCTAAATGACAATGCGTCCCATTAATAATATATTCAGGCTGTGCAACGTTTTCCTCTGTGTTATTTGTATACGCTTATTGAGAACGACAATTATACATAAGATTGAACTTGTTGACATTGAATCACTGCACGATTGCAAGTCTACAAACCAATAAGAACGAAGCATTAAATAATTCTGAAAAATTGAAGAGTTCAATTCAAAACAAAGTGCTCGCAAATGTATTAGTTATGTGTTAAATGATATGTATAATCTAAGTCAGTTTGGTGAATATGTAGAACAATGTTTTGCAATTTACCGAGTAAAAGAAAAAAGTAAAGCTTCCTTCCACGCCTTGCTAGGTGAATGAAGATAGTTCGTTCAGAAATGCGTGCCTACAGAGTTTAAATATCTCGGAAACTGTTTGATGAATTTCTGTAATTCTTTGTCATGAAATTTTATTTTTTCACCGACCTTAAGTCTGATTTTTTGCCCTGCTGTCATGAATTTAGGAAAGATGTTTGCTTCTTTGAGGTATATAAAAATATGATTTTCTTGGTTGTCATAATTTTTAGAATTTTACAATACCCACACTTGTTGTAGTCATCATCATCATGTGCCATACCGGTTGGCGTAGGTGATCATGTCCCTCCGTAACCAAGTATTCCAACTTTCCTTTTCTCATGATGTGCCCGAAATATGTTGATTGCTTCTTTCTGATGTTTTTTAAGAGCTCCTTTTTTTTGTTTTGTTGTGGTGCTCTCCACACTATCTTAGTACCAGCTCGCCCTCACTGAACCGCAACTTTTAAGATGCAATCCACTGAGAGGTTAGTTAGAAAATTAACATAATTTACAGTAAAGTCTAATTTTTAGAGCACACGGTTTGATATTTTCACAAAATTATATAACAAAATACGATTTGTGCAAATTCAGACTACTTAATGGTTATAAAATATTAAGGTAGGTGAAAAAAATAAGATTTCATGACAAAGAATTACAGAAATTCAACAGTTTCAGAGATCAATTGATCAACTCTGTGGACATAAATTTCTGAACTCTTAAATTGCTTTGTCTGTAAGATCTTGTCTTTCTATCCCTTTTTTTTTCCTTCACTTATATTGTCTTAGTTGGTATTCTCTTCTATAAATTTCTCTCTTTTCATATTCTGTTTTCCTTTAACTGTATTTATTTTGTTTGCATTCACTTATCAATGAAAACTTATCGTTTTTTTCTCTTGTTTTGTCCCTCTAATATTGGCTTCCTTTATATTCAAATGTCTTGTCTTTCATTCTCGCCTTTTATCTTGCCCATATTCATGTATGCAACCAGCTGCCGATTTCTTTTGTCAGCCACGTGGCATGCACGAACCTTAATACAAATATATGATGTATGTGGAATTGTTTCTGTCAACAAAAATAAAGTGACTGCTACTTAGTTTTTGTGGTCAAACCTTGATTGAATATTTAGTTAAAGTCATGTATTCAGTAGATTGAATGTTTAGTTAAAGTCATGTATTCAGTAGATTGAATGTTTAGTTAAAGTCATGTATTCA
The DNA here is from genome assembly GCA_032433765.1 of Megaustenia siamemsis. Lineage (NCBI taxonomy): Eukaryota > Metazoa > Mollusca > Gastropoda > Stylommatophora > Ariophantidae > Megaustenia > Megaustenia siamemsis. The sequence continues at coordinate 50,459,448 of JAVIAB010000092.1, forward strand.
GTAGATTGAATGTTTAGTTAAAGTCATGTATTCAGTAGATTGAATGTTTAGTTAAAGTCATGTATTCAGTAGATTGAATGTTTAGTTAAAGTCATGTATTCAGTAGATTGAATGTTTAGTTAAAGTCATGTATTCAGTAGATTGAATGTTTAGTTAAAGTCATGTATTCAAGATATTGAATGCAAATTTTTAAAATGGGAAACAAGGTATGGTTATAGCTTTGTGTATGTGAGGAAACAATCAGCTTTACAGCAGCTCCGTATTTTTATGCCTTTTCCAATTCACTTAATAAACTGTAAATACCAGGGAACAACATTCTCTGAAGATGGTAAAATCGACAAAGAAATATATACGATGCAATAAAGCAAATCAAATATTGGAACAGTTATCCACTATATTTCAACACAAAGCAACATCAAGCACAAAAGAAAGCATGTCACCACAGAGATACGATGTCTATGAAAAGCGCTTGGAGTAGTCAGAAAAGTAGAATTAGAAATTACATTATAAGAGAAAGAGTTGGCACCGAGTCAATCCTAAGCAACATACAGAAACAAAAAATAAGCTGGATGCTCATCTAGAAAAAAAAAAGCCGTGTGATTCTTTACCATACAAAGCATATATTAATAGAGGAGAAGGGAGACGTACAAGAGGTAGTTCCAGAGAAAAAGGGACGGACAGTATGAAAGAAACGTTAGAACAGCATCAATTGACAATGTGTTAAGCGGCCAAAAGGGCGATAACCAGAACTTTGCATCTCCCTCGACAACCGAACGGGTACAAGAGGAAGTGATGAAAGACATTTATTATGGTGGTCGTAGTGGTGTAATGTCGGCGCCAATGCATAATTCATATTTTCTTTAAATCACAACATCATTGTTTTTGTTATTCCTTTTTCAAACGCATCGTAGACAACAAATTCATCTGGATGTTCTGCTGCTTCTTCGTCTGTCTGGTCATGAACCGATACAGCGATCACTATGTTTGGTGACGTTTTGCTATGGCAAGAGTAGAATCTATTCACGTTGCTCTGGTCAATATTTACAGGGTGCCCCAAGTCTGCCTTCCACCTCACTTCGTCTCTGCCTTAACAGTTTTTCGCCATATTTCTTCCTGGTCCAATTGATTTGTTTGTTGTTATGTTTTTTTCTTTTCACTCCACAAACCACTTCCCTGCAGTTCTTCTGTTCCATGTGTAGTTTTTATTTAGCCAAATACTCGTGTTATCCTCTATTAATCTCTGATGTATGCATTTGTGTGTATGTACTTAAATATATGTAAATTTTGCATGACTAGACAGAAACAGCTAATCACAATAAACAAAGATATCAACAATCACTATGAAAACAGATAGAGAAAAAGTCCACGAAAAAAATGAAAGATAGACGAAACAGTAGAAATGTTCGAATGCATGTCAGCAGATAAGAGCAGTCAGAGATAACAAATTGTAAACTATCTTTCACATTTTTTATTAGAAGGTAAATGAAGAAAGAAAGAAAGAAAGAGAGAGAGAGAGAGAGAGAGAGAGAGAGAGAGAGAGAGAGAAAGAGAGAGAGAGAGAGAGAGAGAGAGAAAGCATATTTGTATTAATCGATACAAACTTTCAACTTCCCCACGACTCGCTCTCTCCAATACAATTAAAACTAAATGGTAATTTACTTTTAGAAAATAAAGACAGTGATAATAAGTGAGAATGTGATGGCGATAGGAAGGGTATATTAAACTATTCCTCTTCCCCTTTGTTATCTTATGTCATCTTCAAAATGACATATGATGTCGTGTGTTGTAAATCACTGTGAAGCTGTAAATTTTGGCCTTAAATTTGGGTTTATGTTTACCTTCCATGGTCCCTTCCCTCATAACTACACTGATTATGTTTTAAACTTAACCAATGGCTGTATGAAGATAATTTCGTGAACAGCTAGAGTTGTCAACAGTTAATATCAAAGTGATATTGCCAAGGGGTATACTTTATTAACGTTATAACTGAACCAGGGGCCAACAAAAGCAACGTTAGGAAATGGAGGAATGAATAGAAATTAGAGAAACGTGTCCTTCCACCTTTATCAATAACTTAAAGGGACGAGAAATGAGGAAAGGATGTGAGATGAATAAGGTCTGATTTGACTGAACCCCAAAATTAAACGGAGGGTTGTGCCTGTCAGCATCAAAGCTGAAAGCTATCAGCGACTCATAGCTGACTGTTCGCTCAAAGATTGGTGAACCAGATTTATCCAGACTCTACCCCATATCTTCTCAGTGCTCCTGGAAATAGACTAACCTGTCTAGTCTCGTCGAATGAGTAGAGATCGAGCGGGAAAGTGACGCTGTACTCAAGAATGGAACGCTGAAGATGGATGTGCTGTACTGAAAGACGTACATTAAACTACAACACACAAACGTCCTCTGTACGTTATTTTAAGGGCGGTAAGGACAGAAAGAACATTCCCTTAGTCGTTAACAAACAATGTAGTGGTAGAGAGAAGGCGAAGATGAAATAAAAGAGTTTCTATATTTCATTGATAAAATATTTAGATTGAGAGTATCGGATGAAGGGATGAAGTCATTGTATCATTCTTTTAAGCTCTGCATTGATAAATGAGGGAGGATATAAGATGTTATAGCTTTGTTCAAGGGGTTTGATAACTGCATGTGGGTTGGGCGGGGGGGGGGGGTGGGGGGACTTCCTATACTTAACCTGGACAAATCGCGTCCACCTAACCGCTACTTTTTTCTGCAAATTTATGGAATGAAATCTTATAAATAAAAACGGTAGCATTATTAAAACAATGCAAAGTTGTACAGAAATATACACAAGAGACATAAATATTTGTAGCTTTCACCAGTTGCACAATTAGAACAAGTGTCAATTAAATTTCCAAACTTCAGCAAATTTGCTCTACAAACGTGCGAGCTTACATCTCAAACTTCTTACTTCCTCTCTTAGCTTCAATTTCTCTGTTGTTTCTATTCAGGGAAAGATTGTATGTATTAAACAGAGAGCTCGGTGATCAGGAGGTAAAATATCGGACTCTTTACAAGAAGGTCCATGGTTCGAATCCCACCAGAAACGGTTGGAGTATTTCTCTTTGAATCCGTGGTTTCCTCATGGCTTTATCCTTTTTCAAGAGGCAAGGTACGATGTCTACCTTTTTTCGGATAAGGGCGAAAAACAAAAGAACCTCTGTGCACTCTGAGCACGTTAAAGAACCCTTGGCAGTCAACGTTTCAATAAAGTAGAACAAGTTTTCTTGTCGAACAGAAATGTTGAGTAATGAAAAATCTACTTACGCTGAAAATGAATATGTCGGGCCAAAAGGGGTAGATATCCATCATGTCCAAAATTAGCGACGCAAAGCAGCCATGCTCACTTAACGAGTAAAAGGCGAAGCAGAATAAGAAGCTATTGAACGGTCGCACAGCGCATTACCTTTTAACATAGAACTAACAATATTTTAACTTGTGTCACTTTTCCTCTCTTTTGTATGACTCCTCGTATTTTAGTGGCACCAAAAAACCAGGAGAAGAAGAAAAGAAGATGATGGGGAAGGCACGGAATTATCTTAGAAGAATGGCAAGAAATAGAACAGCTTAGATAATGTTTGTTGAAAACCTATGTTCCACAGGAAGTTGAAAGGAAGAAGAAAAAAAAGGAAACTAAGAACAGCTTTCAACCAGATAAACAAAATATAGGCTACCGAAAAAAAACCCATAAAAACAGGCACCAAGGTTAAGCAATTTAATATGGTTATAGCTATAGTTAGTTGAAGGCCCAGGTATAACTGCAAATGAATTAACATCCATAATTGCTCAACCGCTCGTGGCAGTAGAATTATCAGAATTAAAACTAATTTAATTGAAAAATCCAAACAAAGCAAGGCAGTTGAAAAACCCATCATAGCAGCTACAGCACAAGCTAAAAAACATACGTCCAAGCGGCACCGAAAGTGAACGCAACTGAACTGTCCTTCGTCATACGATATCATCATTCATCGTAAGCAATCGGAATATCGAAACACGATCCGGATGAAAAACACAGCTCACGGTGTGCACAGAGCACTAAACGCAGTAGCTCCAGCAGTAAGCCTGACTTGAAATATCAGGGGTTAAGGCAAAAAAATGCAAATGAATGCATAAAATTGCGAAGCTGCAGTAAAGCTAAATGTGAGGGAAAATTGAAAAAGAAATATAAAAAATGGTGTGGTAAAAGTTTTACGTGATTGATAGACGACACACATTTGAACGACGTTTCGGCGCAATAGGCCTTCAGCAGGAACAAACAAACAACACACACACAGATATGTAAGTAAATACAACTGATCCTACATAGCTAACTAGTAACGAAACATCCAAAACAAAATAATAGAAACTGGTTTAAGAAAAGAAACACTCCTTCTCTGTGTCGTGGACCATGGCCGGAATGAAAAAGAGAAATACGCGGTTATGCGCTGTAAATACCCTGCTGGTCAGTGGGTCAAACCGTGTAAAAGGTTTTAAAAATATGTGAGGGAGGGGGAGAGGAGGGGGAACACTGTCTAGGCTACCCCGACTACAAAGATACTGACAATATCTATAAGTATCTAAGAGATACCACCCATTCCAGATAATCACATATTAATTAATATAATTTATTCATGTGATCATTTAAGTACATTCTAAGTATTTGACGCCACAGGGATTCATTTTGGGTGTTTTTCGTGGCACGGCAGATATCTATTCGATAGTTTATTTCCCCCCATACTCGACACGATTTCTGCAGCACAAAGTGCTTTATGTTGTTCTGTAGGCGCCTTCTTGGAAAATCTGTTGTATGCGTATGGCTCGTATTTCAACTTCAACTATTATATTCGGTTAAAATCTGTGCTTCTCATAAGTCTCTGCACACACTGGTCTCTGGAAAAACGGGGGTTCATTTTTCCAACACTTGATATTTTTTCGCCATTACCTCCTGAATTATTCTGCTGTCTTTGACAAGGTTATCTCACTTGAAATTATTAAACACCAGACGTTATCAAGTTAAAACTCTGTATAAATTATTGTGTTCTAAATTAATATCTATCAAATTTTAAACCAAATTACAGAGGAAGACTTACACAAAATGAGAATAAAGTTAATTGAGCATAGCAGTGTTGATTCATTGAAATGTGTTTATATACAACTTTGATCTCATCTGGTACGTTCTCGGAAGTTACAGATTTAAGAAAAGTTCTTGATACCACAACAGTTGAAAATAGAATAGAATAGAATAGATTAGGCCACTGGTGGTCTGCATCGTTTTATCTTTCAATCAACTCAATGCTGTATCTATTTCGTATGTTGTTCATTAACCTCGCGCTAGTAGTCAATAGTTACATCTTCTAGTGGGTGGCAGCATGATCGTCAAATGCAGTAAAGGAAGCGGCTGTCTACTTCAATAAGAAATGATTCACTCCACTTTTAAAATACACACGAGTAAAATATTAAATGTGACTACAGCGATAAGAAGAACTACTCAAATGTGACAGATCTTCTCTGTTATGAATTGTGTTATGTCCTGTGGTTTTTGTTTAAGCTGATATAATCTGTATTCAGTTTACGACTTTAAACACATTTTAGCTTGTGGTAGGAATTGTATGTGGGTATGGAGAATTACTCCATGTGGAGAACATAAGTAAAGAATAGTAACACCGTGACCTTCCAGGCATGTCGTAAGAGGCGACTAAGGAGATTGGCTTGTAAAAAGTATTGTTGTGGAAACAGAGCCATATATTTTAGAAGCAGTGATTTCTGCATTATGTGCCATTTTGGCACGCAAGGTTTCTGTTTTTGAGATTGTGATTCTGCCCTATGTGCCGTCTTCGGTTCGAAAGGACAGTAGAGATAGATGGAGATTTACTGTTCCATGCATAGTCGCGATATGATTGGTTTATATATTTTTTTCGGGTGAGAGTGAGTATTTAACATTTCCTTGGGGAAAAAATGTTCCTCCTAACTTGATTGGAACTTGCTATCACATTTTTTGTAAAACAACTTTTAAACAAAAATTCAATCGAAAACTAATTTATACTATTTCATGTTTCAGGTTCATCGCAATTTGTTTTCATCCAAAATGGCGCATTATGAAAAGAACAGGTGCAGTCATCTTATGTCTTATCTGGGTGTTCTCCTTGTTGGTGCAGATTCCGTGGGCCGTTTACTACGAGCAATGGAGTCAAGTGACTAGCTCTCAAACAATCTACATGTGTGCGGCTCTGTGGCCGGACTTTAACTCACAGCGAGTGTTCTTTGTTGTGGCCATCTTCATTGGAACATATCTGCTTCCCTTGAGCGTTGTGCTGCTTTGCTATAGCTTGTTAGCGTGGCGAGTGTGGCATAGGCAAGCACCTGGGCTCGTTGTGGGGAGGGTCATGATGCAGCGCTGCAGAAAGAACGTCATCAAGATGTTGATAACAGTTGTTTTAATGTTTGCTTTGTCATGGTTACCGCTACACGTCATTTATCTTGTCTTGTACTTCGATCCACCTAGTGGCAATGATGTGTATCTGATAATCAACGACATTGGAATCCCACTGGCCCAGGTTTTAGGGCTCAGCAATTCTGGGATGAACGCATTTATTTATTGTTTCTTTTCTGGAAATTTTCGACGTGGCTTCTCTCATATCGTGCATGATGTCATGAATAAAAATAAACTGTTCAGAGGTGAGTGTTTATGTTTGTTAGAGACAGGATGAAACCGCAGTCCACTATAGATTTATTGAGTAAAATCTATAGTTGGCTGAGGTGGAACAATTGAGGAAGGTAAAAGAGATATATAATTCATCATCATCATGTGCCATACCGGTTGGCGTAGGCGATCGTGTCCTTCCACAATCTTCTATCTACAGTGCATCGTATCAGTTCTGTTGTTGACTGTTTTCCATGTCATGACACCAAGCCATACAGTATTTTCTCTCTTTATTGTCCGCGATCTCTTTTTCCTTTTATTTTGCCAGTTGTAACCAAGTATTCCAACTTTCCTCTTCTCATGATGTGCCCGAAAAATGATGATTGTTTCCTTCTGATGTTTTTTTTAGGAGTTCCCTTTTTGTGTTGGCCTCTTTGAGAATTTCCTCATTGGTCTTTTTAGCTGTCTATGGGACTTTCAACATTCTTCCATGAGAAATTCCATCTCTGTGGCCTCTAATCGTCTTTTTATTTGTTTATCTACTGCCCATGATTCACTTCTATAGGTCAGCATTGGTTCTATATAGCACCGATGAACTCTCTTTCTCACTTATATTGACATAGATTTGTTGCATAAGATTTTTTTTTCATTTTCTGAAATGCTATTTTGGCCTGAGTTATTCTGAGATATAATTAAGGGAAATTAATAAGGGGAGATAAAAGATTAGTGTGATGATTAGATTTACTTAGAGAGGAACTTAAGTGAAAATCAATTAAGAAAGAATTAGTTGATTGAGAGTGAGGCGACAGGTAAAGGAGGTATGAAAAAAGGTGATGACGTGAGAGAGTTGAAATGTGAGAGGGAAGTAGGAAGAAAGAAAGATGAAATAATTAAGAGACGAATATGGTGAGACATAAAAAGAGAGAAGGCGGGGAAAAAAGAAAGGGCGTGAAAGAAGGTGATAAACTTTGTGCAACACAGAAAACGTCCGAGAGCGAAAGATATATGAGGTAGATTAGTAGTAGTACCTCCGTCAGTCATAGATGACTTTGGATTTTTCAGCGCCCCTAGAAATGTTATTTATTTTTTTTCTTTCGCCGTGTTGTCCTCTCCAGGGCGCAAGCTTGGGCAGAAAAAGAAAGAGACAAGTTGTTGCCCAAGCAACATGTTTCTTCTCTCCATGCAACCAAGCGATCCTAAGGTCTAGCAGGGCAAGAACAGTTTGGCGCCAACTGGAGGTAGATTATATTGATGGAAAAGTTAACGATGGTAATGGTAGCTTTGAAAGAGAGAGAGAGAGAGAGAGAGTAACTGGTTGATATGTCTGGAGTAATCGCCTCAATCAATGCCTCCATTTTAGAGCTATTTGTATGTTTAATATCGAAAGAGCTCACTTTGGCACCTCCTGCAATCAACCAGTATCAGATGTCTGAGTGACGCTAAAGCTCACCGACGATTTACGAGTCCTAAACACGTCCTGATCGTCAAATGTATTTTATCCTCTCGAGACAATCACATCAATATTGACGACGGTGTCTCTTATAGATTTCCTCAGAATTGTGTGTGTACCTCACGCAAAGCCTTCCTCCTCCCCCACCATTTTATGTTGTGTGACATTACCTTTAGCAAACGTGCCCCTTTTGACATGCTCTCTATCATTGATTTTTTACCAGCAGAATAATTGACATTGGTATGGAATGGGTTTTGTAGACAAATGTTGAAAATAGAGGGAGAGTTAAAAGAGAGGTAACAATGTTTTCAGAGACCAGAGAAATGAGACACGCACGTTTTGATTAGTATTTGTGAGTGATGGTAGAGATGTTCTATAATAATATATTGAGGTACAAGCATCATCATCAAGTACCGGGCCTGCTGGCGTAGGTGATCATGTCTCTCCACAACTTTCGATCACGACAGTTATTTATCATTTCTGCTGTTGACCTTCTGCCAAGCCATTCTCTTAAGCTGTGTGGTATCTTTTCTCTTTGCTTCCCTCTATCTCTTCGTCCCTCAATTTTCCCAGTTGTTACAATATATTCCAGTTGTTCTCCTCTCATTACATGGCCAAAAAATGATGATTGTTTCTTCCTAATATTGGAAATTAGCTCTCTTTTTGCTTCGGCCTCTTTCAGAACGTTTTCATTTCTCTTCTTAGCTGTTCATTGTATTCTCAACATTCTTCTATAAAACCACATTTCTACAGACCCCAGTTATTTTCTTGTCTGTTGTCATATTGCCCATGAATCACGTCCATGTGTTAAAACTGGCTCTACATAACATTTAAGAATGAAGGACAATAGTAGATGTATATATATAGTCCATTCCGTTAGTAGCTTGCAGAAAAAACGACAGAACACAATCAAAATTTATACATAGCCTTCATTGACCAGGAAAAATCATTCGACAGAGTAAACAGAGAACAGCTGTGGGAGATACTAACAACATACGGAGTAAGCCAACATCTAACCAACCTTATTAAAAGTCTCTACATCAACAGCAGCTGTAGGGTCAGAACAGCAGCAGGCTACACAGACCACTTCGAAGTTAAATCATGTGTAAGATAGGGGAGCGTACTATCCCCCCTACTGTTTATTACATACATGGACTATATATGCAAGCTAGCCAACCCATCAGAGACAGAGGAGATCAACGAGCTTTTATTTGCAGACCATCAGGCACTAATACATGAAACAATAGAAGAAATACAACAGCACTTAAACAAACTCAATATCTCAGGCACAAAATACAAAATGAAAGCCAACATCAACAAAACAGAAGTCATAAATGTCGCCAATATTAACAGGACATCAACATAACTATAGAAGGCAGACAACTAAAACAAGTAGAGGAATTCAAATACCTAGGAAGTCTAATGACAAACGATAATTCTCAAACAGCAGAGATAGAATCAAGATGCAACAAAGCTTGTCAAATCATTGGACAGTTATCACCACTATTGTCCAACAAGGTAATAACTTTCCAGAGAGACAAATCACTATATATCACTAATATCCGTAAGTAATATTATTTAGGGATATTGACGTCATAGATGGAGTTAATGGTTAGGAAAAGGAAAGTATCTAATGGGTAGGGAAGGAATAATGTATTTTTTTAAATTATTATTTTTAAAAAATGTTAGATTGTGTGAATCATTGCATGGTGTTGTGCAAATATAGAGGTAGGTAGCCTAATGAATAATGTTAAATGATAAACTAGCAGGGAGGCCTGTCTCTTTGTGGCTAACAGACAGTATAATATTGTCTAATATCAACACCAAGAGTCTCCACACTTTTTTCTTGCCTGTGACATGCGCCCCTTGTGTCTACGTATTATTGTATTGAGGCCCACTGCGTGTTGAAGTATAGCTGATAGTTTAATAAAGCTGAAATATAAGACAGTTTGGGATATTGATTAGATCGGCTAATGAGAAATGTATATGATAAACTAACGCGGTGTCTGTCTCTTCGTGTGGCTAACAGAGTACAGCATCATCATCAACAGGTACCGGGCCTGCTGGCGTAGGTGAGCATGTCTCTCCACAGCTTTCGATCTCGACAGCTATTTATCATTTATGTTGTTGACTTTCTGCCAAGTCATTCTTTTAAGCTGTCTGGTATCTTTTCTCTTTGCTTTCCATTTATCTCTTCGTCCCTCAATTTTCCCAGTTGTTACAATATACTCCAACTGTTCTCTTCTCATTACATACCTACAGCATAATCTAATATAATTCACAAGGGCTCTCTATACCTTCTTTGTGACTTACTTGCGTAATGTCGTATCTGTAATAAAAAAGATACTTCCGCTGACCAATGACTGCAAGTGACCATGAACTGACCAATGACCCAAACTAATCAGAATCTTACCAACGATCTAAACTCATTCCAAACTTATCACTGGCCACTGATCCAAACTAGCCACTGATCACAGGTGACCCAAACTAACCACTGACCCAATCTGACTATAGGTGCCCCGAACTGACAACTGATCATAAGTGCCACACACTGACAACTGACTATAGTAGACCAAAAGTTATAAGTAACCATAGGTGCCCTAACTGACAACTGACGAAGGGTGACCCAAACTGATAACTGGTCATAGGTGCCCCAACTGACAACTGATCATAGGTGTCCCAAACTGACAACTGATAATAGGTGCCTCAAATTGACAACTGGTCATAGGTGCCCCAAATGACAACTGATCATAGGTAAGCTAAGCTGAGAACTGACCATATGTGATCCAAACTGACAGATGACCATAGGTGACTCAAACAGACAAATGATCATTGGTGCCACCAAAATGACAACTGACCATAGTTGACCCAAACTGATAACTGACCATGGGTGCCCCAAAATGACAACTGGCCAAAGGTGACCCAATCTGACCATAGGTGCCCCAAACTGACAACTGCCCACAGGTGATCCAAACTGACAACTGCCCACAGGTGATCCAAACTGACAACTGATCATAAGTGCCGCAAACTGACAATTGACCATAAGTGCCGAAAACTGACAATTGACCATAAGTGCCGCAAACTGACAATTGACCATAGGTGACTCAAACTATAGTCCGTTCAAAAATTTATAATCACACCTGAATTAGTTTTGAGTGATAACCGTTTGTTATTTTGCTTTCAAATTTTGTATGCAATCTTAGAATATTGATGACGTTATAGAAATATTTTTTGCTCTGGGAAATTTGATCTAGTCTAAAAGTTTTTTTCTTTAGGCTATATTAAATTCGCCCTGTTCGAATTTGACACCATTTTAGGATATATACATTAATTTGGTGCGGTCGTTCACGTAAAATAGTTTGGCTATTGCAGAAACACTAACTTCAGTAAAATCCCGTGCACAAAACTGAATTGTTATTGAACGACATGACGCACCACGGCCTTGGCATTAATTACCGAAGGGAAGGCGTATCTTTATTAATTTTGTGAAGACTCAGTAGACAATTTGTTGACTTTAAATACCAACATTTATATCTAAATTACAATGAGTTTGAAATGCAAATTTATAACTATGCAAAAGTTACTGTTTTACTATATCAGCACTTCCTTAGGGAATCCAAGATGGGGCATTTATATTGTGATATTCATGACCCAGAGAGACGAACGCAACTCGCGCTTGGTCTTAATAGATCGTCATTTTCTCGTTGGATTAAACAAGACTCAGAGTGCACTCGTGTCAATCAAGGAAGGAAAAGGAAAGTCGACAGCTTTGACATGGATGTCATAAAACGTGAGATATTGAAAATGTTTGCTAATAATGTACTTGTTACTCTCAGGAATTTGAAATTAAAATTGCATGCAGACTGCAATATTGACATTTCTAAATGTACTCTATGGAAGATTGTGCGAGGAGATAGATTGTGCTTCACTTTCAGAAAAACTGTTGGGGGCAGGAATATTATTTGTGAAAAACCACACTTGGTCATTGCTCGAAGCAAATACCTGAGACAGATCCGTGAGCGGCGGAGTGAACGGTATGCTATTGTATATTTGAACGAATCATGGGTCAACGCACACCACACCTGTTCTAAAGAATGGCAGTCAGTAAATGGCAAACTCAAAAGAACAATTCCAAGCAGCAAAGGCCAGCGCATTATATTAACGCATGCTGGAAGCACTGAAAACGGCCTTGTCCATGATGCGGGACTTATTTTCCAATCAAAAAGTACCGACGGTAGGGACTACCATAATGAAATGAATGGAAACATTTTCAGGCACTGGTTGGAGAACGATCTTTTACCAATCCTGGAGAGACCTTCATGCATAGTCATGGATAATGCATCATACCACAATGTTGTATTAGAGGAAGACAAAGTGCCTACTGCATCAAATACAACAGAGCAAATTAGGACATGGCTTGCGAATGAAAATGTCAAATTTGACGACACATATTTAAAACCCGAATTGTTACAACTTGTGAAGAATACGAATAAGAAAAAGGTGTACCATGTTGACAAAATCATTGAGAAATACTGCCACACCTCTCTTCGATTCCCTGCATATCATACGCACCTTAATCCAATCGAACTTGTCTGAGCTCACGCCAAAGGACAAGTTGCAGAACATAACAGGACGTTTAAAATGTGTGATGTTGAAGTTCTGACACGCGAGTCTCTCTCAAAAATAGACATTCCGTTCTGGAAGAAGTGTGTTGAACATGTGCTGCGGGTGGAAGATGAGTACTGGAAACGAGATGGATTACTATTTGTCCAGCCAGTAACGATTATCAACCTCTCGGAATCGTCAGATTCGGAATGATTAAAATTAAGATGAATTCAATTCCAGCTGCAGTTAGGACGTCCTGGGGTCTAATGGTGACCGAAGGACAAGACTAATTGTAACCAATTGAATTCATATTTGCAAATACACATAACGAACAACACCCACAATTAAGCACTATGTAGATACACCTCTGACAAGAATTGCAGTAAACTGGAACATTTAACACGATTACTGTAAACTGTAAAATTTGAATCAACTTGTGTGATATCGTCATAAAAGATCAAAGGAATTCGCTGATGGGCAAAATCTGTTGTGTTTGTGGAATAAAAAATACCAAAATCTTTGCGTCATCAATATTCTAAGATTACATGCAAAATTTGAAACCAAAATAACAAGCGGTTATCACGCAAAACTAATTCAGGTGTGATTATAAATTTCTGAACGGACTATAACAACTCACCATAGGTGACTCAAATTGACAACTGACCACAGATAACTGACTACTGAACTCAGTTGACCCAAACTGACCACTGCCTTTTATGTCTATTATAAATCATTTTTGTTGTTTTACTCATTCTCTCTTTTAGTGCTTTCTAACTCTTATTTTCGGACAAATTCCTCTTTTCTGAATCTCTTTCCTCTCTTTCCCTCCTCTGGATCTATCTCTCGCACTCTCTTCTGGTTTGTCTTTCACTGGTTCTGTCTACTGTGACTCCCTTTCTTCTGACAATATCTCCCTTTCTTCATCCTTTCTCTCGTATAACGCTCTGACACTGCTTTTCCATGTCGTCTTACAACATTCATTGTTTGTCCCATCCCCTTTTCTCTCTTTTTCTCTCTCTTACACACACACACACTCTCTCTCTCTCTCTCTCTCTCTCTCTCTCTCTCTCTCTCTTTCCCTTTAATCCCAGTACAAGAACCCAGTAACATCGAAACTCACCTAAGTCAGCACTGCCCAATATCTCCCTACACGTTAGTTACATCACCATAAAATGGTTAAAGATGTTAGTGTACCGTAATTAAACCTCCATTTAAGTAAGGTAGTTATGGGTGTGATCTGGTCTGTCTGACATATCACGTGACCACACTTTGTATCTGTTGCTGTCATATGTTGTTGTAAGTGAACGAAAGAAGTATTACGAGTTTTTTTCTTTTATTTCTTTTTTAAATTTATTGTTCCCCTCTATTCAAAACCTCTTTTATATGGATACAATGCGTCTAACACATTTCAGTTCGGTGGTGGTTAGTTTTCTTATTGTTCTTGACTATAGAGTCTAGGTATGGTATCGGCAACTCAACGCACGGATAAAGAATGTATTGTAGAGAGCCCAGTGGGCAGTAGTGATGATAGGTATCTGAGGTTGTGAGAAATTATGCGGCATCACGAGTCTATATCGCTACCGATGACATATCATGTCTTACTAGACGTCCAAGGTAATTAATTTTAATCGGTGGTCATCTTTTGAAAAAAAAACCTATATAGCCAGTGACGTTTTGACAGACAGATGGAAGCAAGCAATCTTGATTAATTAGTAGTGTGGTAAAATATTAGTGTCTTATTTGTTATTCTTTTACCGAACAGCTTCTCTCTTGGCTGAATGTATTAATAATGGATAGACAGATCCGACCACAGAATGAACAAAAAAGTAATTTGGTGCCTGGTCTCATCTCTTTTCTCCTGAGTATTTTGTCTTCTGACTGACATCGCCGCTTCCTCGAATTTTGGTGGGCCGTATTATTTTTTTATCCTTGTACTATGATCTACAGTTAGAGTTTCCCAATTTCTTTCACTAATAGAGAATTTACTCAAGGAAATCATGCAAACATCCTTATATCTCAGCACTGGTCTGCAATAAATGTTTGGAATACAATTGTTTGCCATTCTTCTTACATGACCAAGCCACCGTAGTCTCCGACTCCTACGTGTTGTCAAGTTTGGTTCGTTGCAAGACGTTGCAAGCTATTTACTTTGCCCGACCATGCTCAAGAGCTGGCAAAGGCAACGCACATAAAAACTGTTTAACCTGTTATCATTCGCGAAATAGGTAGTCCAAGTTTCTGACCTTATAAAAGTGTACTAAGCACACAACTCTGGTAAAGTAGAATCCTGCTCCTGAGTGCTAGCTTGGTGCTGACCCATGCTCTACTTTTCAGTTTACCAAATTCCGAAGCTGCTTTTTCGAGTCAGGAATTTATCTGTTCCTCAGGTGAGAAGATGCTTGTGATCATGACAATGATATGACAGCGATGGCAGGTTGTTGTTAAAAATATAAGGTTCTCTTCCTAAATTTTTTACATTCATAAAACACTAGTCGACTACTGACAACTTATATGCTTGTTATGCTAATTCTTCTAAAATAGTACTGGAATTGAGAAAACTGTATAACACGTTATGTTATTATTTTGTGGTTTCTTGGTAGGTGACGATGCATCTGTGAAATAAGCCGACATCACCAATGTTATGTGACCAATGTGTGACCATATCGCGTTGTTTTTCAATTATATTTTTTTTCAAAACAATCATACACACAAAATATAAATACGAACATTGCCAAATACATTTAGGAATCAGCAGCATCTACAACGCGCAGTTTCCAGAACGATGCAGGCACCACAACCGATACCTTCCATTAACGATCTTTCCCAGCAGCAGTGTCTTGTGATGTGCCGATAGTATTTGAATTTTGTTCGGCAAGATACTGTTAATATGTCAGACTTTTAAAAATATTGAACTCGTTAACAAGTCAATTCACAAACCAAACGTAACTAGGTTCAACGCACATATAAGCTATACAATGCTGACGTCATTCTAACATTAACCGACCATCTTCGCAAAGCTGAAAACGTCAATAACATTGGGTGATTCCATTAGGTTAGCGGGGTAGAGTTCTGCCCTACCAAAGGAGGAGTAAGACGTCTCCTTTCCTCCGCTAGTCTTCGGGATACCCTTGGGCATAGTGGAGCCCCCGTTTAGCCCCCTACCAGGGTTATGTGAAGCCATTGGAGCAGGTGGTGGATGGTGTTGTGGGAGCAGCCGACAAGTAGTGCCGGTTATGGTCCCCACACCGCAATGGCAGGCAGAGGATCTCATGTATAGAGACAATGGCTGCGATCTCCGACTAGTACAGTCACTGCCAAGAAGGAAAGGAATGGCAAACTACCTTCTTATATTGCCTGGACTAATCATGACAAATCACAAAAGGAAAAAGAGATCGCTGATGACAAAAAGAGAAAATACTGGATAGCTTGGTTTCATGGCATGGAAAACAGTCAACAACAGAACTGATACGATGCACTGTAGATAGAAGATTGTGGAAGGACATGATCGCCTACGCCAACTAGTATGGTAAATGATGATGATGATGATTCCATTCTAACCAGTGTTCTTACTACTATAGATAGTTACACACAAATATTTTAACTATTCAGTCAATGATCCACGCTGTGTTATTTCGTAGATGATGTCAAATTTTAGCGTATCAAACCATTTGACGGGGAGAATTTTACTCAAAGTGTTGTCTAAATGTAACTAATGTATCTCATCAAATGCACGTGTTCTCTTAATATGTGACCCTCTCCTCTTTGCCTCTCTGGTGACAGGAACATATAGTTTCACCTACTCAAATGTTTATCAATGAAATGTTAGTTGCATTCCACATATGCACATGTGAGAAAGATAACTTGCAATGTTTCTACTTTTGTAAACTCAAATGTACTAGAAGAAATTATATATTTTTTTTTAAATATACAATTCAGGGTCTACAATTAAACCAAAATGTCCACATCGACTTTTTAAACATGGCATACATTTGTAGTGGTAGAAACCAATCGATTCGCAGTGCGGCAGTTTTCTCTTCTCTAGTCTTACACGCCAGGCCAACAAAACGATTCGGAGACCAGTAAGCTAAATTCTCTCAAAACCCTCGACGGTTATCACACAACAACAATAATGGATTGTTCTTATATGTATACAAACTTTGAGTATCACGAATAGTTTATTATGTATTAATTAGTGGAAACTCATATAACTTTATGGTCCTCCATTTCTAAGCATATCTCGGAAGTAGTTTCTTCCCATATTTGTAACACTGGTGACTTCCTACCTCTAAGTGCTATTTTCCGATAGACAGTTTAAATACTGCTAAACTGGACTCTTTTCAGTACCATATTTACAGATCAGTCTAGAATCAATAGTGACTCCATCATGACAGAGCTATCAAAACACTGTGATGTGCTGCCTATGACAGGTGTGAAAATGATGGTGATGTTGTCAAAACACTGTGATGTCTGAGTGAACATGTCGCCATGGCAAAAATGTTGTCTTTGTTGTTAGTGATAACAAAATGTGTGGTGCTGATCATGAGATGTAATCATAACAAGGGTAGTCAAAATACTGGGATGCGGAACAATCCTAGAGGGACATTGTATCTTTGCGGCAGCTAACGATGTGGTGAAAACTTGTAGATGACGGGTCTGGTGCAAGCAATGGAAAGTTTATGTTGCGAGATGTGCCACTGAAAGTGTTGCTAATGGTGTGACTGGGGTCTATATGAGACTGCTCCTATACACCTTCGAACCTGACAGACTCGTTATGAAAGAGACTGATACAATCCGAAGTCTGTAGTGTCAGCGCAAGGACACTGTGAAAAAAAGAAGTATGTGGTTATGATCTTGTGAAAGATAATGTTGTCAACCTGAAAAAGGTTGTACACTGCGCCATTATATCGATGACACATTTGAAAAAAAATGTGTTCTTGTAGTCCAAACTCTCTTGTTGTGTGATCGTTGAAGATGTCGACACAATAGGCTGTAATGCCGGTGACACATGTGAAACCTTTTGTGATATTTTAATTGGTGTCAAAGAGAATGCAATTTGTAATGTCGACATGCCACAGCCTCTAAATTTCTTGATGTTGAGAGAGTTTGCAGTATTGGTCACGACAGAATAACGAGATTACCAGCACTGAGACCAGCTTCGACACGCTCTATGTTTTGTGTGAGATATATCATCTGAACCTCTGTTTGTCTGTGTGTGGTTGTGTGGAGGTTACATGCGTTTTGAATATGGTCAAGGGAGACAAGAAGACAGCCTAACAACCTTGTCTACTTTTTCAAAACCATTTTTTTATGTAACCACCACATGACCGACTGGTGTGTTGAAAGTTGGTCACGGGAAAATTTTTCTTGTGCAATCTCACAGCTCCGCAGTAGGGCTGGACTCGAGGTGATGTCGCAACGAACTATACATTTCGTCCCTGGACATCGATTGTGAATGGAAAATGAACGAGTTGCTAGCTTGGTTGGAACGGGTGCCTTGCATGGTGGACGTATTATGGATCTTGCTTTACGCCAAACGTTGGGGTATCGTTTCTTTCAAGGTGATGTGGATCACATCGCAGGTAAGCAATCGGTAACTGGATAAACAGATGGTGAAAATTCAGTTACGGTCCATTCTTTAAGCTTCATCTATGAGACTGGTGAAATAAAATCTTCGATTAAATTGTATTCCCAAATACCGTATTGTGTGGGTCCTCACGTCAGCTTGTGAACCTACATTTTGCATTTGTTGTAGGTGTGTTAACAATGTTTGCTCAGAGAGACCCAAGTTGCATTTGCCTTCGTTTGGTTCACAATCTCTCCCTTCTCACAGCATCCTCTGAACAATTGTGTAAGTTCAGTCTGGTGTTCGCGCACATCATACCCCCTTCTATAACTTGGCAGTAGACCAAACATAGTCAGTGTAGGACAGTATACTCTCTCTACCTTTATTCGACACACAGAAAGGTAAGTGGTTTCGTGGAATGACACTAACAAGGGAACAAAGTCAAACGAAAATATCCGACATCAAAAGGTTGTAAATCTCCCTCGTGTTCATATTCTTCTTCTTTTTTCTCTCTCAAACGGCGAAGTCTGTTAGAATCTGCCTTGTCTTGGACACCTCGAGCACCGAGTCCAACTCGGCGTAGACGATAACTTGTAGGAGAGTAGTGGTGGGAGCCGCAAACTTGAGTTCTATCGACAAGGGTCCGCTTGTGGCTAGCTCAAAATGGGAGCAGTCCAGTAGGCTGGACGAGAGGTCAAAACCAAATAACCGGATCTGTCGTCTGATTAACAAGAGTGAGGTCCCCTTGGTTAACAAAAAGGGGCGTGTAGTTGAGGTTAGCATAAGCGTTTTCGAGACTGCCTTAACGCCATCTTTAGACAATGGAACTACCCCCTCTGCCTTCATGTCCTATCATCAGCATGTGCCACCCTCAACAACATCATCAACCCTTCATGGCCTATCATCATCATCATGTGCCACCCTCAACACCATCATCAACCCTTCATGTCCTATCATCATCATGTGCCACCCTCAACAGCATCATCAACCCTTCATGTCCTATCATCATCATGTGCCACCCTCAACAACATCATCAACCATTCATGGCCTATCATCATCATCATGTGCCACCCTCAACACCATCATCATCCCTTCATGGCCTATCATCATCATGTACCACCCTCAACACCATCATCATCCCTTCATGGCCTATCATCAGCATGTGCCACCCTCAACACCATCATCAGCCCTTCAGGTCCTATCATCAAACCACACAAAGTATCAACCAGCGAAATTCTCTCTCTCTCTCTCTCTCTCTCTCTCTCTCTGTCTGTCTCTCTCACATTCATGGTAAACCAAAACAAAATAAATCACTAAGATTTTTACCACCATTTTGACCTCTCGTCCAGCCTACTGGACGGCTCCCATTTTGAGCTGGCCCCAAGCGGACCCTTGTCGATAGAACTCAAGTTTGCCGCTCCCACCACTACTCCCCTACAAGTTATCGTCTACGCCGAGTTGGACTCGGTGCTCGAGGTGTCCAAGACAAGGCAGATTCTAACAGACTTCGCCGTTTGAGAGAGAAAGACGAAGAAGAATATGAACACGAGGGAGATTTACAACCTTTTGATGTCGGATATTTTCGTTCGACGTTGTTCCCTTGTTAGTGTAATTCCACGAAACCACTTACCGCCGAGCATCGACCCAACGGCGACCGCGGCCTTTGTCATAAACACCGACCCTGCCCACGAACCCGGAGAGCATTGGGTGGCCCTATTTTACAACGGACTCGGCGAATGTGAGTATTTCGATTCCTACGGTTTGCCTCCCAGACACGTGGATATTTTAAACTTTATAGAGCAAAACTCACACGTTCCATTCGTCTACAATCCAAGATTTGTTTAGCAACACGTGCGGTCTATATTGTGTTTATTATATACTTCTTAAGTGTCGTGGCGCAAAACTTAACAGAATTCTCATGCCTTTTTCATCGAGACAGCACGTAAACGACCGTATCATTTATCGTTTGCTCGCCCCGTGGATGCTTTGGCTTCGAGGGGCCCGTCCAGACGCTTAAAATTATCAACAACCGGACAGTAATATATATATGTGTTGTATATTTGTTGTAATAATAAAGTTGTGAAATATAGAACGAATTTTGTTTTGGTTTACCATGAATGTGTGTGAGAGAGAGAGAGAGAGAGAGAGAGTTGATACTTTGTGTGGCTTGATGATAGGCCATGAAGGGTGATGTTGAGGCACATGATGATGATGATATGAAGGGTGATGATGAGGGTGGCACATGATGATAGTGTTGAGGCACAGTGAGAGAGAGAGAGAGAGAGAGAGAGAGTTGATACTTTGTGTGGCTTGATGATAGGCCATTAAGGGTGATGCTGAGGCACATGATGATGATGATATGAAGGTTGATGATGAGGGTGGCACATGATGATAGTGTTGAGGCACATGATGATAGTGTTGTGGCACATGATGATAGTGTTGGAGAGTTGATACTTTGTGTGGCTTGATGATAGGCCATTAAGGGTGATGTTGAGGCACATGATGATGATGATATGAAGGTTGATGATGAGGGTGGCACATGATGATAGTGTTGAGGCACATGATGATAGTGTTGAGGCACATGATGATGATAGGCCATGAAGGGATAGTGTTGAGGCACATGATGATGATTTTTATTTGACTTGAGTTAGCTTGGATATGCAATAGAGAGAGAGAGAAAAAAAATCGCTATAATCTGGTACATGACGCTAACGATACTAATAATTGCTTGTCAGCATTTTTTTTTTACATGTCGGCTCCTGTTGACCCACACATGATGATAACCAATAAAGGCACCTTTCCCCACCCGCACGCCACGATGGCAACGACCTGCGAGATACCGCCATCCCCCTTTTAGAACCGCTGTCGCCCGATTTTAGAACCGCTGTCGCCCGATTTTAGAACCGCTGTCCGATAACCGGCGAGCTAGCGACGCGCCGATCACTCACCACGAGATAAGCCGTCACGCACCAACGCACACCACGACGCGCCGATCGTCACGCACCAACGCACACCACGAGATAAGCCGATTACCGATCACGACCACCGAGATAATAAGCCGATTATCGGACTTTGGCACGGGTTTTGGTGCATGTTTCGTGCGGTTTCGGTGCCAAATCTATTGTCTTTCGGTGCATGTGCGTGCACTTTTAGGGGTGGATTCACAGCCATATATACTACTATAGACTGATGACAATTTACTCTAATATAGACTGATGACAATTTACTCTAATATAGACTGATGTCAATCTACTCTAATATAGACTGATGACAATTTACTCTAATATAGACTGATGACAATCTACTCTAATATAGACTGATGACAATCTACTCTAATATAGACTGATGACAATCTACTCTAATATAGACTGATGACAATTTACTCTAATATAGACCGATGACAATTTACTCTAATATAGACTGATGACAATTTACTCTAATATAGGCTGATGACAATTTACTCTAAAACAGACTGATGACGACTCACTCTAACATAGACTGATCACAACTCCCTCTAATATAGACTGATGACAATTTACCCTAATATAAACTGATGACAACGTACTCTAATGTAAACTGACAAAATTTCACTCTAATATACATTGATGACAATTTACTCTAATATAAACCGATGACAACTCACTCTAATATAGACTGATGACAAATTACTCTAATATAGATTAACAACAATGCACTCTAACATATACTCTTGACAATGTGAATTTTATCACATTTATTAACGAACAACATCCATCCTACTAAAATATGTATGTGTTATTTTACTTATGTGAATATTGTATAAAGCAGAATGCAGTCTTTCTTCGGTAAAATCTCCACATTTCTTACGTTGTTTTGCCGAGCATTATCTCTCATGGATTACTCAGTCAATTTATAATCGCTAATTTGTTAGCAGGATGAAAATTACACATTTGTCAGCCATTTATCGATCAATCAATCAATCAATCAATATATATATATATATATACATGTTTATATAAGTATAATCCAATATAATATCGTTCAAAATGTGTTCTTATTTCTTTCTTTTCAAGGAAGCTCATCCAGTCAGAGAGCAACAAGGTCGACGTCCTTGGATTTCGTTATGTCGACGAAACGCACAACTATCCAAAGACAAAACGCAACTCGACAAGCTAATGAAGGACACATTGTTTATCTAATAGAACGTCGTAAAAACAGCAGAACTAATTTGAAAAATATTTTACATGCTTCCATGGCATATTCACCAAATCTATTTTCCCAGAATGACAACGCCTATGTGTAACAACATTAATTGTTCCAAAATAAAAAAAATTATAGTGAAGCTGATAACGAAGTTTACTAAATAATGAGTACATGAAAAATATTCACATCATGCCTAATGTTCGAAGAAACGACAAGTATCAGCTCGCAACTTGCAAATATTACCATTAACTGTGGAAGAACTCTTCTTTATCGTTCAAGTCTTATGATCATGCAAATTTGACTCTGTCCTGTTTCATGGACTTTAAACTTTAGAACGGAATGGCTTCACTGCAGGCGGGGCATTCCAATATCGGCTCAGCTCCAGTTCCAGCAATCAACAAAGTGCTCGTCCTGATAGTTCATACTGTTTTATTGAATGTGCTGCATTTTATATAAATCACGCACTGCTCAAAATTAGCACTTCTGAGTCGCCGTAACGGCCGTTAAGGGCAGCATAATCTCCGTGTGCCTGTGGCCAATTTCAGTGAAGACTTAATGATTAGTGAGCTTGCCTCAAGAATTGATGTCCTAACATATGAAGCGAATCAATTCAGAGGAAGAGGTATGTTTACAGCACTCGGAAAAAATACAAATAATCAACAACATAAAAAAACAAAGAACAATATATGGACCGAAGCAGAATCTGCGCCACGAGTACTTTGTTTTTTTTTCCTGTTGTTGATTATTTGCCACTTTTTTCCGAGTGCTGTAATCATTCCTCTTCCTCTGAATTTATTCGCTGATTATCGCCTCGCAAGTTTCCCCTAACATATGAAGCCAGGCCTCAACTTCGGTGAAACACTCGATCTGACAACAGTCTATCTGGTGGAAAATCTGCAGTCGAACACAGATCACACATCCAGTTACTAGGCAAAGTCGGGACCTAGTAACGTTCAATTAGACTCCACGGCAAGTCGTCAAAACATTGTTGATTTTGTGCTGTTTTATGACGGATGGATAAGAACATGACAGGATGAGCATGATCGTGCTCGTGTGTATGTGCCCTGATTTTTTAAACTAAATCTACGCAGTAGCTGACACACTCAGTCTTCGACAGGTGGATCATGATAGAAAGAACTGAAGATCAGGAAAAGAATTCATATGAACATTCTACTGAAGCGGGAATGATGAATCTGAATGACAGGGCTTCATTAAACAATGTTGTAGCTCAAAAGAAAAGGCGGGCGGGGTGGGGGGATTTAAAAATAACAACCAAAATTGGAAAATGTGACTTACTGTAACTGTTTATATTTATTCCGAATGTATGTTGATTACATTGTTAAACAATCAGACGTCAATTATTTGTAGTTTCATGTGAGTGAACAGTAATTTGAACTAAATTTCGAATATGTTTGTGCCTTTCATCGTTATGTTTTGTGAATTTTCAGTTTTAAATGGTTTTATTTGAAACGAACAGTTTTCTCATTTTCATCATCATCATCATGTGCCATACCGGTTGGCGTAGGCGATAATGTCCCTCCACAATCTTCTATCCACAGTGCATCGTATCAGTTCTGTTATTGACTGTTTTCATGCCATGACACGAAGCTATCCAGTATTTTCTCTCTTTGTCGTCCGCGACCTCTCTTTCCTTTTATTTTGCCAGTTGTAACCAAGTATTCCAACTTTCCTCTTCTCATGATTTGCCCGGAAAATGTTTATTGCTTCTTTCTTATGTTTTTTAAGAGCTCCCTTTTTGTGTTGGCCTCTGAGAACTTCCTCATTGGTCTTTTTAGCTGTCCAGGGAATTTTCAATATTCTTCTGAGAAATCCCATCTGTGTGGCCGCTAATCGTCTTTTCATTTGTTTGTCTACTGTCCATGATTCGCTTCCATAGGTCAGAATTGGTTCTATATAGCACCGATGGACTTTCTCACTTCTATCCACATAGATTTGTTGCATAAGATATTTTTCATTTCCTGAAATGCTATTTTGGCCTGAGCTATTTTGCTTTTTATTTCTGTGGTGCATCTCCCATCTGATGTTATTATTGTGCCCAAGTATTTGAAACGTTGCACTTGTTTCAGATTTGTCTCGTTTATTTTTATGCTTTATGGTGGTGATGATTGTTTCTTCGATATAACCATTACTTCTGTTTTCTTACTATTCAGACTGAGACCTTTCTTGTTGCTTTCTTTCACTATTATGTCTATCATTTCTTGTAGTTCATTCTCTGTCTCTGCTATTAAGACTTTGTCATCCGCATATCGCAAATTATTTTTGTTGTGACCGTTGACTTCAATTCCTTTTTTGTCCACAATTGATCTCATAATATATTCGCTGTGAAGTGAAAACAAATCCGGCGATAGAACACAGCCTTGTCTGACGCCTTGTTTTATAAATTGAAATTGTCCTGTTTGGTTGTTAATTCGTATAGCTGCTGTTTGTTGCAGTACATATTTTTTATGATTAGCAGATCCTTGCCATCAATGTTTAATTTCTCCAGCATATTGATTATTCCCACATGCTTTACTTTGTCAAATGCTTTCGTGTAGTCTATAAAGCACATATATAGATATTTCTTTACCTCTATATTCTATCAATGTTCTTAAGATGTATATTGCATTATTGGTGCCCTTTCCTTCCACAAATCCACATTGTTCCTCACTTATTTCTGGTTTTATTTTGTTCCTTACACGTCTCATGATTATTCTTAGTAATATTTTAGTCATATGGCTAATGAGACTAATAGTGCGATGGTCTTCACAATCAGTGGCGCCTGACTTCTTCGGTATGGCTACAAAGATAGATTTTAGTAGATCTTCGGGTATGTGCCCAGTGTTATATATGTCATTGAGTAATTTTGTTTCTCATTTTACGTAAGTTTTAATAAATATATAATTGTTTTCACAATTTTGATCTTTTAATTTATGTCGTTTTTGATTGACTGTTAAATATTAAACTTTACGGACTTTAAGAAAATTATTGTTTTTAATTGTTTTGGTTAAAGTGTTCAATAATTAAATATGTGCCAGGCTTTTGAAACTGCAGACCACATTATTTGGATCAGTAACACGACGACGAACACAGACAGCATTCCCCAAGGTGAACTAATACTCAAAATGAGCAAATGTAGACCTAGAGGATGATACATCGAAGTAAAGTAAGAAATCACAATGAACACCATGTATTTTATATACTATAGGGCGGTGACCTTGATATTCTGTTTCCTTATTCCCTGGAAAATGGAACAGAGGTGAAGGAAAGTAAAGCGAATTATTGTACGTCATTAAGGACTAAGGAGGAATCCATTCCCATGGCTGGTAAAGGGGAGAAACATGTATACATTACATGGGAGCTCGTGCATTTTACACTAAATAATCTACGAAAAACACAATAAAACACAATAAAACACTGAAAGCAATGTCAATAGCCAGCTCGAACCAGGATCCGAACCCCTACCTCTCTTAACAGAGCTCATATATATACACACACTCGCGAAGAGAACAATTCTAATAATGTGTTAAAACAAATAAGGCAAAGCAAAGAAGAAACGAAGGGAATGTTTATGAAAAGAAACAATTACCGTTTAATATATTTTGTTTTACAGAAAGTCAATAAGGAACTGATAAACCGTTGTAGATACAGAAAGTTATGGAGACATATAATCACCTATGCCAGCTGTCATTGTACATAATTAATTAATTGACTGGTATTTAAAAGACTTTTGGGTCTTGTAATTCTGCAAAGATGTTTCTAAGGCGGAACTTCCTTGTCTTGTGCTTCAATAAGTGGTCAGATAGTTAACGCATGTTGGACGCTGAAATAAATGAAAGTCATGATCCACTGCAATCCTAATTATAATAACATTGTTGATTCCAACAAAAGGATAGGCATGTGAGTACTGGCAATGCAGTGACGTTGATGGAATGACTAAGTTGTATTACTTACCATCAAAACAATTCTGTTGTTGATGGATTATGCGCTGGACATTTTATGTTTGCCAAGTCGAAATGTACATTGTTTGAGCGTATTCACATACAAGGATATCAAAAGTACTGGTCTTTATAAGTTATATATATATATATATATATATATATATATATATATATATATATATATATATATATATATATATATATATATATTTATATATATATATATATATATATATATATATATATATATACACGAGTATTTGTTTGTATGTGTCTGTGTCTCTGATGCCGAAGCAGATGTGTCAGATCCAAAGGTGTAAATATTGCCGCTTGCTGTAAACTAGCAACACGTTAACGAATCCATGACCATTTAAATTCCATTTTAAATTAGTTTTCTGTTGAATATGAAATGAGATATTTGGTTGTCAGTCAAATTACAACACTCGGTCAGGTCAGGTCTTTATATATGAGCTCCTGGTGGCAAGATATATCCGCTGCACAGAAACTCCAGTTTCTAGGGCTCATGATTCTAACTTTGAATGTCATCTATTAAGGCATAGGTGGAAAAAATAGGGTTTGTTGAAATAGAAATAAATGAAAGTCTATTCACTGATAGATAGAGAACTACTATAATGGCATCATCATTGTTCTCAGCGGCAAAGCAGAGTGGTAGAATAAACGTAGAAAACTTTAAGTATAGGTCGTTTCAAAATATTTTGAAGGTGTTTAAAATTCCATATCTCTGCAACCAATTGATTGATAATGCTGAAATTTTGCATATGGTCTTGTGATTTTTTGGTCCCAAGAAGTACATTCATTTCCTCACCAACAAACGTATAGTTTTAAATATTCTTTATTTGAAGTATACAAATTTAAGGCATTTTGGTCAAACCATATATTTGGAGGAATTACCGCTTCATATGAGTGAGAACCCACGGACTTGTCATCTTGAACGTAATGCGCGCCAATTTCCCTGTTTTAAGCACTAAAAAACACATAAAACGCGTCATAGTTATAATTTTATATCCGGTGCATCCCATTTCCTGTCGTTTTGTTGTGATTTATGTGCAACGGCGTATCCTAATTATTGGGTAATTTCGTTAAATTTGTGATCTGTTAGTCAATGGGTATAAAAGTAAAGTTCCTTACATTGCAATCAGTGGCAATAAAGGTGTATAAATATTTTTGCATAGAAGCTAAGCGTGGAAAACTGTATCGAAGCATCTCAAAGCCAGAAAAGAGAACTATTCACGCATTGGGTATAAGCAAACGCTTTTTCAAACAAGTGCTTAAAGCTAACAGAGTGTCCAGTTCAATCAAGACTAGGACGCTTGGAAGAAAGAAAGTAGTAGATAGTTTTGACAAGGAAGTGATTAGAAGAGCAATTTGTAAAATGTTCGATTCCAAAGAAACTGTGACTTTAAGAAAACTGAAAATTCGACTGAGAGCAGAAAATGACATTGTTGTGTCGAAAACAACATTATGGAGAACTGTTAGAAGCAACGGTTTTACGTTTAGAAAGTACGATAGTGGTAGAAATGTCATCTGCGAGAAGCCGCACTTAGTTTCTATGAGGAGTAAATATTTACGTGAAGTACGGGAAATGCGTAACCAAGGTTATGATATTGTATTTCTAGATGAATCTTGGATAAATTCTCACCACACAAGTGCAAAGGAATGGCAGTTATCAGATGGAAGTATTAAAAGATGTGTACCCACTGGAAAAGGACAGCGTATTATAATGGCACATGCAGGCAGCCGAAAAGAAGGGTTGGTGAAAAATGCAGAACTTATATTCACCTCTAATTATACTGACAACAGGGACTATCACACCGAGATGAATGGCCATATATTTAGAGAGTGGATTGAAAATACTCTTCTTCCAATTCTAGACAGACCATCCTGTCTGGTAATGGACAACGCGTCGTACCACAACGCTGTGGCAGAAGAAGACAAAATTCCTACATCTACCAGTACAAAAGATGTTATAAAGATTTGGCTAAGAAAGGAAGGAATTCCATTTAACGAGGGATTTTTGAAACCTGAATTACTGTCACTTGTTAAGAAATCGCAAAAGACCAAAGTATTCCAAATAGACAAAATCATTCAACAGCATGGTCATACGTGCTTGAGACTGCCCCCTTATCATCCACAATTAAACCCCATTGAACTCGTTTGGGCAAAAATTAAAGGGCAGGTGGCAGCTGAGAATACAAGTTTTAAACTATGCGATATAAAAGGACTGACATATGCTGCTCTATCACAGATTGACAAAGATTTTTGGTGCAAATGTGAAGATCATGTCTTAAAAGAAGAAAATGACTATTGGAAAAAAGATTTACTATCGTTCGTTCAGCCCAGATTAGTAATCAATATGTTAGACTCCTCTGATTCAGAATAAATGAAATAATAATGGACGTTTTTATATGTCCGCATGATCAATCTTTAGCTAACGTTGATAACGTTTTGAAAATGTAAAGATTCTTGATATGTGTACTGCAGGCATGCAAAGAAACTAAATCACTTTCATATGTCTTGTTTACGTAAAATAATGAAAGTCACATGGAAAGACATAAAACGAACAATGTAGCTCTTTACAGTAAAGAGGATCCCGTGCTTACATCGGACTCTTTAGTCACATGCGTACCCATAAACAATAACTTTGCTTGATATGTCATGCTCGTTATCGCTCGCAACGGATAATTAATTTTTTTTAAATGTATTCTTTGTTGTATATTGTTTAAATAGTTTTCATTAATGGAACTGTTTATACGCTGATTTGTTTTAGACCGTCTGTAAAGGCTATAACATTGACATTCTCATAGTATTTTAAAGAAAGTAAACAATAGAAAGTAAACAGTTGATAAACGCCTCCAACTTTCAAGTTGTGTAGAGACGCCTATGTCGAGAAGCTGATTTCCATTAATGTACGGTAAATTATTTTCTCCAGGAGCAAAAAGATCCGTAAATTCACTGAGATCAAAGGAAAGTGCTGCTTCATGATGAAGCATACTTCCTACATCATTAAATTTTGTGAAATCGGTGGGACCCTGGAAAAACAAGGCCAGATGCAAAAAATCAAGTTTGTAAGTGCAGGGAAAGAGGAGATATTTCATGTTAATCGTGAACATTTAGATTTGAAACGACCAAGTTAACATCTGTCAACTCTGATGAAATCGGTGCATTATTGCGTCTGAACTGCAAGGTGTGGCAGGCCGCGATAGCTCAGTGGTTAGTGAACTGGACTACAAAGGACAAGAGGTAGGGTCCGACCCGGGCTTCCGGGTTCACCCAGCCTTAAATGGGTACCGGATTTTTTCTGGGAAAGTAAAGCGGCACGGGCATACCGACAACATTATCCCCAAAATCATGTGCTGAAGGTCTGTAAAATGTATGGTCACTAACACCATATTCCCTATACGCCCTTTGGCGTGACGGGGGCTCTTTACTTTACTTACTGCAAGGTGTGAAATCGGGACGAACTTCTCGACAAAAGTCTTTACACAACACAGCGAAGATTATGATGTAAGTAACTTTAGTTTTAGAATGGAGATTCAGCAACTGTCCTTGTCCTCAAACGGTTTCAGAGTCAAATTTAAATGCGTCTATTTGTATCAGTCTCACAGTCAGTGTTTTGAAAGAACCAGACCTCTGCCAGTCTCTGACATGAGTGGATTAAATGTGTAGAAAATTAAAATCTTGACAAATGTGCACGAACCAATTATTCTGATTTTAAAATACACGGGAGTTGGTGGCACTGAAAGAGTTGAAGGTTGACCCTTGGTAGCCTACGCTGAAGAGAATGGACTAGCGGGATGTACATGAACGACGCTCCAAAGTTCTCCAGATATTACACATTAGACACCAACACAGTTATCGTTGAGGCAGCTGCTTTGAGATTGTAGCATTTAAAAATAGTGTGTCGAGCAAGTTGAATTGATAAACTACGAAATTCGGCTACACGTGTGCTCAATCAGCGAACTTTGACAACAATCAGCACACATACACACACACTCACTCACACTCACACACACATACAGATTCATGTTTCACGTGCAACTTAACACCTTAGGATGAATGTCCGGACTGTTGTGAAGGTAGCTAACTTAACAAACAACAAGTAATTTATATTTGTACACTGCCACCACTTGAACTAGATTTCACTTGTATTGCTGCAGTTCTAGTTTGTTATTCTTATTATGAACAAATGGCAAAAACAAAAGTCTGCTTTAAACCTTCCCATTTGTGTGAGCCTAAAAGATGTGACTGTAGTATGGCGAACAATGAAAAAGAAATAGCATTCCTATTTAGTGTCTAGAGCAAACACAATATTAAGAAATAAATAACCTGTATCCGTTTTGTATTTGTGCGGTATCACACGGCTGAAATAAATGAGTGGACAATTAAATATGTGTTTACGCATGTGATTAAGCTGAGTGTGTGGTTACATCAACGAGTGCACCAACGAGTGCATCAATGCTGCATAATTCGCCTACTACTTCTGAATAAGAACTGGCTAAGAACATCCCTTCG
The DNA here is from genome assembly GCA_032433765.1 of Megaustenia siamemsis. Lineage (NCBI taxonomy): Eukaryota > Metazoa > Mollusca > Gastropoda > Stylommatophora > Ariophantidae > Megaustenia > Megaustenia siamemsis. The sequence continues at coordinate 50,490,362 of JAVIAB010000092.1, forward strand.
TTGTTAAAGGAGACTTAAACATGTTTGAAACTTGTATATTTACCAAAAGTGCAAACCGTTTTGCTGCAATCGTGCTTGCAGACCTCTAAAGAAGCGACTGTCCTTCAAATTTAACGACCTGTACACAGTTCAAAACTTGCTTTCAATAACGCGCAAAGATGAAAATAGCACACCGTTCAGAAGGTTCTCTCAAAGACGACTACAGAAGAAAATAGCACACGAACATAATATTCTTTTAACGGCGAGCAATTGAAGAAAACAGCATACAGTTGAAAATGTTTCTCTCAAATAAGAGTAAAAACACTAGCACACAGTTTATAATATTATCTCAAAGAGCAAAGACGAAAATAGCACACAGTTCAAAATATTTATTTTAAAGAAGAGTCAAGAAAAAAATAGGACATAGTTCATAACCTTCTTTCAAAGATAAGCACACACAGAAAAAGCAATGGTGAAAAAAAGTTATCAGATGTGTAGTAGGTTACATGAGTTTTTTTTTTTTTTAAACTAACACTAACACAGCAACGAATCTATTTGACCGAACCAATGGGTTCAGTAATCTCAGGACATGCTTTGATGCAAACAATAGGACAACATTTCAGAAGACTCTTAACAATATGTAAATGGAAAGACTTGAATGGATACAAAATTAATCAATACATTTCATCCTTGGGTGTACAAAAGATACAAATCGTAAAACGATGCGTTACCGCCTCGATAATCCCACCATGGCAGACTGAATAAGACTTTGCCGAGCTAGTCTCGAATGCAGAAAAAAAGCAGATCTTGATTTCCAATAAATCTTCTGAGAGTGATGCACTTATTTACACCGATAGTTATGTTATTCGACAACTACAGAGCTGGTGAACTTTTACAGTTCGTGTTGTAGGTTGAACTGTGAAGAAAGACAGTGGTGAGTTTGTATTGATTACAAGTAATTTGACCATGGAAATTATAGCTGTCACTTAAGTATTGGCATGGCTTGAGACACAAAATTCTACACAATTGTGTTTTCTCGGTGTCCCAATGAATATGTTCAGAAAGATCGCAATTGGCTGTATTCGACGGCAGTGACTAAAGTCTAATCTTTTTATCTGTGTGCTGTTTTTTTCTTTGCTCCTCTTTCAAATAATGCTATGAACAGTGTGCTATTTTCGTCTTTGCTCCTCTTTGAAACAATGCTATGAACTTTGTGCTATTTTCGTCTTTGCTCCTCTTTGAAACAATGCTATGGACTGTGTGCTATTTATGAGAGGCTTGCCAGTCTAGCGGATGTTGAGTGCCAAAGGTATGAACGAAAAATACTGAAAAGATGTTCCTGAAATCGAAACCATGAAGAGACTACACGTTTATCATATCAATGTGAGAGATGCCAGAAAGGAACGCTAAACAAGAATCAGAGAGGTCTTGTCAGTCACAGCAACACTGATGTCGTTGGACGCTACACGTTGAGAGATATCATCGTCATTATTGAGTGCTGTCTCCGAATCGAAGGTTGACTACCATGGAGCGCTATTCTGCTCTTTCTCTTGCTTTGATGGTGCAGATAGTCATAGGCTGATTTGTCTATCTTTTGATATTACTCGTCCATGTTAGTCTTGATCTGTCTCTATTACCTTGTATTTTCCCTTCCAATATTACATTTAGTAGGCTGTTGTGTCTTTTAGAATGCCTAAAAAATCGAATTTGTCTTGTTTTAAGTGTGTTTAGTCTTTCTTCTTTTACCTTTTAGCTCCCGGTGGAGCATAGGTCTTCAACAAACACTTTCCAAGTCGTTCTGTTTTTTGCCATTCTTTTAAGATCATTCCATGTCTTCCCCATCATCTTCATCTCTGCTTCTATCTGTCTTCTCCAAGAATTCCTTGGTCTTCCTCTTTGTCTTTTCCCCTGGGGATTCCAAAAAAGGGCTTGTTGTGTAATACTCTCAGTTGGCTTCCGTAGTGTGTGTCCTATCCATCGCCATCGTCTTCGCTGTATCTCTTTATCCACTGGTATTTGACCGGTACATTTCCATAATTCCACGTTAGTGACTTTGTCCTGCCATTTCCATCCCTTTATTCTGCGCAAGCATCCATTAATGAAAGTCTGTACTTTCGTGATTGTCAATTTTGTCATTGTCCATGTTTCGCAGCCATATAATAGGACCGACTTAACATTTGAGTTGAAAATTTTTATTTTTGTATTTAGCCTAATTTCTTTGGATTTCCATATGTTTCCCAGTGCAATGAAAGCTCCTCTTGCTTTTGATATCCTTATTTTGGTATCATTTTCTGTTCCTCCCTCTTTATCTATATTACTGCCCAGATATATGTAAGATTGTACATCTAGTAGAGGTATTTCTCCTAGTTTTATATGGTTATTGCCAACTGCATTAATTCTCATAATGTTGGTCTTATCTCTATTAATCTTTAGTCCTAGCTGTTGTGATCTCTCATCTAATATACTCATTTTATCCTGCATCTGTTGATGGCTGTGTGATAGGAGAGCTATGTCATCAGCAAAGTCTAAATCATCAAGTTGTTTGGTCAGTGACCACTGGATCCCATTTCTGTTGTTTTGAGTTATTTTCATAATCCAATCTATGGCCAGTAGAAAGAGAAATGGAGACAGGAGGCATCCTTGCCTTACTCCTGTTCTTATTTCAAATGCTTCTGTAAGCTGTCCTTCATGCACCACACTACATTTTGTTCCTTCATACATTGTTTTTATCAGGTTAATAAACTTTATGGGGATTCCGTAATGACTCAGCAACTTCCAAAGCATTCTTCTGTCTAAACTATCAAATGCCTTTTCGTAATCTATGAATCCAATATATAGTGGGGATTTTAGTTCTAAACTATGTTCAACTATTATACGTAGGGTAGTTATTTGATCAGCACATGATCTGTTCTTCCTAAAACCTGCTTGTTCATCTCTCAAGTGTTTCTCTATAGCCTCTTTTAGTCTCTCCAGAATGATTCTGCCTAATATTTTTCCTGGCACTGATAGTAGCATAATTCCCCTATAATTTGTGCACTCCTGTAAACTTCCTTTCTTTGGTAGTTTGATCATATAACCTTCTCTCCAGTCTTTAGGTATTTCTTCCCTCTCCCAAATTTTATCCAATAGATCCTGTAACATCTTGGAAGAGGTGTTAATATCTGCTTTGATGGCTTCCGAAGGAATTTCATCTGGTCCTGTGGCTTTACCATCTTTTAATACTTTGATGGCTTTCATTATTTCTTCTTTGCTTGGTTTTCCGCAGTTAACGTGTAACTCTTCTTCTTCTGGTAGTATATCTGGAGGATTATTTGAGCCGGGTCTGTTCAAAAGTTCTTCAAAGTGTTCTTTCCATCTCTCCATTTGTTCCCTTATATTACTAAGCAGATTTCCTTTCTTGTCTTTGATAAAGGCGTTGATCTGTCTGTATTTTCCACCTAATTTCTTTGTGCTGTTGTACAGTTCTTTCATATTCCCTTTATTTGCTGCTTCTTCTGCCTCTTTAGCTAGTTCATCTATATATTTCCTCTTATCCCTTTTAATGCATCTTCTCACTTCTTTGTTCACCTCTGTGTAAGCTTCCTGTGTCTTGGCTTTATTACTTCTTGTTTTGCTTTTATTTATGTCTGCTTTCTTGTTCTTTCTTTCTTTAATTTTATCCAGGGTCTCTGCTGTCATCCATGCCTTATTCTGGCGTTCTCTTTTCCCCAGTGTTTCTTCGCATGTCTCTTTCCATATATTTTTTACCTGTTTCCAATGATCTTCTATATTTATTGTATTTTCTAGTTGTTGGAGGACTTGGTATTTGTTTGATATTGTGACTGCGAATTTATCTTTAATTCCTTGTTCTTTAAGAAACCCTACATTGAAAAACTTTCTACCCTTATTCGTTGTATTATACCTTTTTAATTTAATTTTAAGTTTGGCTAACAGAAGATGATGGTCAGAAGCTATATCTGCCTCTCTATATACTTTTACATCCTGTAAGGATGACTTAAACTTATTATTAATACATATGTGATCAATTTGATTTTCCGTTCTATGATCTGGTGACACCCATGTAGCTTTGTGTATTCTTTTATGTTGGAATATTGTTCCTCCTAGGCTCATTTGATTAAGGGCGCAGAAATTCACAAATATCTCTCCATTCTCGTTTATATCTCCAAGTCCATGTTTTCCCATAATCTCTTCGAAGCCTCTGTTGTCTGATCCTACCTTAGCATTTAGGTCTCCCATCAAGATTATAATATCCTTGGCTCGTCTTGCATCCATCTGCCATTGTAGCTGTTAATAAAAATCATCTTTAACTGAGTCATCTTTATCGTTGGTTGGTGCATAGCATTGTATAATGTGTAATTTTATTTTGTTTTTGGTTGTTCTAAATGTTGCTCTCACCAGTCTTGGTCCCACTGCCTCCCATTCTATTAGTGTCTTCTGTGCATTTTTTTATAGCATTATAGCTACCCCTTCGCTATGTTGTGCTCCTGGTTCCTGGTGTCCTGATGATAAAATCATCTCTCCTGTATTCAATTTTATTCTCTCCGCTCCCAGCCATCTTGTTTCACACATTCCCAGAATATCTATCTTATAGTTGGTCATTTCTGCTGCCACTTGTGCCGCTTTTCCCTGTTCGTTAAGGGTACGAACATTCCAGGTGCCAATTCTGGATGATTTCCTGGTAGACAAAGGGTGAGTCGGCAACCCGGACTCCTTATGGCTTTCTCCGGATTGCGTCATACGTCTCTTAGACAGAGAGCCCTTCTCTTTCCTGGTTGACGGATTAACTTTATCTTTCCTTGACTTGTTCATGTTTGTGAAGTTTTTTCGGCTTACTTTTTTACAGTATGGGATAGCCAGTCCCATGCCTAACCCTCCTTTCTCGCCTCTTACGAACATGCCTGGTAGGGTACAGCGCCGCTATTCTTTACTCCCCTTTCGGGCCCCGGCAGCGCACGGGCGCTGTTTAGTAGTTCTCTTTTAATTTTTAGTTGTTTTAGAACTTCATCAATTGTTTTCTTTTCTTTCCATCCAATTCTACCAATTCTTCTATAAGTCCACATTTCAAAGGCTTCAATGTTCTGTTCTGTTTTCTTGTCTAATGTCCTTGTTTCTGCACCATACGTGAATATTGAGAAGATGTAATATTTTGCTATTTGTTAGTTTTAGCCCTGGTGTTATTTGTTTTGATGTTAGTATACTTTTTATGGCATTAAAATTACTTTTTGCCATTCCTATTATTTGGTTTATTTCAGTTTTACCTTTTCCATCACTGGTTATAGTATGTCCAAGGTAGTTGTAGCTCTGAACTGTCTCCAGGCCTATTCCTTCAACTTTGACATTTATTTGAAGGTCTTGATGGATATACTTCGAGGGAAATCTGGGCTTTTATGGACTTGTCCAACTTACAAATTGTCGACTGAACTAAATTAAACTGGTTACTTAATTGCGAACACACTCAAATATTTCATGGCTAAAAGAAATTATTCATTTATAGAGTATGAAACGAAAAGTACACCATAGCCTAGAATCAACGTGATAATTGTTCTAGGATTAATACATTATCCAGAAACCCGGGTTTAACAAATCTTCTTGGTTTCCCCAATTCCTGGTGTCCTTGGTAAAAGCTCGAAATGTTTGAGTGAAGTCACATCCAGCTATTTACCTCACCTCAAAGATGGCTTGATGAGTTTCTGAGGCACGATCCACGGATACAACTTAATGTAGACACTCTCATTACTAGATGTCGTTCTTTCTCTGCGTTAGCGTCTTACCTCTTTCCGTGAACGGGGCGTGGTTTGTCAAGACTTGGAGCAAAGGAGCACCTATTGCGTCCATTAAACTGTTATTGATTTATTGTTATTTATTACCTCGACCTTCTTTTTTTGCTATAGAAATGTTGCATCCATAAGAAATTACGCCAGGGCAAATGCTTCTCAGCCCCACCCAACCGTACGTCACTGTCCCTTTCACAATTCTTTACATGATGGTTAATGCCAGACATGCAGGGTGTGTTATTTAGCCACATCAACTCAGTTTTCGTTTCTTCACCGGGATAAGAAGATTGACGTTTTAACAAAAAAATGTTGTTTTTTAGATTCTATGCTGAGATTATATATGAGATGATCAGGATCCAATGAAATATCTCCTTCAAATGAATGTTGTTGTTTTTTTTATTGTTAACTCTCCTATTGAAATCCGTGATTCGAAAGCAAATAAGATCACGGAGGTAGCGAGAAAAACTATATCCGGTCAAGATTTTCCAATATTCTCCTATTAGTATCAGTGTTATGAGGGCTGCTTTGACGTTAAATGCAGTCCATGCTAATGGGATTATACGTGACGTAATTCTCATTTTCCTTTCAATAAAATTTGCACTATCGAATTCTCTAATTTCTCCTCCTCATTTCCAATGTTATTTTCCTGGCCTAGGCCCTTGATTCATTGAAACTGCTGGTATTTTCACATCACATTATCATTTGCGAATAGAATTATCTTGTATAGAATTAAATCTGTAAAGATCCTTATAAATATACACTCGTGAAACTTTTTTTTTTACAAATGTTAATTCTGCTTCATTCCTCTTGTTCTTGGTGTGGTGTTAGTAATAATTTAACTTCACACAGCTGTTTTCAGATCCATCTGTGATTTGCTTGATCCACTTTGACAATAACGTAAGCTTCTTTGTACATTTCTTGCTCTTTCCTTATATTATTTCATTATCAAAAATACAGCTACGAAGTACTTATCCTTGTTGCATTTCATTATTTACCATTACGTGTACGCCTTTAAAAAAGGCTGTATTTATAACTTTTGTTCTGTTTTGATATTACACCCTCTAATTATTACAAGAGTAATTTTGTTTGGACGGATATACATTATCACTTTAGTATGCGACAAAATGTACAATGCAATAGAGAAGATAAAAAGCATTGATGAACAGTAAGAAATACTAAAAAAAATAAATGCAACAAACATCAAACGAGTTCATACCACCAATGAGGACAAATTAAAGAAAGAAATGGATGACAGATGACATTTTACACCTAATGGATACAAGAAGAAGAAATACGGATAACAAAAATGAGAATATGAGATTAAAAAAAGAAAATGTTTTAAAATGGAATGAAACAAAAGAGGCATGGCTGACACAGAGATGCAAAGAGATTGTAACGCAACAAAAAGGAGAGAAAAAAGCTATATACAAACAAATTGAAGAATTTAAAGGAAGAAAAACGCCATCAAAAACTGCATGTTTAGTATCCTGTTAAGATTTACAGCAGCCATAAGAAGCTCAGTGGTTAGTGAACTGGACTACAAAGGACAAGGGGTAAAGTTCGATCCCAACCGACGGCTTCCGGGTTCACCCAGCCTTAAATGGGTACTGGATTTTTTCCTGGGAAAGTAAAGCAGCACGGGCGTAATACTAACCACATTACCCCAAAAATCATGTGCTGAAGGTCTGTAAAATATAGGGTCACTAACACCATATTTCCCTATACGCCACTTGGCGTACTTTACTTTTTTTTTTTACTATAAGAACTGGAAATATTTTTTTTAAAAAAAGAAAAAAACAGGGTTTTAGACATGGCTGTGTACTGTCACCAGATTTGTTTAATATGTATAGTGAGATTATTTTAAGATCCATAAGGGGCATGGAATAGCAATCGAAGGTCATAATTTAAATAATCTAAGATATGCTGATGATTAATCAGTCTTAATCGCTAAGAGTGAGAATAAGTTACAAGAAATGGTAGACGCTAGTAGTATACAAGGGTCCATCTGATAACATTTAGGCGCGAATTAACAAAGATATATAGCAGGCGCATTTTGCGCGAAATGTACACGAGAGACATGGGGAGTTAACCATGACATTTCGTGTCGGGATGTTGACCTCTAGTCCCGGTGACCCCGGAAGTGACCTGTTTATGTCTGCTTTGTGCTGACTTTGGAGTTCTTGATGCACTTAATCGATAGTGATAGGTTAGTAGATTATACAACATCAATGAAAAACAATCAATATAAAACAAAAGACAAAAGCTATTTTTTATTCTTTTATTATCTCAATAGGTGTATAACATACAGTGGATATAATATAACATTACAAAAATATTCAGTACACGAAGTAAATATATAGTACAAGGATAACATTTATTTATAGCTATGTAGTTGGGTGTCTGCTTAACGTTGTACCATAAATGAAGCATAAGGGTGAAACAGTTAGAGATTACTGGTTAGTCTAAGCTGGTAGTGTAAATATGTTTCTCGGCGTTAGTGGTTCGCTACCTCTCTGTCTCTCTCTCTCTCGCTATCTCTCCTTCGCTCTCGATCATTCTCTCTCGTTCTCTCTCCCTCTCCATCTCTCTCTCTCTCTCTCTCGCTATCTCTCTCTTTCACTAGACTTCTCTCTCACTCCTAGACGTCTCTCCTACCACACCAGCTTTCATCCTTTCTCTCTCTCTCTCTCTCCTAACATTCCACCCTCCATCGTACATTTAGCTTCCGTCCTAGACATCCCTCCATTGTAACACTTACTCATTCTCTCCATTTAAACCCATTAGCTCTACTTAGCCCCCCTAAATCTCCCTCTCTCTCTCTCTCTCTCTCTACTATTCCAGCCTAGATTTCCCTCCATTGAAACACTTACTCATTCTCTCCATTTATCCCTATCATCGCGCCTTCCTTCTCTCTCTCTCTCTCTCTCTCTCTTTCTCTTTCTCCTCTATCCTCTCTTAGACTTCTAACCTATCAGTCCACCCTCCGCCTCTCCCTTTAGCTCCCCCGCCCTCCCTCATATTTTTAGCGTCCCTCCTATTGTAACACTTGATTATTCTCACCATTTATACCTAGCATCTCGCCTTCTTTCTCATATGCTTCTCTCTCTCGCTCTCTCTCTTCTAACCCCTACTAGACTTCTCTCCTACCATTCCACCTTTCTTCCTCTCCCTCTCTTTACCTCGCCTAGCGTTCCGTCTTCATTCGTATTTTTACCTTACCGCCAGTGTAACACATTAATAACATTGAATATCAATTACAAAAAGACTTGAAATATCTACTTTTTAAAGAACCAATAAGATAAACATATGAAAAACGAAGGAATAATACACTCGACAAGGCTTAACATACACATCACCATTAATACAACTGAAATTCATTTAATGATAACCTATCACATCGTTATGAGCTAAGAGAAAAACAGAAAAAAAATTCAACTTACACCGTAAAATATTCCACTACAACACAGACCGCTAGACTGAACAGTTCTATGAAAATAAACGTCCGTGAATCAAGCGCGCTTATAACACGAAGTCTTACAGCCGACTAGTTTAAATATAATCTGGTAAATAAAAGTTGGACGACACTATTCCACCCTCGACTAACATCTAGGTTAACCAATCAGAGAAGAAGATTTCTATCGGACACCCATCAACGAAATGACTGACCTCTGGATTAACTAATCAGAGAAGAGGATTACTGTTATCGTGATAACTGACCTCATTTTCAACTTGAAGTGCTGTCGAGTCTGATGCATGGGTTACTTTAAATCGATTCGGCCCCTGATACAATCCACCTAGCGGGTCAATGGTGGGGGAGATAATACAAGTGGCGGGTTACTTGAACGCGTTTTGACCCCTGATGCAATACCAGGAGTTCCATGACAGTTATAAATAGTTGGATACAACGAGCAGGAAGTTATATTCAAGGTCCAAAATGTTAGACCAAATCACTAAGATTTTACCACCAGAACACACAAATTTAGGCTCATATTCAAAAAGTCGACCTTAAAACCATACAAATCTACTCCCATACTCATAAAAGTTAGACACATCAAACAGATAATTACTTCCAAACTCCAAAAAGTTAGAACAAATCACGCCTCGATCGTTCTCTAACATTGCTACGATCGTTCTTTAACACTGCCTCCAGCGTTCTTCGATCGTTCTCTAACATTACCTCGAGCGTTCTCTAACATTGCCTCCAGCGTTCTTCGATCGTTCTCTAACATTACCTCGAGCGTTCTCTAACATTGCCTCGATCGTTCTCTAACATTACCTCGAGCGTTCTCTAACATTGCCACGATCGTTCTTTAACATTGCCTCCAGTGTTCTCTTCACAAGTTTCGGAAGGGAACCATTTGTCGTACTGGGAGAAAAACTTGTTTACCCTATCCCTTTTAACGACCCCTTCTAATGATGACTCGCTGAGTGCCAAGTACAGACTATCTGTATCCATTTCACAGAGTTGAAAGTCGGACCTCTCTACGAATCTATCCAGGAAGTCATAGTAAAATTCCAACATTCGCAATTTGGCGTACTGGTAGACGAAAAAACCAATCTGTGAAGGAAGATCCACAGGATACTTCGTTTTCCAACCGACACCTCATACAGGTCTTCACAAATAGGCGTCATGGTTTTAAACAGGGGGTTATTTACCAACTTTGTTGTATTGGCCCCCTCTTTAACATAGGTCACGTTCACGTGTTTCCCCAAATCCGTCAATGTCTTCCCATAGGCCGAGAAAAATATTACCACCAGATCACAAAAATGTAGGCAGAAACCTAGGAGGCAAGGTCAGAAACCTAGGAGACAAGGTCAGAAACCTAGGAGGCAAGGGCAGAAACCAAAGAGGCAAGGGCAGAAACCTAGGAGGCACGGGCAGAAACCTAAGAGGCAAGGGCAGAAACCTAAGAGGCAAAGACAGAAACCTAGGAGGCAAGGTCAGAAACCTAGGAGGCAAGGGCAGAAACCTAGGAGGCAAGGGCAAAAACCTAAGAGGCAAGGACAGAAACCTAGGAGGCAAGGGCAGAAACCTAAGAGGCAAGGACAGAAAACTAGGAGGCAAAGGCTGAAAAACACTCGTACTGACTAAGGCTTCCAAGGTGTATTTGATTGTCTCCCTATTTTTGTCTGCATAACCTAATATATCACTTTCATTTAATCTATCGATAAACGTTTCAAAGTCATTTCTGTTGTTAACTAACAAGGGTTTGTCTAACCCTGTCGCGTTATTTGAGCTTGCGTGAAAGTAACGCAGCCCATGTGTCTCTCTATGTCTTAAAACTAGATGATGACTATAATTTTAGGTTACACAAATAACACGTGGATACTAAAAAAAACAACTTTTCGAAAATAGGTTACTAAAATAACACGTGTTCTAGTAAGTAACTCATACAAGATATCGATAAAAATCGTAAATTTACCACGTAGGCTTACCTAAAACATTATTTTAGACATCCCACACCAAAAATTTACTTAAAAATCACTTTTGAAATTGTTACCCCCCTGACCATTTTTGAGGGTTACGCCCCTGAAATCGATAAAAATCGTAAATTTAGCACGTAGGCTTACCTAAAACTTTATTTTAGACATCCCCATACCAAAAATGTACTTAAAAATCACTTTTAGGAATTTACCCCCTTACTATTTTTTAGGGATACGCCCATAAAATCGGTAAAAAAAATCGTAAATTTTCACTCTAGGCATACCCCAAACTTTATTTTAGACATCCCCATTGCAAAAATTTACATTAAAAACCATCTTTTAGGATTTTACCCCCATATCATTTTTTAGGGTTACGCCCATGGAATCGATAAAAATCGTAATAAAATCGTAACATAATTTTTGACACTCCTACGTATCAAATTCCAACAAAAAAACAACAAAAAGCTAGTAGTACAGGTGGCTGTGAAGATACCCTAACATACTACTTCTCGTGCGGTTTTGGTGCAGTTTCGGTGCATGCACGTGCACTTTTGGGGAGGGTTCACAGCCACCTGTACTACTAGCTTTTTGTTGTTTTTTTGTTGGAATTTGATACGTAGGAGTGTCAAAAATTATGTGGGAGGTATGCCTTGAGGTTATATTTCAATTTTTTATCGCTTTCAGGGGCGTAACCCAGCCTTAAATGGGTACCGGATTTTTTTTCTGGGAAAGTAAAGCAGCACGGGCGTAATACTGACCACATTACCGCAAAAATCATGTGCTGAAGGTCTGTAAAATATAGGGTCACTAACACCATATTTCCCTATACGCCACTTGGCGTGACGGGGGTACTTTACTTTACTTTACACATTTTAAATATTTTAATTACACATTTCAAATATGTTTGAATTACGCGTTTCAAAAAAGAGTAATCATGAGCACAAGTAGATTAGTAGTTTGCCATTGATTGCGGTCACTTACATACAAGATCACGCATTTTTGTGAGAAAAGCGTTCAACAATAAAATAAGAACGTAACAAAGAAATGCTAAATTACTGTTTAGGTTGACCGGTTATGCAAGCCAATCAACTGAAGTCACAACGATATCCGTCAAATTAAATGTAAAGATGGACGTGTAAAAATAAAATTAGATCAGACTTGTAAAACCCCTGGACCATGGCCATTAGTTTGAACGAACCTACCGTTCTATATAGTTTTTTTTTTTTTCCATATTCCCACCCTCTCGTTGTTTTAACGAACATGTCTATTTTGTTCCGTTTTACATTAAAATGTCCGTTTTGCACTTTTTTAAAAATAAAACACATTTTCATTTAATAATTGACTTTTTTTTTTTGTATTTGTAAAAGAGAAAATCCTGGCGATGTCAGAGGGGAAAAGGTAGTTTGAATGACGATCTTCAGAAAGAACTCTATGCCACTGTACACTGGACAATATGACTACAAAACATGTTCTACAGGATTGCCCCAGTACACAGACCTGAGAAGAGCAATGTGGTCCACACCCGCCTCCCTGGAAGAGAAACTATATGGGGCAATCGAATCACTAGAACAAACAACTGATTTCATGAGAGAGTCTGGAATCCTACTCTTATTGAGTCTTGATCGCAAGGGGGAGAGAGAGAGAGAGAGAGAGAGAGAGAGAGAGAGAGAGAGAGAGAGAGAGAGAGAGAGAGAGAACTCTTACAATTTGTAAACTGAGCGCGCTCTGTAGCAATGGAACAAAAGTTTCATGACAACATTGTCATTTCCTGTTTTCGTTGCTTGTGGATGCGACATCAGCCAGCATCTACGTCAGGCTTCAGATAGAATCTTAGACCCTTTTTATGGTGAGATGTGATACGATAGCGAAAACGATAAAATTGCAGCAATTAAAGCTCTTATTGCAATCATACTGCGCGTCACTGACAAAATTATCGCGCAAATGACTCCTTGTAAATTTTAATCTTTTTTTAATAAAAATGTGTTTTTGCTCTGTTTAAATAAAAGACTATTTATATTTCATATATTTTTTAAAAGTTTTATTTGCGTATAGTTTTATTTAAAGATCGAAATTTGGTGAGGAAGATTACTTAAAGAGGAGAACTATTTATAATAGAATTTGTAGTGAAATACAATCAACCTCTACTTAAAATTGTGTAAAGGTATTGTCACTCAAAAAAAAAGGTAAACCGATTGTGCTAATGTAATTAAGGTTTTCTTTAATCTCCTTACCTTTCATGAATAAAGAATACTACACAAAATCTGTCCATCCCAACGTTGACATCCCAATGTCTTGTTTTTGTCTCAGAGATATACGTTAAGCCTGTTTTATATTATATTATTTATGTATGTTGTCTCCCACAAAAGCCTTCGGGTCGTAACATTGGTTGGTTTTTTGAGCATTCAAGTCTTGTGACCATGCGAACTTGACCCTTTGTTCCGTTTCATAATGATTAGGTAAATACCAACACCGTGACACACGATGAACTCGTCGCATGGTCTGTACTCGTATATGGCCTATGGTTTTACCCCTAAATCTACCTCGTGGATCTGCCTTCGGCAAGCTGGTTTGACGAAGGAGTTTTCCTTCTCGTTTTGTAGAGTGGATGCCGGCCAGGGCTGTTGGGCCAACCCTGCCAGAGTGGATGCCGGCCAGGGTTCTTGGGCCAACCCTGCCAGAGTGGATGCCGGCCAGGGTTGTTGGGCCCACCCTGCTAGAGTGGATGCCGGCTAGGGTTGTTGGGCCCACCCTGCCAGAGTGGATGCCGGCCAGGGTTGTTGGCCAACCCTGCCAGAGTGGATGCCGGCCAGGGTTGTTGGGCCCACCCTGCCAGAGTAGATGCCGGCCAGGGTTGTTGGGCCCACCCTGCCAGAGTGGATGCCGGCCAGGGTTGTTGGGCCCACCCTGCCAGAGTGGATGCCGGCCAGGGTTGTTGGGCCAACCCTGCCAGAGTGGATGCCGGCCAGGGTTGTTGGGCCCACCCTGCCAGAGTGGATGCCTGCCAGGGTTGTTGGGCCCACCCTGCCAGAGTGGATGCCGGCCAGGGTTGTTGGGCCCACCCTGCCAGAGTGGATGCCGGCCAGGGTTGTTGGGCCCACCCTGCCAGAGTGGATGCCGGCCAGGGTTGTTGGGCCCACCCTGCCAGAGTGGATGCCGGCCAGGGTTGTTGGGCCAACCCTGCCAGAGTGGATGCCGGCCAGGGTTGTTGGGCCCACCCTGCCAGATTGGTGTCACGTTACCCAAAAAAAATGATCACCAGAACTATTACGCAGTGATTTAAGAAGGAAAAGAAAAAGAGAATAAGATAAAGCTACATAAGAACGGTGAAAACGTATAAGCCAGAAGTGAGACACTTCATACTATTGCCACGGACAGCGCTAAGTGAATGAACTTGGTCACAAAACAGTCCATCTGTTATGAAGAAACGAAAAGGGGAAATCTCCAGGTCCGTCAGACGTTGGTTTACATTAAACTCCACAATGTTGTCAACTCCAAACCCGACGTTCCGACGCGTTTACATTTTTTAGTTTTCCTATTCTCGAATTCAAAACAAATCAGCACGAGTCCTACATGTCCTTTTTCAGAGAACAGGCCACAGACAAGGTCTCTACATCCGTCCTTATTCTTGGACATTGTCTTCATTTTCTTCAAGTCTTAACCAAAGTTGTTGAGTTTCCGTGACTTCTCGTGCATTACTGAGCATGTCTTGTTTATTTCTCTCCCTATAATTTTCACGACATTGTCTTTCTTGCTACTCTAACATCACATTTTTATTGACTATTTAATCCATCTTCATTTTTTTTATTTATTTATAATCTCTTCTTCGAATAAGTGCCACTAACTACTACTTTATCGAAAAACTTTTATTTTAATATTCATATCAGCATCTTCAACTACTGCGCCAGTGCGCTCTAAATGCCTGAAAATGATAGCAGAAAGTTGAGGGTTGCACTCTACTAATTGCTGCGAACGGTGGGTTCGAAACTTGAAGGTGTCAGCGCTTGAATCAGAACTTTTAGGTTGATAATTTGCGACATAAATATTGCAACAAACTACGCTATCTTCCTACAATTATTGTCCACAATTATAATAATTACATCATATCTTAGTTATTTGCATTGTAAATTATGAAAAACCATGGTTTTGCTGTTAATTATCATTTCTTAAAGCTTTTATAATTTTTTTAAATATAAAGACTTAGCGTAGTGATTTAAGTAGAGGTTAGCTTTTATTTATTTTATGACCTTCCACTTGTCCATATATATAAATATATATATATATATATATATATATATATATATATATATATATATATATATATATATTCAAATGTTACGATAAAATGATAGAAAGCCAGTTTATTAGTCTAGTCACTGTTGTCATGGCAACCAGGGGCGTGGATGCTGAATCAGCTAACCTAGTACTCTTACGCACTGCAGGGTCAATAGATGCATGATGGATGTAAGCTTGATCTTCAAAGACATTGAAACATTTCTATTTAAAACGGTTCTAATTACTTTAGCTACATCATGACAGACTTGGAATATTGTGGCTGGCTGTACACTGCCATTTAACTCATTGAAATGGAATGTGATTATTTATCTTATTCTGATAAAATAGAGGAGACGTGGCCTCCATTACCTCCTCTGAATATCCATCGCTGTATGCCAGGCATGTTGTAAGAAGCAACATGGTGAGGGGTTTGTCTGAGACTGACCACACCTTGTTAGAGAAAAAAAATTAAGCCACAAAAACTTCATAAACATGAATAAAGCAAATAAGAGGAACTTAATAATTTCACCGTCCAGAATATATTTAAAAAAAACAAACTCTATGTCAGATGAGATAATGATTCATCAGGAGAGAGAAAGTCATAAAGAGGCAGAGTAGTTTGATCTCAACATATTTCTGTAATGAAGATACTTGGAGAAGGAGAAGTGTGGAAACAAGGAAGAAAAAGATAAGGAAGACATGAAACGACCTTCAGAGAATGGATCCATAAGTTGTTGAAGAAAAGGAGCGACGTTAAAAGAGTGTCACCAAGCAGGACTGCTTGGAAAGTGTTGAAGAAAAGGAGCGACGTTAAAAGAGTGTCACCAAGCAGGACTGCTTGGAAAGTGTTGAAGAAAAGGAGCGACGTTAAAAGAGTATCACCAAGCAGGACTGCTTGGAAAGTGTTGAAGAAAAGGAGCGACGTTAAAAGAGTGTCACCAAGCAGGACTGCTTGGAAAGTGTTGAAGATTTATTCTTGACAGGAAGTTGAAATGTAGAAAGAGAAGAATTCAGCAGCAAGCGAGTAATTCTAAATCATTCTTCATCATCAAGCGGCAGGCCTACTGGATTAGATGATCGTAACGTTCATCTTCTTCGGAGGTGGTGGTGAAAGTAGGCATACAAATATGTGAATCCATGAGGTAGTAAAGAAGTAAACTGAAAAAACAAAATCGAACATTATGTATGTTGTAGCAAAAAGCTGACAGTAAAATAAATTTAAGATACGAACATACTGTATGAAGTTGCTATACTGCAGTACAAGGAGACAAGGACAGTTTAGTATTTATAACCTTGACGTTTCCAAGATGGTGGAACTAGTTCACGTTCTCTCGATCGCTGCAGAAATTGCATTTGGGGTCTAATTAATTTCGGCTCTCCATTGCAATTTTCTGCGTTAAAGTGAAAATGTTCTACTTAACACATCTGCGCCGATGAAGCGGAGTAGTACGCACGGCAATATTCCTTTTTGACAAATCAAGTGTTGTGAATGCGACCTTCCACCGTCTAAAGTTGAACTGCGGTGTTTACGTCACATTGAGTGCTGTTCAATGACCGTTGTTGGAATTGTTTGACGCTAGTCATGTTACAACTCATTAATGTGGATTGCTCCGTCAAGTCAGCCGACGTTTTGTCTCTTAAGGGAATTTGCACCGTTTTTCGTTCGTTGCAGGCTGCATTCACTAGAGTAATCAGAAATCTATGGGCGCAGCCATTGTTGTGTGTGCTACGTCATCATAATGGCTCATCGTATATCCCTAGATCTGCCATACGCTAATCTTACGGTATGTTTGATGTGCGACGGGGATAATCCGATGACTGTGTTTTATATGTTCGGAATTGGAGTCAAAAACGATGTCCTAACATCATCAAGCGCTATACATTTTTAAAAATATGACGATCATCATTTTCAGGAGGACGTGAACTTCCAGTCAATATGGGTGGATATGCGGCAGGAACCATTGAAGGCTATGTATGAAAGTGTTCCTTGTTGCAGTTTCCTCATATTCTAAGTCCGGCTTGTTGCAGGAGCTACTGAGTTAGGTGCTATGTGCACACCGTGAGCTGTGTTTCATCCGTTTTGATCATGTTTCGATATTCCAATTGTTTACGATGAATGATAATATCCTATGGCAGGGAACAGTTGGCTGTGTTCACTTTCTGTGCAGTTTCGCCTTATGTCTTTTGGCGTGTGCAGATATTATTATGATGGGGACTTCAGCTACTTTTCTTTGTTTGGGAGATGAGTTAGTAATTCGAATGATTCCACTGGCACGGGCGATTGAGCAATTATGGATTTTAATTCGTTTGCAGTGATACCGGGGCCTTCCATAACCAAAGAACCAAAGAACTAAACCTTGACGTAAAGCTGCAGCAGGCAATAATTTCGTTCTTTTCCATCATTCTTCGATAATGACCCTTTCTTCACATTTTAATAACGTTTAAACAAATGACATCAGCTCTATCGTTTTTTGGCGTGTGTCATCCATAACATTCCGCACGTAATGTGCGTGTCCTTCAAGTTCGGCCGTGTTTTTTGTGCAGCGGCAGACGTCTCTAGCCAGACGTTTTCCTGTCTTCGACCTGGACTATCGCGTGTTTTTATTTTATGGCCAGCAGAAACGTAAATCTTATCTCCGTAATGTTGGTATCTCTTGTAGAACTTACCTCTATGTTCACAGAAACAAACACATAAAGAAAATTAGTGAATGTGTATCAAATAAACTACAGTAATCAGAAAAGCGTGAATAAATTAAAACCACAACGCGAACGATCAAAAGACGTGCGCTCAATAACGCTGAGGTAAAACAACAAAATAGGAGTGAACATCATTTAAAATATGAGAAGCGTGAACTAGATGATTTCGGTCAGCCAGACAGGATCAGCGTCCGATAGCAGATCAAGACATCACCCATTTGCAAAGATCATCGGTAGGAGATTGAATTACAAAGAATGGATCCTTGACTTCCAAATGTAATGTCTGAAAATAAATTTAACCAAAATTAATCGAATAGAATATTTAGAAATCTTTACAGGGGCGACTATACAGAGACTAAACTCTAGAAAACGATGACCACAGACCGAGCAAGAATAAAAAACTCTGTTGTCCTTTTCTTTTCTTTTCCGTAAAAGGAACATGGCGCGTGTCCGTCATTGTTTTATTTGTTGACGATTAACTAGAAGAATAAGAAGGACATTTTGTAAAGTGACAGGGCCAACTTTATCAGCGTTATTTTTTTTTTAATCCGCAGCATTAGATTAGATGCAATGTTTTCTTGATGTTATCTATACACATAACAACTCTGCTAATCTGGTACTTTCTTAGCTGAATTAAGTGGAGATTAATCGCCAGTGAGCAAACAACGAACGATCTTTCAGTCCCGTACATTAATACTAAAATATCCCTACTCTTAGAATCGAAAATACTTCAACAAATTACTGTAAATGGAAGAAAATCTTGAAACAAATGTATATCAGCACGTTATGTTATGTTATGTTATGTTATGTTATGTTATGTTATGTTATGTTATGTTATGTTATGTTATGTTATGTTATGTTATGTTATGTTATGCTATGCTATGCTATGCTATGCTATGTTATGTTATGTTTGTTATGTTATGTTATGTTTTGTTGAGGTAAATTAGAATCATCATCACAACACTCCGGAAACATCCATAGAGAACAACAATGTTGAAATCAAATGTATTTTTATACTCCGAAAAAAATCACGAACAGCAATGAAGCTAAATAAAGGAAATAAAGAAAATAACGGAGAAAAAGGCCAAATCTATTAGACACAGACCTACACTTAGCTAGTGACAACAGAAAGTATTCAAAGCTTGAGAATTCGAGAAAGTTAATTTCAGTTTTGAAAGACCAGAGATTAATACAAAAGCAAGATGACCTAAAACAAACAATCGCGCAGCAGTGTTTAAACGATGGATAGTTATGTGTGAAATTGATTGCCAAACGTCATAAGATTTGACTCGTGATGATTATTAATGAGACCGTTGTCTTAGTTGTTGATGCAGTAATCTCGTATTCTATATTATGCGGCTCCTATTAGTGCTACTTCTTGAAATGATTTCAAATGAGTTTCGTCTGACAGCTTCAAGCTTTCATTCCCGTCATGTGCTGATCTCGTTTAATGAAGAATGAAAGCTGTGAAAATGCACGTGCGTGCGTGTATTTAAAGCAAGATTATTGTCGTTCTATTCTCAGCCGGAATGCTCCGGAACGCGATCCGGTAAACTTTTGAACTTTAATAATTTATATATATATAGTTTATAAGTAATGGATAACTAGAGTTGTAGGACTTATATCTATGAGATAACAACTGTAATTATAATTAATAATTGATATCGACGCCAAATTTGTAATAAGTTACTGTATGCAGTGATTGACACTCCTATAAAGGTTCCGCTTTCCAAAAGTGTCATCCACCTGCCTTCACCAACCCCTCATGGTACTTAAGACAAAGTTAATTATCTATTATGATCTTGACTTGCCGCAACTGGAAAAGAACTCTTTGTTTCGGTCCCTCATTATCAAAGACGCCGATAGGGGTGACCCTCGCATTCTATATTGCTTTAGAAGATGAAAGAAGGTGTACAGAAACACCCTCATCCTGTACTATCTCTATTTTAAAAATTAAACGCGGCCCATAAATCTTTGATTTAAAATGTGTTATAAAGGAAAGCAAGTTTGCACCCATACTGTACGCCCCAATGTTAAATCAACGTGTTACAGGTTTCTAATTTTGCTTTGTTGTTTTAAATATGTGTATTTGTAAGTGCAGGTTATTGTAGAGTTATTTAGTTTACCACTTTATGTTTTAGCAACGTTTTTTTTTATATTAATGCAAAAAAACGTCCACTACTTTATTAAATTTTTTTAATCATTGATTTTTCTTTTTTTTTATTATTATTATTATATAGACTACACCCTGTCATAATTACCCAGGATCATTGAGTTTGTACTGTATTTTGCGTGTAAAAAGAATATAGATTAGAATGGATACACAATTGTTTTGTGTATACAGATTTACATCATGCTTGTTGGTTCTCTTGTGGCAGTGACGAATACAACTCGAATGATTATAACAGCACAGAAATTGCAACTGCCAAAGTCCATGATAACACTTGTACTAATGCATCATGTAATGACTCTAGGACACAGTCTAGATTACGTTCAAAAGTTGATTAACACATCTCGCTTGATACATTTTCAGAAACTCGTCTGGCTACATACCGTGCTTGCGTCTAAACCTTTCTCTCTACACAGATAATACCTCTATGGTTATCTATGCATCCAAAATACTCTTTTTAGTTAGTGATTGATTTTATGGCGTCTATGGCAACTGTCGTTTTTTAAGACGCTGTTCATATTATATAAGAAAATCAACACAACTACGTTAGCTATCACAAAATAAATTACATGAGAATCAAAGCTGTGTGTATTTATTTCTCCAGAGTTATCTCTTAAGTCCATGCACAAAATACAGTTTGTCATCTCGGAAATAATCCAATTTAATCTAAGGAGTGTGTGTCATTGTAAGAATCTCCAGGTGAAGATAACAACCCGAGTGGAGTGGTTCAAGTAGGGAGAAAGGTTCTAATAAATGCATTCACTGTTATCCATAATAAGATTAGGCATAGCCGGAAGTGGCCATCAACATGGACGCAGTTCTTAATTATTCATCATTGAGTACTGTCTCCGCATCGAATGTTACTACCATGGAACACCATTCCGCTATATCTCTTGCTTTGATAGTGCAGGTTGTCATAGGCTGATGTGTCCACCTTTTGATGGTACTCGTCCATGTTAGTCTTGGTCTGCCGCTGTCTCTTTTACCTTGTATTTTCCCTTCCAAGATTACTTTTAGCAGGCTGCTGTGTCTTTTAACATACTCCAAAAATTTCATTTGTCTTGTTTGAATTGTATTTAGTAGTTCTATTTTCATTTTTAGTTCTTTTAAGAATTCATCATTAGTTTTCTTTTTCTTTCCATCCAACTTTTCCTATTCTTCAATAATTTCATATTTCAAAGGCTTCAATTTTCTGTTTTGTTTTCTTGTCTTATGTCCATGTTTCTGCACCATATAGGAATATTGAGAAGATATTACTTTGTTATTCTTAGTTGTATCCCTGGTGTTTTGGTGTTAATATATTTTTCATGGCATTAAAATTGCTTTGTTGCAATTCCTATTCTTTTTTTTTATTTCAGTTTAACATCCTTAATTATTACTACCATAATTTTCACAACTACAGAACCATCAGCATTAGCAGTCATCCAGGAAAAGTGATGCTAGGAATTATACTCAATCGATTATAACCACAGAATCATGCTCAATCGATTATAACCACAGAATCATACTCAATCGATTATAACCACAGAATCATACTCAATCGATTATAACCACAATTAGAAACGAGATCATTTCAGAGGAACAGTAAGCAGGCGACATCAGTGCAGGTCGAAGTTAATTCAATCTTAGAATTCTCTACCAGAAATACCTCGAACAGCAACAAGACATAAATTATGTGTTCATAGATTTCAAAAAAAGCATACGATAGAGTTTGCATGCAGGCTTATGGGGGCGTCTCCTTTGTCCTGCGCCTTTTGTCTTTTGAATTTGATATCAGCACTGCATCGAAAGTTACTGTGCCATTTCTGATTTTTGTTCTCCATGAGCTATAATCAGCAGCCAGATTTTCCCAGTTTCTTTCCCTGTTAGAGAATCTCTCAAAAAAGCCCTACAAACATATTTATATCTCAGCCCTTTGGTCTCTTGCCGTCCACAAGTTCGGCATACAATATTTTTTGGGGAATACGAAAGTTTGCTATTCTTCTTACATGACCCATTTTAATTACCGTTTGATAGTACAATACAATACAATACAATACAATACAATACAATACAATATGATGCGGCGCGATGCGATGCGATGCGATGCTATGTGATGCGATGGGATGTGATGTGATGTGATGTGACGTGACGTGACGTGATGTGATGTGATGTGATGTGATATGATATGATTTTATATTATATGATATGATGCAATGTAATTTAATTTAATGTAATATATGTAACATAATTGATTAACATAACAAAACATAATGTATTAACATAACATAATTATAATATATAATAAAATATAGTATGGTACAGTATCATCTTATATTACTTATATATATTACTCTACTGACGCTAGTCAAATCATTTCATGAGGACATGAAGGGCACCATCCAATACGACGGCAGCACATCACAACCCTTCGGCATACGCAGCGGTGGCAAGCAGGGATGCGTTCTTGCTCCAACTCTATTTGGAATCTTCTTCGCTGTTCTGTTAAAACACTAATTCTCACATGCGAATGAAGATGTCTTTCTGCATACTAGATCTGATGATCGATTGTTCAATCTCTCAAGACTAAAGGCAAGGTCTAAGGTCAGACATATCTATATTAGAGATCTGTTATTTGATGACGACGCTGCACTTGTCACGCAAAGTCAAGAAGAACTCCAGAGCATGGTACATCGCTTTTCACATGCCTGCCGAGACTTCGGTCTAACAATAAGTTTGCAGAAAACTAACATATTCGGTCAGGTCGTCGAAGCAACACCAGAAATCTCTATCGACAACTATAAACTTGATATCGTGCGGCAGTATAACTAACTGGGGTCCATCATCAGCGACAGACTATCTTTAGATACAGAAATTGACACTCGTATTGGTAAAGATGCTATCACCTTTGCCCGTCTTTCTAAGCGTGTCTGGCAAAACAGCAAACTGACAATTAAAACAAAAGCCGCAGTGTACAATGCCTGCATAATTAGTATCCTCCTGTATGGCAGCGAATCTTGGACAACCTATGTAAAGCAGGAGAGAAGGCTAAATGCATTCCATATGCGATGTCTACGCCGTATTCTTGGTATCACCTGGAAGGATAAAGTGACAAATGTAGAGGTCCTGACTCGACCGAATATCTACACGCTGCTCAAACAACGTAGGTTACGCTGGCTTGACCATGTACACCGTATGAAAGATGGCCGCATACCGAAAACGAATACTCTACGGACAAAAGGCATATGGTAAAAGAAATAAGGGGCGCCCTAAACTTCGATTTGTAGATGTGTGTAAACGTGACATGAAGAATCTGAACATAAACCCTGCAGCATGGGAAGACATAGCTGCAGACCGCAATCTCTGGAAACACACTTTGAAGGTTCACCTCAAACAAGAAGCAGACAGATTCATAGAGAAAGAGAATATACGACGAAAGAAAAGAAAAGACAAAATAACATTTCTAGGGGCGCTGAAAAATTAGTATCGCTACTACTACAGTATCATTATCATCAAGTACCGGGCCTGCCTGCGCTAGGTGAACAAGTCTCTCTACAACTTTCAATCACGACAGTTATTTATCATTTATATTATTGACCTTCTGCCAAGTCATTCTCTTAGGCTGTCTAGTATCTTTTCTACATACTCCGGTGATTTTCTTGTCTGTTGTCCTATTGTATGGTACAGTGTAGTGCAGTGCAGTGTAATGTAGTGTAGTGTAGTGTAGTGTAGTGTAGTGTAGTGTAGTGTAGTATTTATTCGACAAACATAAGTACACCGAAGTTTCAAGGCTGATATATTACAATCTAAGTTTTATACGATGAAATGATAGAGTTCTGGTAATTTTTATTTCGCTTTTGTTTATGAAAAAAAATACAGAGCGTGTTCTGTTCAAAATAATTTAACTCATATTTAGAAAATGTTGAATGGATGGGACACACTGGCTCCACAAATTAAATATTTAGATTTCGGATTGTCTCTCTCATGATTCAGGTAAGCTCGACATTAATACAATCTTCGTTATAGTGACATTAGCAGCGTTTCGCTCATTTTATTCTGAAATCTTACCTGTTGTTATACTATGAACCACAATGTCCGCTGCATTAATCATTTTCACTTGCGGATCGCAGATCGGCGCCAGTTAGTCGAACTCCACTCATCGTTATATGACTAGGCTCGCTTGCTTTACCAGAATCGTTTCATTCTTCTGGATTCGTTTTATTTTGGTAAACGCATTTTATTCTTCAAGATTAGTCTCAGTCATCTATCTTCTCTTCTTAACGCTCGTCCGTTAAGTGGGCTTATGTGCGTTATGTCGCTAGTTTATGTCAAAGCCGTGATATCAGCGCCTTCCGACCCAAACATCCATGTGCGGCATGGATAGTTTTTTTTTAAAAAAGGATAAAAGAGCCCCGTCAGGCCAAGTGGCGTATAAGTTTTATGGTGTTAGTGACCATAATTTTTATAGACCTTTGGCACATGATTTTTGGAGTAATGTGGTCGATTTAACGCACGTGTCGCTTTACTTTGCCAGAAAAAAAAATCAGGTACCCATTTAAGGCTGGGTGAACTTGGAAGCCGTCGGTCAGAATTGAACCCGACCTTTTATCCTTAGTAGTCCAGTTCATTAACCACTGAGCTATCGCGGCCCCCGTGGATAGATTTGCCTAATAATTATTTTTTTGAACAACCACAGTTTTAGCATACTCTTTTCGACTCTTAACTGCAAAGGTTCTTTAACGTGCGCGAGTGCACACGAGACCTCCTGTTTTTCGCCGTTATCCGTGAGGGCTAGACATCGGATCTCACTAGCCAGTGATCAAGGGATGGTAAAGCCACAAAGAAACCACGGATTTCGAACAAGTCCCACCTCCTGTGGCGGACTTGGAAGCCGGCACGAAGTCCTACGTCAAGATCGTTCAGCTTCCCCCTTTCATTAATCTAAATTCACTTTATCCCAATAAACTCGCATTTATTTCTCTAAATTCGATTATTGTTCTAGATTTACTTCAGTCCACTAAATTCGCATATATAATTATAGTAATCGTTGTAGTTTTCAATGGATAGGGTTATGTGAGGGTTTTTTAAGGGGGCTTTAATTTCAAGTTTGATGAGGAAAAAACAATATTTTACTGTAACCTTGATATGAACATGCGTTCTCTTTTTTGTTGATGTTGTGGAGGACACTTTTTATTTGCTGTTCGGTCACAAACTCTCGACTTGTGTTATGGCTGCAAGATAGGAGATGATGGTTGGAGTCGGCGCCACATGTGTGTTACAATACAAGGGCAACAAATCTAAAAGAGCAGTTGATTGGTAAATGACATTCCATGCTTTTTGCAAATTCGAATGATTTGGAGAAAGTTCACTGACCATATCAGCAAATATTACTTTTGTATGGTCCCTCCAATTTAGAAAGGCAGGTTAAAAAATAAAATCTGAGCAGTGAAATATTCAAACATTTTCTTTATAATACGTCTTGTACAACATGACAATGGCCTACGGGTTCATAAAGTGCCAGAATAATTTTCAGCTGATTAAAATGAGAAGCCACTGGTGGGGTGTAACGTACATTCATACAAAGTATAATAACAGCTTTACAAAAGAGGAACGAAGTACAATCATGACGTTTCGGCCTACATGCGGCCTTCTTCAGAAAACACGAACAAAGAAACGGTCAACGAAATGAAGAATAACTAAACTATATGTTCTGCAAAACTGGCTATTCAACACAAAAATAGCGTTCACAAGAAACGTGTGATACTGATCGACACATTGTCAGTCCTAACAGCTCTAAAAACCTCCAGAAACAACGAGCTAGATGACCTGAGAACAACTCTAGACCAATTGTTTAATAAGGTAATGGTAACGGTAAAGTACGAGACTTGAACCCGTCTTAGCACTCTGAAGATGCATTTCTTGCACTCAATTCTAGATTTCTTTTCACCAAATCTTTCCAACAAGCTGTGGAACGATGAACATGGTAAGAAATTTCACCAATACAATGTTGAAATGGAGACAGGAATCAGGGCAATTGAGACCGTTCAATGCTTTTAGATTAATGCTGGACAGTGACAAAAGAGTGTTTATATACAAGAAACGAATGAAGAGGAGTCACACAGTCACTGAATTATGATGGAAAAGGTACAAATATTCGTTTTAAACACATTTACGTGAAACTTATATTTTACTTTGTTAGCATTTTATATCCAATTTATTTTGGGAACTGCAAATCTATAAAGCCTAAGTTGGAAGACGAATTGTTCGGCCATGAAAAATAGAGACATGCATTATTCACATCATGTGACGTAATTTGTTAATATCATAGATAAATGAGCCAATTAGTGAATTCATTGTGATACTTGAAATTGGCATGTTAAATAAGAAGTAGTGGAATTCATTTCTTAAGCAAATAATTTTTGAAAATATGTTGACTTGTGTATTCAAAGAGACAGTTAATGGAATCAAAATTCCGTCCAAAATGTAACATTTTCTTCAAAAATAAAATACTAAAAAGTGTTACAGGAAAGCGTAATTTGCTGATTTTAACAGACACGTGATCGGTATGTGAAGAGTTCTAGTACCCAAAAACTGACGGAACTCATAGAAATATTGCAGTTTTATAACTTAGTAAAGAGAAACGTTTTATTGCGATGGATCCCAGTGCACTGTGGGATACCAAGATAAAATAGGGCAAATAGCCTGTGGGTGGTCAAAAATGGTAAAGTATGGAAATACAAAATCTACTCATCACATATCAGCAAAAGATGATAACATTTATTAGACGCGTCAAAACGAGCAGATTTCGCTTTCTATATAAAAAGAACTTGTCATGATTGTCCATATACCACTTATTAGATTGGGAGCCGCGATAGCTCAGTGGTTAGTGATCTGGACTACAAAGGACAAGGGGTAGGGTTCGATCCCAACCTACGGCTTCCGGGTTCACCCAGCCTTTAATGGCTACCGGATTTTTTTCTGGGAAAGTGAAGTGGCACGGGCGTAATACCGACCACATTACCCCAAAAACCATGTGCCGAAGGTCTGTAAAATTTATGGTCACTAGCACCATATTCCCTATACGCCACTTGGCGTGACGGGGGTACTTTACTTTTTTTTTACTTATTAGATTAAAAAGAAAGATTAGACATGATTTTACAAACACCACTTACTAGATTTAAAAAAAAAAAAGAATTTCTCATGATTTTGCAAAAACCATTTAACAGGTTAAAAAAAAAAGGCCTAATTTTCCACCTAAGAAAGGAACACAATGTACACTGAAGCCCCATGTGCAAAGTTCAAGATTGGTAGCACAGACATTTGTGCACGTGAACAAGAATCACAGGCTGTAACAGGCATCCTTCAAACCAGCACCAGAAAGTACGCATTGAAAGATGTCCACTAGTCTAATGTTGCTACAATAGACACTGAACTCTACGGGCACATCCAGGAGCTGTTCAATACAACGAGGTTCATTAAAAAAAACACACACATTTCCCTCACAGACCTTGTGGAACGAAAGAATAAAATTTTAAAAAATATTATTTGAAAGGTTAATGTATTTAAGAGACAGTCGGAAAGACAGAAAGGCAAAGGTCACGCTTTTTTTAAAATGTGAATAAATTAATTCCTAGCGTGCTTGAAATCTGTCGAGAACATTAGATGACGAATGTCTAGCAATATCAAAAGATCAGAGATCATTTTTTTTTTCAATTACACGAGCCATTCGCGAGAGCAGATGATGGCTGGTGTTAAGAATCAATTTGTTAGATTGCCAGTGAATAACCCTTTTTCTATTCGCGAACTTATCTACATGGAGCTCATGCAATGTTTAAAATAGAATCTAAAGAAAATGCACACTAGATACACATAACTATGAAGGAATGTTTGTGCATGACTGTGCGATTGGATAAGGTTTTACAGTTTTGATATGTAGCTATTTAATCAAACGTGGCAAGTTTGGAGATCACGATAACATGTTGCGCTTTCAGTCTAACATGTGCGCTTTCATTCTATCATGTGCTTTCATTCTATCATGTGCTTTCATTCTAACATGTTGCGCTTTCATTCTATCATGTGCTTTCATTCTAACATGTGCGCTTTCATTCTATCATGTGCTTTCATTCTAACATGTGCGCTTTCATTCTATCATGTGCTTTCATTCTAACATGTTGCGCTTTCATTCTATCATGTGATTTCATTCTAACATGTGCGCTTTCATTCTATCATGTGCTTTCATTCCAACATGTTGCGCTTTCATTCTATCATGTGCTTTCATTCTAACATGTTGCGCTTTCATTCTATCATGTGCTTTCATTCTAACATGTTGCGCTTTCATTCTATCATGTGCTTTCATTCTAACATGTTGCGCTTTCATTCTAACATGTTGCGCTTTCATTCTATCATGTGCTTTCATTCTAACATGTTGCGCTTTCATTCTAACATGTGCGCTTTCATTCTATCATGTGCTTTCATTCTAACATGTTGCGCTTTCATTCTATCATGTGCTTTCATTCTAACATGTGCGCTTTCATTCTATCATGTGCTTTCATTCTAACATGTTGCGCTTTCATTCTAACATGTGCGCTTTCATTCTATCATGTACTTTCATTCTAACATGTGCGCTTTCATTCTATCATGTGCTTTCATTCTAACATGTGCGCTTTCATTCTAACATGTGCGCTTTCATTCTATCATGTGCTTTCATTCTAACATGTTGCGCTTTCTTTCTAACACGTTTTGCGTCGATACTCTGCTGAAATTATTAGCAATTTAAATTAGAAGCACTGAAAGACATGTACGTGAACGAAAATGTTGAAAAACACGATACATTTTAAGCAGGAAAAGATACATACCATACTAATTACAGCAGCAAAACTTGTGCAAAAATGCAAACAAGCAGACAAGAAGCCTGCCTGTTTGATCACTAAGTTCCCTTGGGAGTCTGTAATACTTCGACATCACAGTTCTTTGTCTTCACCTCAAAGTGGCATTTTAGTTCTAATCTTGGAGATTTAGCAGCCATTATGGATGGAGATGTCCTGAGCCTATTACATTCCTATCATTCTTAAATTGATATATTTTATGTGCGTGGTTTCAATTTGCGACACCACACACGAAATATAACATTTCTGGCTAAAGTTAATATTTATGTTTGAATAATATTTGAGGAGTCTGTGGAAATGTGGTTTTACAAAAGCATGTTGAGAATACCATGGACAGCTAAGAAGAGAATGAAAACGTTCTGAAAGAGGTCAAAGCAAAAAGAGAGCTAAATTCCAATATTAGGAAGAAACAATCATCATTTTTTGGCCATGTAATGAGACGAGAGCAACTGGAATATATTGTAACAACTGGGAAAATTGAGGGACGAAGAGATAGAGGGAAGCAGAGAGAAAAGATACCAGACAACTTAAGAGAATGGCTTGGCAGGTCAACAACAGAAATGATAAATAAATGTGGAGAGACATGATCACCTAGGCCAGCAGGCCCGGCGTAGCAGCGATTACTGAATGTATGACAATATGGGAGTGTGTGGTAGAAGTCACGGGGAAAAGTGATAAGGGTTCTCAAGTAGAAAACATTGAGTTCACGTGAAAAGTGAAAAGCAATCAGGAGAGAGGGGAGAATGTAAACCGGGTTTGATTGGCTGGAGGAAAAGGTTTGGTGACAGACCACAAGTTAGAAATCAGTCTAGATACGACAATTACTCGAGGCGGACGGCTTATTAGTTCGGCCGGTACCGATGAGTAAGCATATTAGGTACGAGAGATAGTGACTGTTTTGAGAAGATAGTGTGACAGTGGAGCGAGATACAACTCGCATAATTCGCAGTGTTAGTCAAAGTGTAGGGCTAGAGTAGATTCGAATAGAACTGAACGGTATTTCATTCCGGAGGAAATCATTAACAACCTCCGCAGTGTTTAAAGTTCCAGTGAGTTATCATACTAGTAGTTGATGCTGGTAACTTGTGACTTAGGTACTACTCGAGATGAGAGCAGATGCTATAGATTAAGCCTAAGACAAATAGACTGAGTGGTGTCAGGAGTTGATCCAGCCACGTTACAGTAATGTGTTCAATTTGACAGAACGAGAGAAATCGGGGGGGGGGGGGCATGGGAGCCACGTGTATAACATTAATTGTGTACGCCTAGCAGCTGAGAACGAGAGTGTGAGCTGATGTACAACTTATTGTTTATGAGTGACGATTTGTAAATAAACAGCGTTGTTGTTTTAACATTGGAGTTCAGTTGATTAGTTGAACCTCGTGAGTATTTTGTTTGTCTGTGGATTTTTTAGCTAGATATAGGAGTGTAAACAACCATTGAAATAGGGAAAGGGGAGTATAACTGAAGGAATAAGGAAGTAGACATTAACAAACAGGACACACATGATGGTGATGTACATGGAAGGTACAGATTAAATGATTTTTGGACAACATGGTGTAAATAAATGAATGTGAATAAATTGAGTGAAAAATAGTATCATGTGATCGGCAAACAAGCATTGTGTGGTAGTGTAGATTGATTTTCAAAAACTGTTATAAGAGAACACAGAGTGAGTGTGTGACAATAAGAATTGTGACATTGTTGTGGTGAGGGGAAATATGGTGATAAAAGAAACAAATATGCAAAGAGTTGTGCAACATAGGTGTGGAAAAATAGAGTATAAAGGCACTGGGAATTAGTGACAACGGGTCAAGTAAAGGGAACGGGGAGGAGAGGGGGGAGAGGGAGAGAGAGAGAGAGAGCCCCCATATACACTTGCTCACGTTAAAGAACTCTTGGCAATTAAAAATCGAAAAGAGTAGGCCAAAAAATGGCTGCTGTCGGGGCAAAACGTTGTTAAGCAAAATCTACTCATCCAAGCCGAAGACGGATGTGAGGGTCGAAAGTGATAAGTATCGCGCCGTTGCAGTAAACAAGCGATACAACGCAACCACGCCCACTTAATAGGTGAAGGCTAAGAAGCGAAGAATGAAATTTTAGTAGAAAAGGCTCGTTATAAAAAAGATCAAAGAGTTCACATTTTGAAGTTTCGGGGGATGCACAATTTTTAACCACAAAAATGTTTTTAGACTTTAATAAACAGTTTTTTTTCTAATCGCATGTTTAACAGAATAAGTATATGCATGTGTTCTTCTTGGAATGACACAAATGAACAAATAAAATAAAGTCTAAGACAAAAAAAAAAAAAAAAAAAAAAAAAAAAAAAAAAAAAAAAAACTGCATAACGAGTTTTTTTTTATCGATCTTTCTCTTTTCAAGCGTTAGTTTTTTTGTTTGCTCGAATGTTTTCCCTGTACAGTTTGTTATATCATACGTTAGTTATATCGTTTGTCTACAGCTACCCCTTCAATCTTTCATCGTTTACTGTCCTATATCTGTTGTTGGACTGTTACATCTTGTGATATGCCTGTATCAACATAATCTTTCTCCCTACCAGTGTGGGCTTAAATTATTGCCGATGATTTTATTGACATGTTCGTTTGTGATGTGGTCTCTCTATGAGATGCCTTGGATCTTATCCAAGTTCCTGCATTTTTATATTTTAATTTTTAGTTTCCCATATAAAGTCCGTATTTTACAGTCATAAAAGAGTATTAATGTTACCGCAGCGTGCAAGAATTCAACCTCATATACATAGCTTTGTCTTACTAATGTTTTCTCAATGCATTTTTTTAAAGTCACTCTTTTACTGTGGTTCAGTTGCCTCAATCTCACTGCAATATTCATGAAAACGACGAGGCAGACAGTTTGGCAAAGAAGGTAACAAATTGCAGGGAGAATTGAAAAAAATATAGAAAAAATTGTATTTGGGTAAAAAAGGTATATGGCAAAATGTTACATCTTCTCAATATTCCTGTATAGTGCAGAAACATGGACATTAGACAAGAAAACAGAACAGAAAATTGAAGCCTTTGAAATGTGGACTTATAGAAGAATAGGTAGAATTGGATGGAAAGAAAAGAAAACAAACGATGAAGTTTTAAAACAACTGAAAATAAAAAGAGAACTACTAAATACAATTAAGACAAGACAAATAAAATTTTTGGGGTATGTTAAAAGACACAGCAGCCTACTAAAAGTAATATTGGAAGGTAAAATACAAGGTAAAAGAGGCAGAGGCATCCCAAAACTAACATGGACGAGTAACATCAAAAGATGGACAAGTCAATCTATGACAGTCTGCACCAGCAAAGCAAGAAACAGAGTAGAATGGCGATCCATGGTAGCCAACCTTCGTTGCGGAGAAGGCACTCGATGATGATGATGATGATAGAAAAAATGATATGGTAAAAGCTTTAAGTAATTGATAGACGACTCAAATTTGAACGACGTTTCGTCTCAATAGACCTTCAGCAGGAACAAACAAACAACACACGCACACTTATATGTAAGTAAATAAAACTAATCCTACATAGCTAACTAGTAATGGAACATCCAAAACAAAATAATCAAAACTGGTTTAAGAAAAGAACAAATTCTCCCCTGTGTCGTAGACCGTGGTCGGAACGAGAAAGATAGAGTGAATCCGCTCGGGGGTACGCTGTAAATACCCTGATGGTGTATTAGCAATTCAATGACGCCAGTGCGTCAGCATCCAGTGTTTCCCCCACTCACATATTTTTAGAACCCTTACACTGTTTGACCATCAGGGTAATTACAGCGTACCACCGCGCGGATTCTCTCTCTTTCTCATTTTTATTTTCTTAAACCAGTTTTGATTATTTTGTTTTGGATGTTTAATACTAGTTAGATATGCAGGATTAGTTTTATTTACTTACATATCAGTGTACGTGTGTTGTTTGTTTGTTCCTGCTGAAGGCCTATCGAGCCGAAACGTCGTTCAGATGTGTGTCGTCTATTAATTACGTAAAGCTTTTACCATACCATTTTTTCTATATTTTGTGTTCAATACTACCTCACATTTAGTTCTACTGCAGCTTCGCATTTGTATGCATTCATTTGAATTTCTTTGCCTTAACCCCTAACAAATTACACCTGTCTGATACAAAAACAACTTATGAGGAATAAATTAGGTTTGTCAGAAACAAATAAATGAACAAAGGGAATACAGAACACAATGGCTTTGATAACAAATGGATACCTCTTACCAGCTCAACAGAAGAGGACAAGTAATAACTTATAGACTCCGAACAGGCCACAATAGAGCATTTTTAACACCCCAAGGATAGGAACTCTCCGATGAATGTGACTGTGGCAAAGGAATAATGGCTGCTGTACATCTGCGACAATCATGTCAAATATTTCGTAAACAGAGAAGGCTCTTGTGGCCATCATCAGTAACATATCAGAACAAGCTGTATGGAGGTGCCAACAGCCTTGAACTGGTGAACTCTTTCTTCGGACTTGTTCAGAATGTGACGTGTAAACGGTGTACGCTGAAGACGAAGGAGAATAAGGAGAAAAAGATTAAGAAAAGAGAAAAGCGGCATAAGGAGAATTATAATAAACCATCATTATTGAGAATTGACTACGAAACTGTAAAAATGCAACAACAAGCTGTGAACTGTGTGAATTGTTTATGTACCTCGTCATTCACTGTTGGATAAAATCGTGTTTACTGAAGTGTACAATATTGACAAATAGCGCTTAGCTCACATTGACTTAAACAGTAACTGATAAAACTATGGAGGGGGGAATGACAAATATAAATCAATTAACTACAGAAAAATAAAAAATTAAAAAAAAACCTTGGCTGTATGTCACGTAGTGACTGCACTGAAAAGGTGATCTTTATTCTCAGTGAACCCTTTGGCAAACCTGAACATGAGGAAAACGTCGTAATATGTACATTATTTCTATTCTAGTAACTTGTAATATCCGAAATGGCAAAAATACCAGCTTGCTAAATTCTATTCACGTTATCATTATTTATCTCGTGCACGATAAACGTGAACACCTTCAGCAAATCAAGTTAGTATTGGACCGCTAAAGAGAAATTAATATCAAACTTCAATTAAGGAAATGCAGGTTTTTTTTAAAAAGGAAGATACATATCTTGCCTTTATAATGAATAAAGATGGTATTTAAGCCAAACTTTGAGAAAGTATAAGCAGTAAACGATAAAATGCAGCAGGAAATCTAACCCGAACTACTCTGCAATAGTCGAACTTTTACAACTATTTTAACATGCAAGTTTACCAAATGTAGACGGTCTGTCAAATGTCAGAAATTGTTTGACTTTCTTAAAGGAAATCATCTCACAGCGGTCTCGTAATAACGAGTACAGCATAACGAGGATATACCACACAAATTCTAAACTATATACAAAGACCACACACAACTGATTTTTCGCCCCTCGAGAATTCCTTGGGACTCCATTCATACAAGATGAATTTAAATAAGAGGAGAGAAGAAGAGCGGACAATTTAAGACAGACTCGATTTAAAATGGAGTTAAAGGATATAGAAAACTTTACAAATATACTAACTATAGTGGCTATGAGATGGGGAAATGTGTACTTTGTATCTCTCTTTATACCGACATTATATAAAAGGTGAATCCGGACGTTGACGAGTTTCTTTGTGTAAGACAGGGTGAAGATAGTCAGACATTGAGGCAGAATAGAAGGACGTGCTAGATAATGAGAAGAAAAGCCGGCGAAACGATGTCACTACCCAGTGTGAAGACACATCTAGAAGTAGATAAATAGATAAGTGTGCACCATATAGGCTTTAGTAACATAAGATCCTGGGAGATGTCAGTTAAGTTTGATAATACGATTTTTGGTCCACTCTCGACAGCGCTAAACCTAGTGGTTAGAATAGTGGAGTTAGCTTGAAACTGAGTAGCTGTTTCAAGGAAATGCTTAATGGTGGACTACTTTTATTGAGGTTATATTGATATCCATTTACATTGAAAATACTGGATAGCTTGGTGTCATGGTTTGGAAAAGAGTCAATAACAGAACTGATACGATGTACTGTAGATAGAAGATTGTGAAAGGACATGATCGCCTACGCCAACCGGTATGGCACATGATGATGATAATGATATCTTGATTTATCTAGCACGCAACCATTAAATCAATGTATGTAGAGCCGGACTGTCCGAGCCAGCCTCCTAAGATCCTTGTGAGCTACCATGGTGTTCGTCTCCATTCAATGAGTACTGACAGGTATTGTCCAGACTGGGCAGTCTGGACAATATATATATATATATATATATATATATATATATATATATATATATATATATATATATATATATATATATATCAATATAAGTCCGTATACACGTATACATATTCAGACATATATATGCGCATGAGAGTAAACTGTATATTGCATATGCATCCTATATGTATGAGTGCGATATATTCATACCTTGTAGGGACAACGAACCCATCTAGACTATGAGATGATTCTCAAGGACGAACCGGCTACGATTGCTGAAGTGGCATGAGATAACGCCAGTGACTCGCATATCGGGTTTACCCCTATGGCTTGGGGAAATGAAATGGGATGCCACTAGATTGCCGATTTTCTGCTCAACATTATGAGAGTGCTCACAAAATCGGTATGGAAACTGTGCCGAACACGGATGTGTCGGGCCTAAAGACGCAGATATCTAGCACCACAAAGCATCTACAACAATTGAACGAAAAATGCAAAGAAAAAAATAGAAACATGTTCCAACATTCTAAAACCTAGAACATTTCAGAGCAGATTGTTTATTGAGTTGTGAGTAAATTAAAAGGAAAAATAGAAAAAACAAACAAAAAATGGTATGTTAGAAGCTTTACGTGATTAGTAGACGACACAGATTCGAACGACGTTTCGGCTCAATAGGCCTTCAGCAGGAACAAACAAACAACATACACACACAGATATGTGAATAAATAAAACTAATCCTACATAGCTAACTAGTAATGAAACATCAAAAACAAAATAATCGAAATATGTTGACTTCCCTGTGTGTCGTGGACTGTGGTCAGGCTAGGAAAAGAAATTTCTCACGGGTGTAGCTGTAATTTATACCCTGTGGTCAGAGGTGAAGGGTTCTAAAAATACACGAGTGGGGGGGGGGGGGAACGCTATCTAGGTACGTCGACTACAAAGGCACAGGCAAAATCTGAAAGTATCTAAGGGCCCATAAATACATGTATACACACACACAGATGCGTGTATACATATGTACACGTGCAAGAAGACGTGCACATACTAATACATATCAACATACACATACATATACACACACATACATGTGTATGCATACAAGCAAGAGCACATATACATGCATGTATATGCGTATACATATATATATACCAATACCCGTGCCTATGAACACATACATGCATGTGCACATCCATACGGGGACAATCATATGTGTGGAAGGGTTCACACCGGGGTCAGTGTGCAAACTCGAAGGAGAAAGAATAGAACAGTAGATTGACAGGTACTCAAAAGGCGGAAAGAGTGGGATGTATGAGAGTGGGGTGCAATAAAAACATATGAGGGGTAAGTAGCGCAGAAAAAAGGTATATAGGAGAACACCGAAGTGCCTCAACGGGGACTAGTGGAGAAGAACTAAGAATAGCGTGGCATAGTAGATAGACTAAAGAGCCACAACATGGGTGGTAGAGAGGGCTATGCAAGAGGGAAGGAGCAGCCGAAAGGAAACTATGTGTATGAGTGTGATACATTCATGCCTCGTTGGGTCAGCGAACCATACTGGACTATGAGGCGATTTTCCAAAGTATACCGGCTGCGGTCGCCAGAGTGACAGAGGACAATACCAGTGACACGGATGTCGTCTTTGCCCTTGTGATCTGGGGAGTTGAAATTGGAAGACAATGGAGTGCCAGTATTCTGTTGGACATCACGTAGATGTTCACAAAATCTTTCCGATAATCTTCTACCAGACTCGCCAATATAGGTCATGTGGCATCGTTGGCATATAATGGCATAAATGATGTTGCGGGACACACATGTGAAGCCATGCTTGATCTCGAACCGTCCATTGGGGAATAAGATCGAGTCAGTAGGGAGCACATAGGCACAGGTGATACAGTTACGACCACAAGGGGCCGTACCGAAGTGTTGAGGGTAGGAGCGAGGGAGACGGCTCTTAACCAGAATGTCACCCAAATTTCTATCGCGCTTGAAAGCGATCATCGGGGGATCACTAAAACGTAGACGGGTAGTGGGATCAGAGAGGAGAATGGAACGGTAGCGGTTGAGTAGCCTCACAGCAGCTAAGTTGTGAGGACGATATGTGAGGGTGAGTATAGTTCTCTCAGAAGGGGGGGGGGGCGGTCGGAAGGAGTGAGTGCCTCGGGACGTGAGATAAGGAGGACCCGCTGGAGGGCAGACTGGAGGATCGAGTCTGGATAAAGCCGGCGGCAAATCAGAGTAAATTAAAAGCTGGTAATGGAATCAAGCGAAAAGGAGGCGGTACAAGGTCACGAATTTTGATCAGAAAGGACCATCTAGGTCTCACCAAATCGTTCGAGCTTTTCCAATAAATATTTTTTTTTTAAAAAAAGCAAGATGAGCATGGTCAAGAGAGGAATGCCCAGCAGTATTTAATGCTATCTCAATCAGAAACTGCATGGAATGAATAACACAAACAAGCAAAAATAGTTAGAGTTAGAGAAAATTTCTTTATGGGTGATTTTTTTATCATTACTCGCAAAGACTCACAGACAGCAACACCTGAACTGGTGCCACGAGCACCAAAATTTGTCATGAAACAATGTGATCTTTTTACAGATGAATGTTCTGTTTGGTCTTAACCTGCTCAAATAAATAGTTGAACTAAAGACTATGTAACGCCTGTGTAACAGGTTCCCGAAACATGCCAAGAAATTCCATTTGGAGAAGGGATGTCAGTAAGAGGTGCACCTCACTGTAAATTTTCACGGGAACTCCCAAGAAAGAAAGATATATACCAAATGGACACCGTCTGTCGCTGGCCATGTACCCTGATTCTAATGGACCCAGAATATATAATCAATCAGTGTTTAGCCCACAAGCAACCACGGTGTCAAATCTGGCCAGAAAGTACTGAACTAAGGCAGAAACTATGGGGCAGCCGTTACGACCTGAAATAACTGTCAGTTTCATCGTGGAAACGCGGCTGCAGATCTGACCTCATGAACCAAAGACCAGATGGAAGATCTCTCCTACCCCGACAGGGCGAGTGACACAGGTGGACCTGTTGCACTAATTAAAAAACGCGTCATATGTGCAACGACGGGACAAGCCACGCGCGTAAAAGCCGCATTCAATGCTCTATCGCTGGGAAGATTAACCCGCAAAACAAACTACTGCTGCCTAGCAGCTACCATCGGCAGAAAGAAAGGCTATGGGAGAACCCTAAACAGAAATCCCGGACAGGGCGGGCCCAATAGCTCTGGTCGTCATCCACGCTACGAGAAGGAAAACGCCAATGTCATCCACGCTACGAGAAGGAAAACGCCAATGTCATCCACGCTACAAGAAGGAAAACGTCAATGTCATCCACGCTACGAGAAGGAAAACGCCAATGTCATCCACGCTACGAGAAGGAAAACTCCAATGTCATCCACGCTACGAGAAGGAAAACGCCAATGTCATCCACGCTACAAGAAGGAAAACTCCAATGTCATCCACGCTACGAGAAGGAAAACTCCAATGTCATCCACGCTACGAGAAGGAAAACGCCAATGTCATCCACGCTACAAGAAGGAAAACTCCAATGTCATCCACGCGACGAGAAGGAAAACGCCAATGTCATCCACGCGACGAGAAGGAAAACGCCAATGTCATCCACGCGACGAGAAGGAAAACGCCTATGTCATCCACACGACGAGAAGGAAAACGCCAATGTCATCCACGCTACGAGAAGGAAAACGCCAATGTCATCCACGCTACGAGAAGGAAAACTCCAATGTCATCCACGCTACGAGAAGGAAAACGCCAGTAGTATATGTGGCTGTGAACTCACCCCCAAAAGTTGAATAACATGCACCAAAAGACAATAGATTTGGCACCGACTTTGCACCAAACATGCACCAAAACGGTGCAAAAAAAAAAAAAAAAAAATTTTTTTCGAATTCGTTTTTTTTTTCGAACTTCATTATTTTTTTGGGGGAAATTTTTTTTTTTTTTTTTGAGGTTCGTCAGTTTGTCGAAACGGTCTACTGTGTCTGAGAGCTTAACGCAGGTAAATTCAAAAGAGACTCGGTGCTAATCCGCTTATTGTCCGGTGATCGCCTCTCGCTGTGTGTTAGATGAAAATATTTGTGAAAGAGTATTTTAAAAGAGTATATTTGTGAAAGTAAAAATTCAGAATTATTTTAAAAAATATGTATTTGTGAAAGTAAACTCAGAATTATTAAAAATAAGAAATAAAAAAAAATAAAAAAAACAGTCTCCCTTCAGGATTCGAACACGAGGTACTGTACGTGACAGGGCGACAAAGCAATGACGCTGAAGGTTAGTTGAATGTCGAACGGTCTACAGTGTCTGAGAGCTTAACGCAGGTAAATTCAAAAGATCGTGACGGCTTATTGTCCGGTGATCGCCTCTCGCTGTGTGTTAGATGAAAATATTTGTGAAAGAGTATTTTAAAAGAGTATATTTGTGAAAGTAAAAATTCAGAATTAATCAATATTTTAAAAAACTTAAAATGAAGGGAAATTTAAAATATAGGCGATCGCGTAAATGATTGGGTCGCGGATCTCGCACTACATTTTTTTTAGTGCCACCCTCAACACCAGCATCAACCCTTCATGTCCTATCATCATCATACCACACAAAGTTTCAAACCGATTATTATTCGCCGGCGGTGGGCATGTGAGGTGGCGTGTAGCTGATCTGGTTAACAACAGGCGGAATGACGTTGAAGGGGGTATTGTTACGAAAAGAAAAATACGACTAGCTCGCGGGCGGGAACGAGTTGGTTGACACAGGTGTGTTATTGTAGTATCGCTAACATCATGTGCCAGGATAGCGGTTCTTGAGGAAAGATTATTGGTCGTGTGTGTTATCGCTACCAACATCAGCATGTGTCGTGTAGTAAGGTGTGCTAATATTAAATAGTGACGCTCGCTCTTTCTCATTCAATGTAAAGCAAAACAAAATTCTATATTTCACAATTTTATTAATACATCATATATATATATATATATATATATATATATATATATATATATATATATATATACTGTCCGGATGCTGATAATTTTAACCGTCTGGGTTTCCTACACAACCGCCCGCCATTTTGACAAAACCTTGATCAAAGCTGGAATAGGTAATCGGTGACTTTGCTGAAACATCCTGGGCATCCAGGTTTGTAATATACATTCAATAAAAATCCCAAAGGGCAGAAACTTAGGAGGTAAGGGCAGAAACCAAAGAGGCAAGGTCAGAAAACAAGGAGGGAAGGTCAGAAATCTAAGAGGCAAGGGCAGAAACCTAGGAGGCGAGGGCAGAAACCTAGGAGACAAGGGCAGAAACCTAGGAGGCGAGGGCAGAAAACAAGGAGGGAAGGTCAGAAATCTAGGAGGCATGGTCAGAAATCTAGGAAGCTGTGTTAGAAAACAAGGAGGCAAGGTGAGAAAACAAGGAGGGAAGGTCAGAAATCTAAGAGGCGAGGGCAGAAACCTAGGAGACAAGGGCAGAAAACTAGGAAGCAAAGGCTGAAAACAAGGAGGGGAGGTCAGAAATCTAGGAAGCTGTGTTAGAAAACAAGGAGGGAAGGTCAGAAATCTAAGAGGCGAGGGCAGAAACCTAGGAGACAAGGGCAGAAAACTAGGAAGCAAAGGCTGAAAACAAGGAGGGGAGGTCAGAAATCTAGGAAGCTGTGTTAGAAAACAAGGAGGGAAGGTCAGAAACCTAGGAGGCATGGTCAGAAATCTAGGAAGCTGTGTTAGAAAACAAGGAGGCAAGGTCAGAAATCTAGGAAGCTGTGTTAGAAAACAAGGAGGGAAGGTCAGAAAACAAGGAGGGAAGGTCAGAAACCTAGGAGACAAGGGCAGAAACCTAGGAGACAAGGGCAGAAACCTAGGAGGCGAGGGCAGAAACCAAAGAGGCAAGGTCAGAAATCTAGGAGGCATGGTCAGAAATCTAGGAAGCTGTGTTAGAAAACAAGGAGGCAAGGTGAGAAAACAAGGAGGGAAGGTCAGAAATCTAAGAGGCGAGGGCAGAAACCTAGGAGACAAGGGCAGAAAACTAGGAAGCAAAGGCTGAAAACAAGGAGGGGAGGTCAGAAATCTAGGAAGCTGTGTTAGAAACCAAAGAGGCAAGGTCAGAAATCTAGGAGGCATGGTCAGAAATCTAGGAAGCTGTGTTAGAAAACAAGGAGGCAAGGTGAGAAAACAAGGAGGGAAGGTCAGAAATCTAAGAGGCAAGGTGAGAAAACAAGGAGGGAAGGTCAGAAATCTAAGAGGCGAGGGCAGAAACCTAGGAGACAAGGGCAGAAAACTAGGAAGCAAAGGCTGAAAACAAGGAGGGGAGGTCAGAAATCTAGGAAGCTGTGTTAGAAAACAAGGAGGGAAGGTCAGAAACCTAGGAGGCATGGTCAGAAATCTAGGAAGCTGTGTTAGAAAACAAGGAGGCGAGGGCAGAAACCAAAGAGGCAAGGTCAGACATTTTCATTATTTGGAGTCTTTGTATTACCTTCTTAGTGAGATTCTCTACGTGTTTCTTCAAAAAGCTACTCTCATTCTCATACTAGTTAGACACATCGAACCGTTCGTTATTTCTAAAGCCAAAAAAAAAGTTTGGCCAAATCACTAACAATTTACCCACAGAACAAAATAAATATAGACTATTAAAAAAGTCGACCTCAAAACCATAAAAATCTACTCCGACACTCATCTAAAAGTTACACCAAAACCGCACGAGATTTGCACCGTGCAAAAACATGCGCAAGTTTGACACGCGCACCAGTTTGGCACGCGCACCAGTTTGGCACAATGCACATTCGTAAAGGGCGTAACAATCAGCATTCGTAAGGGGCGTAACAATCATAAAAGTGATTTTTAAGTACATTTTTTTTTTTTTTTGGTATGGGGATGTCTATTGGTGCATTGTGCCAAACTGGTGCGCGTGTCAAACTTGTGCATGTTTTTGCACGGTGCAAATCTCGTGCGGTTTTGGTGTAACTTTTAGATGAGTGTGGGAGTAGATTTTTATGGTTTTGAGGTCGACTTTTTTAATATGAGTCTATATTTATTTTGTTCTGTGGGTAAATTGTTAGTGATTTGGCCAAACTTTTTTTTTTGGCTTTAGAAATAACGAACGGTTCGATGTGTCTAACTAGTATGAGAATGAGAGTAGCTTTTTGAAGAAACACGTAGAGAATCTCACTAAGAAGGTAATACAAAGACTCCAAATAATGAAAATGCCTGACCTTGCCTCTTTGGTTTCTGCCCTCGCCTCCTTGTTTTCTAACACAGCTTCCTAGATTTCTGACCATGCCTCCTAGGTTTCTGACCTTCCCTCCTTGTTTTCTAACACAGCTTCCTAGATTTCTGACCTCCCCTCCTTGTTTTCAGCCTTTGCTTCCTAGTTTTCTGCTCTTGTCTCCTAGGTTTCTGCCCTCGCCTCTTAGATTTCTGACCTTCCCTCCTTGTTTTCTCACCTTGCCTCTTAAATTTCTGACCTTCCCTCCTTGTTTTCTCACCTTGCCTCCTTGTTTTCTAACACAGCTTCCTAGATTTCTGACCATGCCTCCTAGATTTCTGACCTTGCCTCTTTGGTTTCTAACACAGCTTCCTAGATTTCTGACCTCCCCTCCTTGTTTTCAGCCTTTGCTTCCTAGTTTTCTGCCCTTGTCTCCTAGGTTTCTGCCCTCGCCTCTTAGATTTCTGACCTTCCCTCCTTGTTTTCTCACCTTGCCTCCTTGTTTTCTAACACAGCTTCCTAGATTTCTGACCATGCCTCCTAGATTTCTGACCTTGCCTCTTTGGTTTCTGCCCTCGCCTCCTAGGTTTCTGCCCTTGTCTCCTAGGTTTCTGACCTTCCCTCCTTGTTTTCTGACCTTCCCTCCTTGTTTTCTAACACAGCTTCCTAGATTTCTGACCTTGCCTCCTTGTTTTCTAACACAGCTTCCTAGATTTCTGACCATGCCTCCTAGGTTTCTGACCTTCCCTCCTTGTTTTCAGCCTTTGCTTCCTAGTTTTCTGCCCTTGTCTCCTAGGTTTCTGCCCTCGCCTCTTAGATTTCTGACCTTCCCTCCTTGTTTTCTAACACAGCTTCCTAGATTTCTGACCTCCCCTCCTTGTTTTCAGCCTTTGCTTCCTAGTTTTCTGCCCTTGTCTCCTAGGTTTCTGCCCTCGCCTCTTAGATTTCTGACCTTCCCTCCTTGTTTTCTAACACAGCTTCCTAGATTTCTGACCTCCCCTCCTTGTTTTCAGCCTTTGCTTCCTAGTTTTCTGCCCTTGTCTCCTAGGTTTCTGCCCTCGCCTCTTAGATTTCTGACCTTCCCTCCTTGTTTTCTCACCTTGCCTCCTTGTTTTCTAACACAGCTTCCTAGATTTCTGACCATGCCTCCTAGATTTCTGACCTTCCCTCCTTGTTTTCTGCCCTCGCCTCCTAGGTTTCTGCCCTT
This sequence comes from Megaustenia siamemsis, assembly GCA_032433765.1. NCBI lineage: Eukaryota > Metazoa > Mollusca > Gastropoda > Stylommatophora > Ariophantidae > Megaustenia > Megaustenia siamemsis. Next base: position 50,534,224 of record JAVIAB010000092.1, read on the forward strand.
GTCTCCTAGGTTTCTGCCCTCGCCTCCTAGGTTTCTGCCCTTGCCTCTTAGATTTCTGACCTTCCCTCCTTGTTTTCTGACCTTGCCTCTTTGGTTTCTGCCCTTACCTCCTAAGTTTCTGCCCTTTGGGATTTTTAGGTCGACTTTTTTAGTATGACCCTAAATTTTTGTGTTCTGGGGTAAAATGTTTGCGATTTGGATGTAACTATCTGATCATTGTGTCTAACTAGCATCAGTATGGAAGTAGATTTTTTAGGAATACAACTAGACTGACAATTGAGCCTGAAGAAACACGTAGAGAATCTCACTAAGAAGGCAACACAAAGACTCCAACTAATGAAAATGTTAGAGAACGAGCAAGGGAATGTTAGAGAACGCTGGAGGCAATGTTAAAGAACGATCGAGGCAATGTTAGAGAACGCTCGAGGTGATGTTAAAGAACGATCGAGGTGATGTTAAAGAACGATCGAGGCAATGTTACAGAACGCTGGAGGCAATGTTATAGAACGATCGAGGCAATGTTAAAGAACGATCGAGGCAATGTTAGAGAACTATCGAGGCAATGTTAGAGAACGATCGAGGCGTGATTTGGTCTAACTTTTTTTTGGAGTTTGGAAGTAATTATCTGTTTGATGTGTCTAACTTTCATGAGTATGGGAGTAGATTTGTATGGTTTTAAGGTCGACTTTTTTTAAATATGACCCTAAATTTGTGTGTTATGGTGGTAAAATCTTAGTGATTTATTTTGTTTTGGTTTACCATGAATGTGAGAGAGACAGAGAGAGAGAGAGAGAGAGAGAGAGAGAATTTCGCTGGTTGATACTTTGTGTGGTTTGATGATAGGACCTGAAGGGCTGATGATGGTGTTGAGGGTGGCACATGATGATGATAGGACATGAAGGGTGATGTTGAGGCACAAGATGATAGTGTTGAGGCACATGATGCTAGTGTTGAGGGTGGCACATGATGCTAGTGTTGAGGGTGGCACATGATGATGATAGGACATGAAGGGTGATGTTGAGGCACAAGATGATAGTGTTGAGGCACATGATGCTAGTGTTGAGGGTGGCACATGATGGTAGTGTTGAGGGTGGCACATGATGATGATAGGACATGAAGGGATGATGGTGTTGAGGGTGGCACATGATGATGATAGAACATGAAGGGATGATGGTGTTGAGGGTGGTACATGGCGTTAAGGCAGTCTCGAAAACGCTTATGCTAACATCAACTACACGCCCTTTTCTGTTAACCAAGGGGACCTCACTCTTGTTAATCAGACGACAGCTCCGGCAGCCAGTGTGGATGCCCAGGATGTTTCAGCAAAGTCACCGATTACCTATTCCAGCTTTGATCAAGGTTTTGTCAAAATGGCGGGCGGTTGTGTAGGAAACCCAGACGGTTAAAATTATCAGCATCCGGACAGTAATATATATATGATGTATTAATAAAATTGTGAAATATAGAATTTTGTTTTGCTTTACATTGAATGAGAAAGAGCGAGCGTCACTATTTAATATTAGCACACCTTACTACACGACACATGCTGATGTTGGTAGCGATAACACACACGACCAATAATCTTTCCTCAAGAACCGCTATCCTGGCACATGATGTTAGCGATACTACAATAACACACCTGTGTCAACCAACTCGTTCCCGCCCGCGAGCTAGTCGTATTTTTTCTTTTCGTAACAATACCCCCTTCAACGTCATTCCGCCTGTTGTTAACCAGATCAGCTACACGCCACCTCACATGCCCACCGCCGGCGAATAATAATCGGTTTGAAACTTTGTGTGGTATGATGATGATAGGACATGAAGGGTTGATGCTGGTGTTGAGGGTGGCACTAAAAAAATGTAGTGCGAGATCCGCGACCCAATCATTTACGCGATCGCCTATATTTTAAATTTCCCTTCATTTTAAGTTTTTTAAAATATTGATTAATTCTGAATTTTTACTTTCACAAATATACTCTTTTAAAATACTCTTTCACAAATATTTTCATCTAACACACAGCGAGAGGCGATCACCGGACAATAAGCCGTCACGATCTTTTGAATTTACCTGCGTTAAGCTCTCAGACACTGTAGACCGTTCGACATTCAACTAACCTTCAGCGTCATTGCTTTGTCGCCCTGTCACGTACAGTACCTCGTGTTCGAATCCTGAAGGGAGACTGTTTTTTTTATTTTTTTTTATTTCTTATTTTTAATAATTCTGAGTTTACTTTCACAAATACATATTTTTTAAAATAATTCTGAATTTTTACTTTCACAAATATACTCTTTTAAAATACTCTTTCACAAATATTTTCATCTAACACACAGCGAGAGGCGATCACCGGACAATAAGCGGATTAGCACCGAGTCTCTTTTGAATTTACCTGCGTTAAGCTCTCAGACACAGTAGACCGTTTCGACAAACTGACGAACCCCAAAAAAAAAAAAAAAAATTTCCCCCAAAAAAATAATGAAGTTCGAAAAAAAAACGAATTCGAAAAATTTTTTTTTTTTTTTTTTTTTTTTTTGCACCGTTTTGGTGCATGTTTGGTGCAAAGTCGGTGCCAAATCTATTGTCTTTCGGTGCATGTTATTCCACTTTTGGGGGTGAGTTCACAGCCACATATACTACTAACGCCAATGTCATCCACGCTACGAGAAGGAAAACGCCAATGTCATCCACGCTACGAGAAGGAAAACGCCAATGTCATCCACGCTACGAGAAGGAAAACGACAATGTCATCCACGCTACGAGAAGGAAAACGACAATGTCATCCACGCTACGAGAAGGAAAACGCCTACGTCATATCACGATTCGGCCTGCTAAATATGGAGTTTGTCAGGCACAAAACAGGTTCAGGGGAAAAAGCAAGGCACGCACGACTACAGCCCATGCGACAAGCTCGCGTATGTCATAATGTTGATCCCACTTCTCAAACATGAGACAAAACAAATTCAAATTCACATAATCACTAGACTTCACCGGCGAAGAAAAAGCATACTGTACATATGTTTAAAAAAAAAAAAAGTAAACAGCCTCGTTTCCTTTGTTTACATTCCAAAATATTATATCGTTTTTACATTGTTTGTTTTCATTTCAATACATCATATCGTTTTTATTGAGAACAATATTAGATGAGTGCTGTAAGTTCATTTATAAACCCTTACTGTAAATTACAAAATTTGTCAAAACATATGCCTGTAATAAACGTGTACCTCTTTATACAATCTTCGTGTCAGATATGATAAACCGTTAAATCCCAGTTGTTTAATATTTTATAGCTGGCTTTGTGTCGATAACTTTAAGAGCCCGCGATTATTAAAAGTAATCTGTTTCCCCCTCGTACCATCTTTAACATCCTGTTTTATTTTAAGCTCAAATTAACATCATTTACAAAGCAAGACCTGCTATTTTATTATTCGATGTTCCTGCGGATGTTGATTTAGACTCCCTAAAACTGTATAGATAAGAATAGATATAAAAAAGATTTTAAAAATTAAAGTGTCCCGTCACGCCAAATGGTATAAAGGGTTATAGACCTTCGGCACATGATTTTTGGGGTAATGTGGTTGGTATTATGTCCGTGCCGCTTTACTTTCTCAGGGAAAAAATCCGGTACCTATTTAAGGATGGGTAAACCCAATCAGTAGCGAACCAGCTTTGTAATCCAGTTCACTAACCACTGAGCTATCGCGGTTCCCAAGAAAAGATATAGCCTATGATAATCTCTCTACATCTATCGTTACGATCTTTACCACATTTCTGTGATGTGTGGTGGGACTTTCTGTGGGGCGAGAGAATAGGTCGCATACCCGCTGCAGTCGTCACGAGATTTCTGGCCGGGGCTTTTATTGCAATCAATGTCTTAATCAATGTAGAAAAAGCCAAAATAACAAATAGCCTTCTTTCTTTTCTAGTTTTCACCCGAAGACTATCTCTTCATCATCCACCGGATGTTCCGTGGGCATAGATGTGTATAGTTTCAGTTTGCAGCAAAGCTATGACATTTGCATCTTTCGGTCATGCATATCCGACTTTGACACGACATTTTAAATACTGAGTTTCCTTTCCTCTTCTATCCCTACTAGCTTGGGTAGGCGTGTTAGTCTATTGCCAGTAGCATTACTGTCAGGTGCAACAGGGTCAGCATCACACTGTTGTTCGCTGACTCTGACGCAAATAATCAGTAGTGAGTCGCAGACCGCCAAAACCTGAGTTTGGTGGGTGTTTTGGACCACAAAACGAAAACAATTAAAAGATCACCAGAAAATAGCAGTAAATAATCAAGAGATTGAAACAGTCGTAGAGATTAAATATCTACGGACGACTATATCTGAAGAATTTAACACTGATAACCTGCTTCAAGCAACGATGAGTAGCATTTGTACAACTGAAGAGTTTGTTGAAAGATAGAATTATGAGCTTGAATTTTTTTTTTTAATCAGATCAGTGCACTCGCTAGTAGCATCTATATTCTTATATAGAGAGTTCAATAACGTATTACCATCACTAGGTCTAGCAAAGATAGTTCAGCCACTTATTAACATCAGTAGGTAAAGCAAAAATAAATCAGCCACGTATATATATATATATATATATATATATATATATATATATATATATATATATATATATATATATATATCAGTGGAATAGCAAAAGTAATTATCAGGATACAGTTAAAGGTGAAAGAAAAATAGACAGGTCAAAAGCAGTGATAGGAAGACAACACAAAAAATAGACAAATCTAGACTTCTGAAGGGAGCATATAATTGTCAATCAAAGAAAAATTGAAGACAGTAAAAGCCAACTTCAACACTGGTGAATCGACTCAGAAGATCACGTGAGGGACTGGTTGATCTCGATGTAAGATGCTGGTCTCAAAACAGAGAGGCTGTGAGTTCAAATCCCGACTACACCAGTTGAGATTTTTATTTATGACCTCTCTCTGTAGCAACCACCCCTGGTCTCAGCAGTGAGGACTGCTTGAAACGTCATGGAAAAAAATACGAGTATCTCCGAAGTCATGCATTCTAGGAAGTTGTATGAGCTAATGACAGTAGTGATACATCGTTTAATGTTACTTTCTAGCATTCAGGCTAATGCAACAACAAATTAAAACAACCCTTTAAAATAACCTTTACCAATATGATGTTAATTTATGTTTATATGCAGAAGTCTAAACTGTTTAGAATGATCATTATTCTGGCATTGTTTATTATTTTATTAATATATCTTCACCTTCAATCCATCTTGATTTTAATGTTCTTTCCAGGCGTGTATATGTATTTACTGGTTCTTTTTTTCTTGTTCTTATTACCACCTTAGAAATTTGATCATCGAAATGTTCTTATTGGTTGGCTCTTGTCATTACCCATGATTCCATCGATGTCGTTTGCAAAATGAAGGTCGGTAATTCTTATTCTTCCCCACCCACATGATAATACCACTGAATATCATTTACAACAAACAGACAAAAAGATCAGATACAAAAATAATTGAATTTGATATTGGAACAAATGAGCAATGCTGTGTGACATTCTCTTTTTCAAATACGGCGTATTTATTAGCTTTTAAGACTTGTATTAAGTAATTTAATACTCACTTCTAGTTCCTTTTGAGAAAAGTGTGTTTAATCTGCCGCAATACAATTTTTGTTCATATGATGTGTATTCTCCTACAAAGAAGATGTGAACTTCTTCAGGAAAACAGAAGTTAGATAACTAACTCATTTATCAAATTAGCCATGAATCAAACTCACAAGTTGCCTCACAAACTGTGTGTCTCAACTAATTAAGGCTTCTGTTGCGCTTCTCCAAACAAAATAAGTAATTGTGGGCTGACTAGTAACAGAACTCCTTAACAGCCTTCATTATAGGCATTAGTTGTATATACACTTGAACTCAATATTGACAAGGATAACTTTACTGCAGAATAGACAAGGATGGTTGCTATCTAAAACCTTAACAGCCTTCAATAGGCATTAGTTGTATATACACTTGAACTCAAAATTGACAAGGATAACTTTACTGCAGAATAGACAAGAATGGTTGCTATCTAAAACTAATAAACATAACTATTTGTTTTCTGCAAACTGAAAAATAATAATAATACTGTCCTTAGGACCGCGCCAACCGCCAGAAGGTATTAGCAAAACACTGATGTATAATGCCTAGACAATTACACAGCCAAATAATGATGAGTTAATAGTAATGTTCTGTACAGGAAATACTACTTATGTTACTTTGTCATCTTAAATTTACAACGTTAATTTTAATCTAAAATTAATGAGATTGCTTGCTATATCAAATAGACAACGTTACCTATCATGAGAACACTAAATATCTGTGGTAAGTGAAATAAGTACCTTATGGTGAAGACACTAAATATCTATCTAATTATGTTCTGAGATATACTAAGGTTTAAACATAAAGTAGAAATCTAGGGTTTGTGTTTGGGTGTATTGTTTGCACTTCCAATAGGTCGCTGTTCAATTTTTCTTTCCTGCGCTGGTTAAAGTTTTTGATTCTTAAAACGACGTCATTCATCTGACTGGTTTTTGGGACACTTCCCTGCACCCAGACAGAACGAAGAAGTGCTGAAGCCGACAGTCTGTTGTTGGGGTCTAACACTAGTAGCTTCTTAATTATATCCTAAAATACAGAAAGTGAAATGTTGCTGAAATGAGAATCAAATAATTGGTTAAAGGTAATCACAGAATTTGAAACAACAAAAGCAATGTTTTTAGTTTTTAAGAAATGTAACAGCCTATTGGCCTCACAATTTCATGCATTGGAAGGGGCACTGTTCTTACTCGTTGTTCTTACCTTCTATAACCCTACAAGCTGGATATCGCTTTTATTATTTCATTATAAATGTAATGGAGCTTGCTCCACAGGGAGCACAACCACAATCTTTTGATATTTTAATAATTAAGCCAGGATACTATTTCTCAATTAATTACTCAATTAGAGAACAACTATGAGGGATACTAACATGTGGAGTGAGTTAACATTTAACCAACCTAACTGAAAGTCTCTACATCACATGTAGCGGCACAGTCAGAACAGCAGCAGGCTACAAAGACCACTTCGAAATTACAGTAAGAGTAAGACAGGTGTGCGTACTAATACATGGAAAACTAGAAGACCTACAAGAAGAATACATGATTAGACTCAACAGCACATGCACTCAATAAAACATGAAATTCAACATCAACAAAACATAAGTCATGAATATCGCAAAAAATAAACAGAAAATCAGCATAACTATAGACGGCAGACAGTTAAAACAAGTCAAGTATTTTAAATATCTAGGAAGTCTAGTTAAAAAAAAAAAGTAAAGTACCCCCGTCACGCCAAGTGGCGTATAGGGAATATGGTGTTAGTGACCACACATTTTACAGACCTTCGGCACATGATTTTTGGGGTAAAGTGGTCGGTATTACGCCCGTGCCACTTTACTTTCCCAGAAAAAAATCCGGTATCCATTAAAGACTGGGTGAATCGGAAGCCGTCGGTTGGGATCGAACCCTACCTCTTGTCCTTTATAGTAGGAAGTCTAGTGACAAAGGACAATTCACAAGCAACAGAAATAGACTTATTTTTTATAAGGATATCAAAAGCAAGAGAAGCATTAGTTGCACTCGGAAACATATAGAAATATAAAGAAATTAGGTTACATACAAAAATAAACATGTTCAACTCCAATGTTAAGTCAGTTCTATTATATGACTGTAAAAAAATTGAGAACAACAATAATAACAATCATGAAGATACAGACTTTCATTAATGGATGCTTGCGCAGAATAAAAGGATGGGAATGGCAGGACAAAATTACTAACATATAATTATGGAAATGTACCAGTCAAACACCAGTGGATAAACCAATACAGGAAGGACGATGACGCTGGATAGGTCACACACTGCTGAACAACTGAGAGTAGTACACAACATGCCCTTTTTTTGGAATCCCCATGTAAAAAGACAATGAGGAAGACCAAAATATTCTTGTAGAAGACAAATGGAAGCAGAGATGAAGATGATGGGAAAGATATGGAATAAAAATAAAAATTAAAAATAATGGCAAGAAAAAGAAAGGCCTGAAAAGTGTTTGTTGAGGACCTATGCTATACATGGAGCTGAAATGTAGAAGAAGAAATAGACTCAAGATGCAACAAAACTTGTCAAATCATCAGACAGCCATCATCACTATTGTCCAACAAGGAAATAACACCAGAGATAAAACGGGCATTCTACAATACAATCTTCATTCTAACGTTGTGCTACCAATGCCAGACCTGGATTCTTGATGCAAGAACAATAAGAAAAATAACCACTACCAAGACGAAATGTGTTAGGCGAATAATAGGAAACAGCCTGAGAAGTAAGATCAGAAATGAAGAAATCGGAAAAAAAAATTAGGGAATAATTCTCGTCATAGAAAACATAAAGAAAAAAATAGATAAAATGGTTTTGCTACGTAATAAAATTCTGGCTTGGGAAGAAGGTCAACAACAGAAATGATAAATAGCTGCCGAGATCGAAAGTTGTGGAGAGACATGATCACCTACGCCAGCAGGCCCGGTACTTGATGATGATGACGTAATAAAACAAAACAAAAACAACAAAAAATCCCAACACAAGAGATCCTTAAAAAACGTTGCCAGAACACGAGACTCAAGGGCTGACCTCGAAAAGGGAAGAATTGATGGAATATTAGAAATACTAAGAAACATAACAGCAGCAGATACTAAGAAAGGAGTAAAAGACTGCAAAAATTTTCTTCCGTCGACTCTGAAAGGTAAATGAGAAAGGAATTAAGAATTATTAGTTAATAAGTTTTTTTTTAAAGTAAAGGTTCCCGCCACGCTTCGATAGGCGTATGTTGAATATGGTGTCAGTGATCATATTTTCTTAATATAATAAGCATAACCTACATTAAAATCAAACAAGCTTACATTATAACTAAATGTTAAAACTATGACAGATGAAAAGAGTTGGAAGCACCCAAAAAAAAAAGCATTAATTGCTGAAAAAAATAGAAGTAGAATAAGCATTAAAAAAAAAAAAAAACAGTTTTACATGCAGTTTTGTTCTTTATAAACAAGTGAAGTCTTATACTGTGTTAGTGCCATTCTAGAATATGTATAGAATGTTGGCTAACTAGTGGTTTCCTTGAATCCTTTAAGCCTGACATTTAAAAAAGTGTACACAGAACATTCAACTTCATCACAATTAATACTCTTATGCTGAAAGTCTGTCTTTTAAGCAGTCACATAGGGTAGGGTTAAGCGTTTCTCAGTGCTAGTCTTGGCCCAGTGCTTTTTACACCAGTGGTCCTCACAGCCCTCTATATAAGTAAGGCCGACGGACTGAAAGGGATTACGTCAATTTTGTGACGTTTTTTGCTTCGCGAGAAGGGGCGATTATGGATAGAATTAAGTCAGCCCTATGTGGCTCGTACAAATGAAGACGTCACTATTAGGGGTTTTCCTGGGATTTCCCTTGCTGTCCACTGGCCTTACTACTATAGAAGGCTGTGAGTGATTTTACATTAATAACATTTTCACAACAAATTGTTCATGACCATTCATCATCATCATCAAGTGCAGGGCCTGCTGGAGTAGGTGATCATGTCTCTCCACAACTTTCGATCTCGACAGTTAATTATCATTTCTGTTGTTGACCTTCTGCTAAGCCATTCTCTTAAGCTGTCTGGTATCTTTTCACTTTGCTTCCCTCTATCTCTTCGTCCAATTTTTCCAGTTGTTACAATATATTCCAGTTGTTCTCTTCTCATTCATTATCATCATGTGCCATACCGGTTGGCGTAGGTGATCATGTCCCTCCACAATCTTCTATCTACAGTGCATCGTATCAGTTCTGCTGTTGACTGTTTTCCATGCCATGACACCAAGCTAACCAGTATTTTCTCTCTTTGTCGCCCGCGATCTCTCTTCCCTTTTATTTTGCCAGTTGTAACCAAGTATTCCAACTTTCCTCTTCTCATGATGTGCCCGAAAAATGTTGATTGCTTCTTTCTGACGTTTTTTAAGAGCTCCCTTTTTGTGTTGGCCTCTTTGAGAACTTTCTCATTGTCTTTTTAGCCGTCCAGGGAACTTTCAACATTCTTCTGAGAAATCCCATCTCTGTGGCCTCTAATCGTCTCTTCTCATTACATGACCAAAAAATGATTGTTTCTTCCTAATATTGGAAATTAGCTCTCTTTTTGCTTTGACCTCTTTCAGAACATTTTCATTACTCTTCTTAGCTGTCCATGGTATTCTCAATATTCTTCTGTAAAACCACATTTCTACAGACTCCAGTGATTCTCTTCTCTGTTGTCCTATTGTCCATGACTCGCATCCATATGTTAAGACTGGCTCTACATAACATTTAAGAAATCTTTTTCTTGTTTCTATTGTCAAAAATGGATTGCATAGTATCTCCCTCATTTTTATTGGAAAGCTGCTTTTGCCTGAGCCATTCTGCATCTCACCTCTTTTGTACATCTTCCGTCTCAGGTTAATAAAGTTCCCAAATATTTACATTCATTTACCTGTTTTAATATTGTTCAACTTGTCTTTATTTTGCACTGAGGTGATGTCTTTTTCTTTGTTGTTACCATTACTTATGTCTTTTTCGCTATTAAGGCTGAGTCCTTTATTGTTGCTTTCTTTCACTATAATGTCTAACATTTCTTGTAACTCATTTTCACTCTTAGCGATTAAGACTGTATCATCAGCATACCTTAGAATATTTATATTATGACCTCCAATTGTTATTCTAGGCATGCTCCTTATGGATCTTAAAATAATCTCACTATAAATATTAAACAAATCTGATAACAGCACACAACCTTGTTGTCATGACTATTACTTTTATATAAGCTAGAAAACATAATCTGGGTTTGAACATATAGTGCGTTGCTAGAAATGGAGCAAAACCTAACTTAGAAAGTGTACACAGAAAATAATAAAAGAAATAATTCAGTGAATGAGTACAATTAAACATGGATGTCATGAAAGCATGTCTAGTTGGCAGACATAAACGCTTACTTGTCCATTCAGGCTAATTATGTTCCAGTGTTCCGGAATATAAGTATATCGTCCCTTTAAAATTTGCTTAAAAAGTTGGGCAGGATTGTCACTGCTAAATGGTTCATATCCGCAAAGCCTGCGTGGATAAGTAATAACAAATACTGAACAATGTTGCATAATTGTTGCACTAAGAAGTGACAATGATGTCATGTTAATATGAGTTCATTTGTTTGTCATATGGGGGTGAAGGTACATGTCAGTGTCAAGGCTGAAGGTGGTCAGCGACACATAGCTGACTGCTGTTGCTGGATCGGTGAACCAGAACTATCCAGATTCTACTCCATCTATTTGCAGTGCCACTAGAAACAGACTAATCAGTCTGGCCAGGAGGGTATGGATCAAGATGGACGGCAATCCGGTACTTAAAAATGCCGTGCTGAAGTCGGATATGTTTTGCCAAAGGTCAAAAATATCACGGCTTGTTGTAAACCCCAATGCGACGCATCAATACCCACTTATTTAGCATACTTTTCAGAGAGGACGATGATGAAGAATGTTTTTTTTTGTCTTTAGTCTTTTGTTGAAAACGAAGAAGAAAGAACTGACATATTTTATGATTATTATACATTTTAAACAAACATATTCTCAGCTATCAGTGTGTCGACACACAGCTGTGATAATGGTGCTGCTCATGTGTGCTGGTTGCTGTGCTGTTGCCTTGTTGATTGATTCCCAAGGTTATACGTTTATATATTACTCATCACCATTCTGGATCCACAACAAAATTGACAATCATGAAGATGCAGACTCTCATTAATTTCGTCATAGAATCTTGTCTCATTAATCTCGTCTCATTAATCTCGTCAATTCTGCTTACGCAGAATAAAAGGATGGAAATGGCAGGACAAAATCACTAACATAGAATTATGGTACCAGTCTAATACCAGTGGATAAAGAGATACAGCGAAAGACGATGGCGTTGGATAGGACACACACTGCGGAAGCCAACTGAGAGTATTACACAACAGACCTTTTTTGGAATCCCCAGGGGAAAAGACAAAGAGGAAGAGAATTCTTGGAGAAGACAGATAGAAGCAGAGATGAAGATGATGGGGAAGACATGGATTGATCTTAAAAGAATGGCAAGAAACAGAACGACTTGGAAAGTGTTGTTTGTGCTCCACAGAGAGCTGAAAGGTAGAAGAAGATACCGTTCTGGATCCGCCGGAGTCAAGTCAAGTCAAGATCCGCTGGGAGGTCAAGGCTGATTAAAATCGGCTTAATTTGTGTCGGTATATTTGAGAGTAAAATATAATGAACAAGCAGACAGGGACTCGCTGATTTGGCTGTTGTAGAGAACGGATGAGCCCTGGACCAGGCTAAACTTTAAATACTCTCAAGGAAGCTGAAAGTGATTCGGATACTGAATGTCATTCTACAGCCTTGAATAGACAAAAGAGCATCTTGTGAAAAAGGGTGGTGCCAGACAATAACGCTACGCAGGGAGCCAAAGAAGACTGGTAAATCAGAACAGGACTTGTGTTGTCAGTCGCTACACTTTGAGGAATATACAAAGAGATATAGAAGTGAATCCGAATACATATGGAGTAGTTCGGTGTATACTGAGGATGACCTGTCGACTAACTAACTGGCATCACTGTGTCAGGTAATGAAAGGTCTACGCCATCTGTCATGTGTCTCGGTGTATATAAAATAGTTTTTTGTTTCTTATTCCTAGCGTTCACCCGTTAAGTGGGCGTGGCAGCATTGTATTTTAAGAGTTTACGGAAAGGCTGCATCTTTCGGCCCGACTCACCCGTCCTTGGTATTAGACAGATTTTGCTTAACAATTTTGGCCTTGACCTCAGCCATTTTTGGCCAACTCTTTTAAACTGTCGGTACTTTAATGTGCGTGAGTGCACGTGGGACCTTCTATGGCGTTTTCCGAGAGGGCAAAACATCGGATCTCACAACCCAGACATCGCCTGTGATCAAATCTGGGACCTTCTATGGCGTTTTCCGAGAGGGCAAAACATCGGATCTCACAACCCAGACATCGCCTGCGATCAAATCTGGGACCTTCCTGTCCAGGGGCTCCATTTTATATCAATGATTGTAATATATCTTCATCTTCTTCTGCGATCATGGCTCATTCAGACTAGGATTCCGGACTCTCTTATGAAGGCAGCTGTCTGTTTAAGAGATTCGGTTGCCCCGTATATTTTCTCTTCCAGGGAGGTGGGTGTGGACCACACTGTCCTTCTCAGGTCTATGTACTGGGGGCAATCCTGTAGAACATGTTTTGTTGTCATGTTATCCAGGGTACAATGGCAATGGCTAGTAGTTCCTATTTTGAGTTTGGTGAACACGTAGTTTCTCATTCTGTTGTGGCCAGTGCGTAGGCAAAGTATGATGACTTGATCCCTCCTTGATAGTTGGAGGTATCCATTCCTCTCGTTATACTTTGAGGGTTCATTTACCATTTTTTATGGTACTGGCCTTTGATGATGGATTTGGCTTCATCGTAGCTGACCAGATGGTTCTTTTGTGGTAATCTCCCTCCCTCTTTAGCTAATTTGTCTGCGCGTTCGTTTCCGTGTATATTACAGTGTGATGGTATAAACTGGATGACCACTCTCTGGAAGTTATTGCACAGTTGGTCTAGGGTTGTTCTCAAGTCATCTAGCTCACTGTTCCTGAGGGTTTTTAGAGCTGTTAGGACTGACAGTGCATCAGTCAGTATCACCAATTTCTTGTACATGTTATTTTTGTGTTGGATAGCCAATTTTGCAGCGTCTTTGGGGGCTTCAGTTTCTGCTTTATAGTTGTTTGAGAATTTCTCAGTAGATGGTTATTCAGCCTTAAGAACCACACCTCCTCCTCCATTTCTGGTGGCGATCTTTAATCTATTCTGTCCATCGTTTCCTTATGCTTTCTTGTTCAATCAACAGTTCTCCTTCCTATGATCTTAAACATCCAGTTTTTGATTGCGTTTTTCTTCCTGTTAATTCTTCAATTTTTTTTTATATAGCTTTGGCATCTCCATTTTGTTGCATTTCAATCTCTTTGCATCTCTGTTTTGGCCATGCTTCTTTTGCTTCATTGCATTTTATTACAATTTCTTTATTTAATCTCTTATGCTCATCTTTATTTTCTTTATTTCTTCTTCGTGTATCCATTAGCTGCAAAATGTCATCTGTCATCCATTTCTTTCTTGAATTTGTCCTCACTGGTGGTATGAACTCTTTTGATGTTTGTTGCGTTGATTCTTTTAGCATTTCCCACTGTTCATCAATGCTTTGTATTTTCTCTATTGCATTGTACTGGTTCTGAATTATGATTTTATATTTGTCTTGCAACTTCTTGTCTGATTTGAGTAAATCTAAATTTAACTTCATGTTAACTGAGGCTCGTTTTGTTTGCTTTTAATTTTACTCTAAGCTTTCCCGCAACTGGTACATGATCAGTAAATATACAGCTAGTATAAGCAAATATAAGAATAAATCATATAACTTCACACATAAAGTTAGAAAAAATATTTTCTGAGATTAGTAAACAGGCATATGTGGTCAGTAAACCAACATAGTTCATCATTACAGGTATTATAAATATTAAAGCACATATCAAACAAACACGCTGTGGTATCCTGCAAAGTGAATTTTTAACACATGAATGAACACAAATATAAATTGCTCAAAATTAATCTGCATTATTTTGTTTATTATCAAGCACATCGTAGAAGACAACAAAGGGAGATAGCCACAACAGTTAGCCACAGCATAGATCGTTATTTTTATTTAGACAACTTACAGTATATAAAGAATTACTCCAACTGACCACATATCTCCAGGCTTTTTACAGTGTTCCCCTTTAAAGACTTCTGGAGCTGTGGATGCAATTATGGACTTTTAAAAGGTTGAACAGTTATGATAATAACAATGAAAATATAATGATAAATCAAGGTTTTTTTTTAAAGAAAAAAGTGATATGGTAACAACTTTACGTAGGTGAGAAACAAAACATAAGTAAAACGACATTTCAACCAAGTAGGCCTCAGCTGAAACAATAAACAACACAAAAATAAATAAGAATATACACAGAAATATAACTACATGGCAATAGTACGATAGCATGTGAAAAAAGGAAATTAAGCCACTTCCCTGAGGTCCAGAGCTTGGTCTGGCGCCGACTGGGCTGTGATTGATCAAGCCAGCGAACACAGGTGTGAAATACAGTAAAAGGGAAGGGTTCTAAAAATATGTAGAGGTGGGTGCAAGATCCCAGACTCTACTATTACTGGTACCATTTATTTGAGTGTGATTCCTTCTTTTTTTTATCGTACCCAAGCGAACACATAAAACTGTGTATATCTGCAACTATGGATGTGCACATCGAACAGATGCGCCCAAACGCATGCGCACATGTTAACACATGTATGGTTATACATTCATAAACGCATACGTCTCTGTTTATATTATTACAAAGCACATCCAAAAACATCTATAGGTGTCGACATGTGCAAGTACACATGCAGACAAATATACACACATTTATAGGTGCGCATAATAGAAACAAGAAAAAGAGTTCTTAAATGTTATGTAGAGCCAGTCTTAACATATGGATGTGAATCATGGACAATGGGACAAAAGACAAGAAAATCACTGGCAGCTACAGAAATGTGGTTTTACAGAAGAACGTTGAGAATACCATGGACAGCAAAGAAGGGTAATGAAAACGTTCTTAAAGAGGCCAAAGTAAAAAGAGAGTTAATATCCAATATTAGGAAGAAACAATCATCATTGTTTGGCCATGTAATGAGAGGAGAACTACTGGAATATATTGTAACAACCGGGAAAATTGAGGGACAAAGAGATAGGGGGAAGCAAGAAGAAAAGGTACCAGACAGCTTAAGAGAATGGCTTGGCAGAAGGTCAACAACAGAAAAGATAAATAACTGTCGAAATCAAAAGTTGTGGAGAGACATATCACCTACGCCAGCAAGCACGGTACTTGATGATGATGATTGGTGTGCATGCAGGTAAGAAATGTGTAGCAGGTATTCTTTGTGTATTAAAGTGATTTATTCATGCATTGTGGGGACAGTGAACCCTACTGGACTATGAGACGATTCTCAAGGGCGAACCATCTACGATTGTGAAGTGATATGAGATAACGCCAGTGACTTGCATGTCGGGTTAACCACTATGGCCGGGGGAATTGAAATGGGACAACACCAGACTGCCAGTGTTCTGCCCAACATCACAATGATGCTTATTAAATCTGACACCCAAATGTTCGCCAGACCCGCCTATATAAGTCATCTGTTAATGCTGACATATTATGGCGTAAATGATATTCCTTGATACGCATATTAAATCTTGATATCAAATTGTCCATTGGGGAGCAGGACGGAATCGGTGCAAAATGTATAGCCACAAGTGCTGCAGACTCGGCGTCCACATCGAACAGTGCCTAGGTGGTTTGAGCGGGTGAGGCGGCTCTTGACCAGAATGTCTCTCAGAATCCTGTCGCGTTTGAAGGTGACCAGAGGAGGATCACTGGAAAGTAGATGGGTGGTGGGATCCGAGTGAAGAATTGTGTTGGTGTACCAGTTAAGGATCGTCACCACAGCCAAGTTATGAGAGTGGTAAGTGAGGGTGAATATGGTCCTATCGGATGTGCGGTGGGTGGATAGGGTGAGTGCCACCGGGCGGGACATGCCAAGAGCTCGTTGGAAGACAGATCGGTTGGAGAATTGATTCAAGATAGAGACGGCACCTAAAGAAACTTAACATCAGATTGGTCTGTTGAAGAAAATCTTTATCATCCTGGTAGATACGACAAAGTCATAAGAACTAAGAAAATGCAATATAATTTCTGCAATGAGCTGGATGAAACGAGGTGTATAGAAAATAACAGTGGGCATCTGTGGGTTAATAAAAGATAAAAGTCTGGAAAGTCTGGAGGCTGGAGGTACCCAAGGAGGCAATCATATCAAGAAAGGTGATGGACAGGATCGAGATATGTGATGTAATCTTAATGGATATATGAGTTGCCAATGTAGTCGATGAACCTGGAGATATCATCTTCAGGCAAGTCAGTCAGTCTAAAGCCGTCATCAATATACCGGAGGTATTTAATAAAGGGACACGTTACGAGTTCAGTATTTGATGTTCAAAGTAACCTATAAACAGGCAAGCGTAAGTGGGACCCATCTTGGTTCCCATAGCTACACCGCTGACTTGGTCATAAAACTGATCTTTGGATTCGAAAGTATTAAGGTTGAGTATAACAAGTTCGGTTAGGTGGAGGATAGTGAAAGTATCCACCGATGGATGTTTTCTTTGATCGAGAAAGAACTGAAGATCATTAGACCCTCAGCGTGAGGGATTGCGGTACAAAAGAGAATTACGTCGAGGATGAAAAGTTGGTATGAGCGGTCTGGAGCAAGGGAAAGAGAAGAGAAGATAATAAGGGTATTATGTCCTTTCCTTGACATTGGGGGGAAGAGATGTCAATTTGGGTTGGAAAATGATGTCCAGATAGTACAGTGATAATAACAGTATGCAGATAAAGTGATAATACAGGGAAAAAATTGCTTTGTGAAATGAAACAGAGAGACTATTATGAGCAGCAGCTGAAGGGCAATTTTAAAATAAAATGTAACATAATGTAGAATAGGGGGAAAAAGTAGTATATGACAAGCAGAATGTTATTAATGTTGTAGTTACAGCACTGGGATGGTGATAAAATATGGGAGTTCATTGCAAGCCTGATACTCTTCAGCTGAAAAAAAATTATCACCTGACTAGCCTTGCTGAGTTGGGAAAGGTATTAACAGCATTTTCTCCTCATCTTGAAATAATGTGGTGAAGTGAGCAGTTTAATCATTCATTCCCTTCACCATTATTATTTACGTTTTGGTAGGACATAATTTACCTTGTCTAATTAGCCGTGACCAAAAGAATTTAAGAAGAAATACAAACAGAAGCAAAATACAATGTAAGCAAAACACAAATTCTGGAATGTACAAGATAGAAAAAAAAGTATTAAAGTCAATTATGAAACAGCATCTATACTTTAATGGACACTGTCTGTAAAGACAGGCTTACAGATGCTTCTTAGTATGTTTCAAGAGGATAATAAGAGAATGCATGTTAAGAAGATTATTAATTAAACACGTCCTTCATTCTTCCTGACAGGCTTCATTTCTTGCATGTGTTACACAAGATTCACATTGTTCTTAGTCGCAGTGTTGCAGCTTGGTTATTTTACTCACTCGCTCATTCGTCCCTCTCTATCTCTCTGTCTGTCTCTCTCTCTCACGTGCATGCATGTGTGTGTATATATAAAAATGGGGTTGAGAGAGTGGAAAAATTAATATATTTTGGATCTGAAAAGGAATGATGGAGAAGTGAAATAATGAAATCAAGAGATTGGTAAATTTATTTATGAAATCAACAGATTGCTAAATTTTTGTTATGGAATCAAGGGATGGGTAAATTTATTTTTGTAGAGATCTCTTTATCAAGAGATTGCGACAATTATTTATGTAATCAAAGGAATAAGTAAATTTATTTATGGAATCAAGGGATTAGTAAATTTCTTCATGCAATCAAGGGATTAGTAAATGTATTTATGGAATCAAGGGATTAGTAAATTTATTTATGTAATCAAGGGATTAGTAAATTTCTTTATGCAATCAAGGGATTAGTAAATGTATTTATGGAATCAAGGGATTAGTAAATTTATTTATGTAATCAAGGGATTAGTAAATTTCTTTATAGAATCAAGAGATTGGTAAAATTCTTTATGGAATCAAGATGTGTTACTCAAAGATTCTTGAAAACACTGATACAAGCTAGTGCAACAATTGTGTAACATTCTAACAACTATTCATGTTCTTCTATATTCTAACTCATGGAATCAGTTTCATTGTAGCCAGTGGATCCACAAATCCACCTCACTGCCCATCTCTGCATTTCTGGATGATGTGCAAACTAATTATTCCTGTAAGGTATTGATTGTAGATGTATCTGCTTTTCCCACTAAGCACTCCGGATTGATGAGACCTCTCCTCGACTTCATCAGTCTATCAATATATACATCATTGTTCAATACATACTCTCCCTCTTCTCTAAAAGAATGAAGAACAAACTTGGCGATGCTCTCTTTGTCCTAAATCAGGCTAAACTCAGTGCCAGAGCTGTCAGCAAACTTTTATGCTCCTTCACTGCTGTGTACACTGGCATGCCCTGGACAGCACACCCAGGTTAACATGGCCTCTTGAGAGCCATCAAAGAGCTGTGTCTACTCCTGCTGCAGAGACTGTCTGTCAATCTTCTGTAGCATGCTTTGCAAGTCCAACACCAAGACTGCATGAACCATGTTCTGTGTAACCAACCCTGTTATCACTGCCATTGCTGCTTCTGTCTCCATTCTCATGCTGGATACTATAATTTTACATTTGCTAGATTTCCTAGGCACTTCTCTGCCATGTTGGGATGCCACAAAACTCAAAGCACCGCACTGCTTGTGGGATACTGTACCATCAGTGTATATGATGGAGTCTTGTAGAAATAACATTTTTTCTGTGGTCTCCCTTATTATTACTTCGGTTGCACGTAGGCCCAGTTTCAAGACTCCCTAGATTATTACTTTTGCTAGCCTCCTTTTTTACCCTGCCGTTACATCTATCCAGTCCTTGCCAGCCCTAATGTTATTCGGATCACATACTTCCCTTATGGACTATTCCACCTTGGCCATCCAGAATTTTCCATGCCTCAGGTCTGCCCTTGGTCGCACCCAATTCCGAATGCAATGGATCGTTCGTTCGTTCGCTTTCGTCAGCTTTGACCTCTGACGAAGTCTCACCCACTCAATTTTGTGGGACTGAATTTTGCGTGTAAAGTCTGTTTTCTCCCATTAAGGATGCCCCTCGCCATGCAGGCAGATTTACTCCGACTTCAGAGGTACTAATTTTTAGGGAATTAGTAAAACCCAGGTGTCCTCGCCAGGGTACGAACCCCGGCTGTTTCCGTGGTAAGCCAACCGCCTATCGATTGCGCTAACCGGACACCCAATACAATGGATGATTTATTTTTCATTATATCCCTTTAAAGTTGAGGGGTATCTCTGGTGCATCTGAGAACTGCCCACAGTGCCTAATTCGGAACCCTTTCCAACTTGTAAGCAACGTTTACTTATATCTGTTAGGGCAAAAACAAATTTATTATTTGTCAAAACAAAAACAAAAAATGAAAGAAAAATTAAAAAACAGTCTCATAAATCCTCATTAGCTTTGGTAGCAAACTTGAGGACCCATGGCCATTATGAATAAAGAAAACCTAACATATTTTATGCTCTATATAACCAACGATAATTGAAATTGTTGAAGTTTCAAACAATAAAAATAATTGTGTTCATTGTTAGAACATTAAATTCACATACACACATATATGCACATTTTCATAATGTAGGTTTAGCATATTTCAGTTGAATATTTTATGATTCTTGGAAGACACATACAAAGCAACTGTAAACAGATTCTACATCTTAAGATTAGCAGATAAAATAACTGCAAGATGACAGGCCTCTTCAGTTAAGTTTTCATGCTTTATAGTCTACCTGTGTATTCAGGATATCCACATACAGAAGACATATCAACTTCAAGGCTGACAACGGATGACATTGCAAAGTCAGCTGTGATTAAAAAAAAAAAAGACACCGCATTTGAAAAAATTTTAATTGAAAATAATAAAATTATTTCTTATAATTTTTCTAATACATAATTTTGAGCATGAATACCATGCCTCTTCTATAAAATACAAAGGATAAAGTGAACAATGTTTACTGAAACTTGACGTGGTGGTTTTTATTGTATTTATTAATGATCATGAAATTCTTAGGATAGAAAAAAAAACGTTATAAATCAATGATGCAATATTTATTTTTACGTGTTTTACAAAAAAATAGTTATTACCAATCAGTAGGCGTGAGTCTTCCAAGACTGTTGCATACAGCAAATTCTCTGGCTAGGAGTTACAAGAAAAAGATACAATTTATTAAGACAAAATGAAAACAATATGTAACATTATGGTTTTCTTTCACTCTAGTGTTCACCAGATATCTACTTTTCTTCATCATAATAGTGTTGTGTTGTGATTCAAAGCGAGCTGTGTTTTTTGCACCTTTTGGCTGAGCACATCCAACTTCAGTAGTGCAAAAGAGGAGTAAGACCGAAACGCTTTCTATCACCATATTTATTCAACTTATACACTGAGCCGAACTTTAAAAACACCATGGGGAAGCCATCCTTAAATATTACTGGATATGTAATCAATAATATGAAGTCTCGATGGTTGAGTAGTTAGAGTGCTCACTTCTTGATCAGAAGGGACCAGGTTCAATCCTCATAAGTGGCAGATTTTCTTCAGACCGACGAGGCTCTGGAGTTCACCCAGTCTCTAAAAATTGGTACCAGAGATTTTTCTGGGAAGTAAAAGTGACCTGGTGTCACCCAAAAATGTGCAATGGTCTTAGAAAAATATGGTCACTAACACCATATTCCCCATATGCCTGGTAAGGCATGGAGGGAACCTTACATCTTCATCAAGTACCAAGCCTGCTGGGGTAGGTGATCATGTCTCTCCACAACTTTCAATTTTGACAGTTATTTATCATTTCTGTTGTTGACCTTCTGCCAAGCCATTCTCTTAAGCTGTCTGGTATCTTTTCTCTTTGCTTCCCTCTATCTCTTCGTCCCTCAATTTTTCCAGTTGTTACAATATATTCCAGTTGTTCTCTTCTCATTACATGGCCAAAAAATGATGATTGTTTCTTCCTAATATTGGAAATTAGCTCTCTTTTTGCTTTGACCTCTTTCAGAACATTTTCTCTACTCTTCTTAGCTGTCCATTGTATTCTCAACAATCTTCTGTAAAACCACATTTCTACAGACTCCAGTGATTTTCTTGTCTGTTTTCCTATTGCCCATGATTCACATCCATATGTTAAGACTAGCTCTACATAACATTTAAGAAATCTTTTTCTTAAAGTCAATAATGGATTGCATAGTATCTTCCTCATTTTTTGGAATGCCGCTTTTGCCTGAGCCATTCTGCATCTCACCTCTGTTGTGCATCTTTCGCCTGAGGTTAACAAAGTTCCCAAATATTTACATTCATTTACCTGTTTTAATATTGTTCCACTTGTCTTTATTGTGCTTTGTGGCAATGTCTTTTTCTTTGTTGTTACCATTACTTCTATTTATTTGCTATTAAGTCTGAGTCTTTTATTTTTGCTTTCTTTAACTATAACTTCTAACATTTCTTGTAACTCATTTTCACACTAGATCTTTGCTGTCTATGTTTATGCTTTCTAAAATTTTGATAATTTCTTGGTGCTTTACTTTGTTCAAATGCTTTGGTATAATCTATGAAACATAGGTATAGATCTGTTTTCACCTGTATGGCTCTTTCTACTAAAGATCTTATGATGTATATGGCATTGCTTGTTCCTTTATCTCTAACAAAACCACACTGTTCATCACTAATTTCTGGACTAATTTTATTTCGCATTCTTCACATGATGATTCTTAGAAACATCTTAGTCATGTGACTCATAAGACTTATTGTGCGATGATCATCGCAATAATCATCATTTACTTAATCAGTAATATAGATAGATCAAGATATGCTGAAAGATCATATTAATGGCAGAAAATACAGAAGACCTACACCAACTAGTTAACAAAATAAACAAGACAAGCCAAGAATATGGTTTGGATATAAATATTTAAAAGACCAAGACTATGGCCATAAGCAGAGAAAACACGCAAAATATGCTAATGGTTATTGAAGTAGATGGAAAGAACCTAGAAAGAGTTCAAGAATATAGCTATCTTGGACATATTATAACAAAGGATAGAAAATGTGAAACAGAAATAAACAAAATGATCATCATCCTCATATGCCAAACCAGTTGGCGTAGGCGATCCTGCCCTTCTACAATCTTCTATCCACAGCGCATTGTATCAATTCTGTTGTTCACTATTTTCCATGCCAAAGCACCAAGCTATCTAGTATCTTCTCTCTTTGTCATCCAAGTCTTTTTCCATGTACTTTTCCAGTTATAACCAAGTATTTCAACTTTCCTCTTCTCATGATGTGCCCAAAAAATGTTGATTGTTTTTATTTCTGATGTTTTTTAAGAGCTCCCTTTTTGTGTGGCCTCTTTGAGAATGTCCTCAACAAAAGTATAGAAACGGTAAAAACATATTTTTATTAAAGTTAAAAATATAACATCTGCCGAATACATCAGAACTAAAACCACAAATAGTAAAATTGTATATCTACTCTACACTCCTGTACAGTGCAGAAATATGGACATTAAATAAGAAAACAGTAGAAAATTAAAGTTTTTGAAATGTGGATCTATAGAAAAATAGGGAGAATTGGGTGGAAGAAAGAGAAGTCAAACAGGGAAGTTCTGAATCAGACAAAAATGAAAAAAGAACTACTTAATAGATTAAAAAAAAAACAACTGAATTTGTTTAGACATACAAAGAGACCCAGTACTCTACTAACAGCCATCTTGGAAAGGTGGGTACAAGCTAGGTGAGGCAGACCAAGATTAAAATGGACTGATACCATCAACAGATGTATAGGTGAACCTATGACAACATGCACTATCAAGACAAGAAGCAGAGTAAAATGCTGCTCCATTGAAGTCAATCTTTGATGTGGAGATGGCACACAAAAAATTAATGAAAAGCTTCATGGTGTAAATAAAATGGCCTAAAAATAAAACATCCCAATTAGAGCACACAGCTACATTGGTGAAAATTATAGTTTAAAAAAGTGCACCTGAACATCACATTGATCCAAGCAAACTCTGCTTACCCCATTAAACTGTTGGTAAAAATAAGACACTTCTGTTTAATTTATCAAGGTAAAATTGTCAATCACAATCTTGACATTTTAATTCTGGAATTAAACATTTAAATACAGAATTTAGCATCTTAGAGTAGAGCCACATACAAAACAATGTTAATTACCTTCAGATTTTTTAAGATGTAGCCACAATTATGGAGATACTGAAGGAGACAAAAAAAAACAACTTTTATGAGGCTATATGACTTTTAACGAAAAAAAAATGAGAAGTGAAACTTGAACTTTTCACATCTCTGGCTATTTTCTTTTCTTTATTATGAGAACATAAATATTTTTCTCAGCTCTTCGTGTTTACTTAGGTGTTTTGTTGGTAGAGAGATTTGATATTTGCAAATTGTTTTTTTTTTTTCACATAAAAGAAAATGTGGATGGATGAATATTTTTAACACAAAATTCATAAACTTCACTACAATACTTCCTGTGCTACAAATAAAAGAGAAAGTGCACATATATAAATGGAATTTAAAGACTCTTATCCTAAAAGATATATTGTACAGCCATTTAATCTTTGCTGTACAATTAAGCCATAAAATAAGCTACAGAGTAACTGTTACAATAATACTATATTTATTGTTCTTATCTTTTTCCTAAAGTAATTTCTTCTGCAGTGAAGACTTGAGGAGGTGAAATCATCTCATCACAAGTTCATGTCAGTAGTACTGTTTACAATTATAATTGTAGGATTTCTTATATTTAATTGTTAAATACCCTGTATCTTCCTAGTTTGTCAACTAATGTCTATTTAGCCAACAATGTTACATGTTATTATGTACTCTATCCTTACTTTCATGATACACTGTCTACATTATTGACTTTCTTTCCAGTGCATAAAAGGATTCTTTGTCACTTTCACTTCAAAATGCATGTTTCTGATAATTTCTATATGTTTTAACATTTATTAATGTTTTTTGCTTGAGCTATTTTAATACTAACCACTTAATATTCTTTATTTCATATATATTTTTTTTACACTAATGACAGAATAATCATCATCGAGTGCCTTCTCCACAACGATTGGCTACCATGGAGCGCCATTCTGCTCTGTCTCTTGCTTTGATGGTGCAGGTTGTCATAGGCTGATTTGTCCATCTTTTGATGTTACTCTTCCATGTTAGTCTTGGTCTGCCTCTGCCTTTTTTACCTTGTATTTTCCCCTTCATGATTACTTTTAGTAGGCTGTTGTGTTTTTTAACATGGCCCAAAAATTGCATTTGTCTTGTTTGAATTGTGCTTAGTAGTTCTCTTTTCATTTTTAGTTGTTTTAAAACTTCATCGTTTGTTTTCTTTTCCTTCCATCCAATTCTACCTATTCTTCTATATATCCACATTTCAAGGGCTTTCAATTCTCTGTTCTGTTTTCTTGTCTAATGTCCATGTTTCTGCACCATATAGGAATATTGAGAAGATGTAACATTTTGCTATTCTTAGTTTTAGCCCTGGTGTTATTTGTTTTGATGTTAGTATGTTCTTCATGACATTAAAATTACTTTTTGCCATTCCTATTCTTTTGTTTATTTCAGTTGTACATTTTCCATCACTGGTTATAGTATGTCCAAGGTAGTTGTAGTTCTGAACTGTCTCCAGGTCTATTCCTTCTATTTTGATATCCACTTGTGGGTTTTGAGTATCTTCTTTGTTTATGATCATAGTTTTAGTCTTTTTGATATTCATATCTAGTCCATATTTTTTGCTTGTCATGTTTATTTCATTAAGTAATTGTTGTAGATCTTTAGGATTTTCTGCTAGCAGTACAGTATCATCAGCATATCTTAGGTTATTGATTATCTTTCCATTAATTTGTAGGCCTGGCATCTCTATGATGTTTTTAAAAATTTGCTCCATGTATAGATTGAACAAGCTTGGTGATAGGATGCACCCCTGTCTTACTCCTCTTTTTATATCAATGGGTGTAGAGTTCTCTTTGTTATATTTTATTATTGCTGTTTGCTCCCAGTATAGATTACATATTAGTCGTATAATAGATTAATAGATAGAATAATAGATTTTTCAAATATTTTCACTATAACACATAAAACAGATGTGAACTTACATTGATTCCAGAGGTAATGTCTTTGATTGCTCTTGCTGCAGTAAGCTCTGTGTATACACTAAGTGTTGCAATTCTGGATTAATATTGAGAATATTGCAGCTTTCATTCAACTCATTAACTTCCAATTGAAGAACAGACAGTGACTGATTTAATTCTCATGTATTGGTTAAATTGGTGCTCCTGTGATTGTTGATACTTGTAATAACGATTTTTTTTTTTACAGACAGAGCCTTCCATAACTCATGAGTGAGTTCAATACTGTATGTGTAAATTTAGTGTAAACAAATACCATTCTAATTTAACACACCAATTTGTTTAATTCACACATACAAATAAGCACACATATACACAGACAAACACAAATATGTACTACATATGATTATCTGAAAAAATCATCAACTATTACTACTAATAAAATTACACTGACACACCACACTCATACATCAACTCATATACCTCCACATATTTACTTACATCCTCAATAACAATTTCACCGTTTAAAAAATCGCCCTATCATTTTCATTTTATTTTTCCATAGATTTCTTTCTCTGCTTCCTTAATTGATTTAATGAAATTGGCCACTCATTATTTCATGCATTTACTTTTTCTTCTCTTCTCTTTTCTTTGCAGTGGAAAATGTGAGTTAACATTCATTTCTCTAATTATATTCTGTATTATCTACTTTCAGTGGACCATAGATGACAACAGACATTTATCCAGTTATTTATATTCTGCCTTTTCAGTCAGAGAAATAACACCACTGTCCTAAGTAACAATTTCACTTACACTCCTTTACCAGACTCACCAAAGTATATGTAAAGTATGAGGGCCTCGATAGCCTAGTTGGGAAAACCACCCGACTGGGCTACCAATGTTCAGACAACCCATGTTCGATTCCTGTTGGAAGCAGTGTGAATTATACTCGTGGTTGTAAAAAAAAAAATACCCCCGCGGTCGACCCAGCAGCTGGCAGAAATGGGTACCTGGTTAGTACTCTGGGAAGGTGAGGAATGCCGCCTCACATTGTGAGTTTCAATACTTGAAGCAACACTATCCAGAGTTCTCCAAACTCTTCTGGATAGACGGCTGAGCCCATATGGCTGTAAAATCTCAAGTGCTAAGACTCTGATTCAAGTTGTTTTACTTTACCTTTACCTTCTACATATAAAGTATAAATTTTATTAAAAAAGATTGTTATAATCTACATATTTTATCTACAAAATTTATTTCATTATTTTACTAGTCAATATATTTCTGTTTATTTCTGTCTATATTTCTATAACAGAAATGATAAATAGCTGTCGAGGTTGAAAGTTGTGGAGAGAGATGATCACTTACGCCAGCGGGCATAATACTTGATGATAATGATATTTCTGTATTGCAGAAGGATACTCAGAATACCATGATGGAGAAAAGAACAAGCATGTCAATTTCGCAAGAACTTAAAATTTGAGACAAATGTTGATAAAGAACATAAAAACAAGAAAAATTAATTTTTTTGTTCATGTAAAACAAATAATGGTCTAGAGAAGATAATTATGGAGGGCATTAGTATTGGGTAAATGAGAGAAAGGAAGATCTAGAAGAAAGTGGGTGCAAGATACTACAGATGAGTTGGAATTTACTTCTGCTAAAGCTGAATATCTCATGCAGAACAGAGAAAACTTCAGAGTAGTTGCCTTGGGTACCTAGTCTCAACAGGGACAAGTTCGACTGACTGATTGTGAGTATATGGGAACAAATTAATTCAAACTCAGTCTTAATTTTTCATATTTGTTTGAGTCACCCATAATTTGATACAATTTTATAGGAATCTTGCACACCAAGCAATTATTTAATTTACATGTTTAATTCTGTTCTTACATGTATAATAGTTAATACCTATCAAATAATTCTCCTCCATATTCCAGCTCTTGAACTATTAAGATTCGAGTTCTGCTCTCAAAAATCTCTTGCAGTCTTACCTGGTACATAATTAAAGCCATATTATCAATTAGAGTGCTCTGAGAATTAAAATATTATCACAACTCATTCCACACTTAATTACAAAACAGGATCGCAAAATTAGTTTTTCACCTCTCTAGCTCCAACTATCTATCTATTGACCTTTCGAGCCGTAACCGGCCCATAGGGCGTAGACCAAGATACACCTTCTCCTATATGAATTTTTGTTCTAGCAGTTTTCTTTTAAAGATATTTTATCAAATCTCGCCATCTGTCTCTGTTCTGTGCAAGCAGTTCTATCTCATTGAGGGAGCCGATTCCTGCTGCTCTTGCCTCTCTCATCAATGTTCTTCTCAGTGTCTCCCTGGGTCTTCCTCTTTTTCTTTTACCTGTTGTTTCCCATATGAGGGCTTGCTTTGCTATTCGATTAATACATATTTAAATTACACCCTGATTAATACACCTGTTTTTTTTAAAATTAATTCCCAATAAATCTTGACAAATGATATGCCAGTATTGAAAAAATATGATAAACTATATAATAATATGACATAAATTACACATGAATGAGCTAAAGAATATTAACAACCTTAAATCAAACTTTAAAACTAGATTCTAGAACAATCAATAAAACAAACACCACCAGAATTAAATTTGTTAAATATATAGCAGCCAGCTTGAGAAACAAAATTAGAAGTAAAGAACTAAGAAGACAGGAATCACTCCAGCAATAAAATATATAAAGAAAGAACAAATTAAATGGTCTGAATACAAAATAAGAAAGAAAAAACTAAATATGATCCTAACAGCTATATACTTTGGCTAATAAAACAACAGATTGAGAGAACTTTTTCAAAAAGAAAGATGTATAGATGGAATGCTAGAAAAACTCATGTTAACAGAAGAAAAGACCAAACAAATAAGAAAGCAAAAGACAGCAAATTTGTCTCTTTTTGAAAACGCAAATAAGAAATGAAAGAATAAGTCTGTTCCACCACATTTTTCAATTACTCCAATAAAAATTATTTACACTTCAAGTTATTCCTCCTTGCAGTATTGATAATGCAGAAATTACATTACATCAACAAAATATTTGTAAAGCTAACTACCAAATTTTAAAACAATTCCTGGTCATATAAATCTCCATTTTCAACAAAAATTAGTACTTTTATAAATCTGTAATGCAGATGAATATCTGTATATAAATTTTAATTTTATGGATAACGAGTATGGACATAGTAAAAAATAAAGTACCCCCATCACACCAAGTGGCGTATAGGGAATATGGTGTTAGTGACCATAAATTTTAAAGACCTTCGGCACATGAGTTTTGGGGTAATGTTGTCGGTATTACACCCGTGCCACTTTATTTTCCCAGAAAAAAATCCAGTACCCATTAAAGGCTGGGTGAAGCGAAAGCCATCTTTTGGAATAGAACCCTACCTCTTGTCCTTTGTAGGTATGGACATAGTGATACCATGTAAACATGTATGCTGAAGCCGAGAAAAGAGAATAATGGTTAAAATAAAGATTGTTTAGAAAGAAGAAACTGAATAAACAGAAGTAAAAGTCTTGTCCAGAAGCTTAGAAGGAAATGAACTGAATAAAGTACAGAGCAATAGTAATAAATTTAACATTGACGTAATTTATAAAACACAAAGAGACAACAAAAATAGAACTGTCTGTGGTTGCAGACAATATGACATTACTCTAAATCTGGAAAGTAGGTCACAGAATTATGGAGATTTGGCCAGAATTAGAAAAGATGGAATCTAGTAGGTCTATACATTATTCCCAAGACAGACACTTAAAAGTATGTTAAGAGTTTGCTTTTAAAGCAGCACACTCACTTTGTATCTTTGTGTTGTTACTCTAAATTATGGTATTCAATTGTAATTAAATTAATATTACACTGTTTATAGCTTTAATTTACCACTTTGTGACTGACATGTATTGTAAATTTTAAGTAAAGTAATTTAATAGTAAATAACAACTGTGAATATGTTAGTATGTGTGTAGTACATGTTAGTACATGTGTAGTACATGTTAGTACATGTGTAGTACATGTTAGTACATGTGTAGTACGTGTTAGTACATGTGTAGTACATGTTTGTACATGTGTAGTACATGTTAATACATGTTAGCACAACTATACAATAATATCTTTTTTTAAAGCATTATTATATATACTATATGATTAATTTTCACTGTTAGGTTTTGGAAAATATTACTAAGAATATTATTATATAGTACATGGATTGCTGTATTGTCTGCACAATAATAATATTCTTAGCCTTATTAAGTGAACAAAAATTCAGAACATTTTATCTGAAAGAAAAAAAAAAGAATTTTTCACGCAAAAAAAGCAGGACATGATAAAGGACTACATATTTTCAATAATTTATATCTTATGATAAATGTCTGAATTGGCACAGAACATACATCTTTAAAGCATCTCCTGCCTGATGAAATTCTGACACTTGGTAACCTTATGCTTAATCTATTTCACAAACCTGTCTTAAGTGATTAAAGTATGTCATGGCTGCCTGATGAAATTCTGACACTTGGTAACCTTATGCTTAATCTATTTCACAAACCTGTCTTAAGTGATTATCATTTTTCTTCTAAATTTGGAAAAATGACATCTTAAAAAAAATAAAATTGTCATTTGTATCTTTTTATTTTTTATTTACCTTTATATTATACCTTTTATGTCAAATCAACGGACAACTATCACCACGACTGTCCAACAAGGAAATAACATTAGAGATAAAATAGGCATTGTACAACACAATCTTCCTCAGAAAGATGTGCTACCAATGCCAGGCCTGGAGACAACTCACCATAGAATGCTTAAAGAAACAACAGATAAAATAGTTTGAATATATGATAAGATGACAGAAAGACTAAAACACAGTACAATGAAAATATAATAATAAATGTTACAAAGAAAACACCAGACTCAAAAGTCAACAAAAAAGATGGATTGATGGAATATTAGAAATACTAGGACATAACAGCAGTAGAGGCCAACAGAAGATCAAAAGACAGTAAACTATACTTTACCTCATCGCTGAAAGGCAAATGAGAATGAAAATATGAAGAAGAATACCTTTTATAGTAATTGTGATCATCATCATCATCATGTGCCATATTGGTTGGCGTAAGCGATCATGTCCTTCCACAATCTTCTATCCACAGTGCATTGTATCAGTTCTGTTGTTGACTGCTTTCCAAGCCATGACACCAAGCTATCCAGTATTTTCTCTCTTTGTCATCCGCGGTCTCTCTTTCCTTTTATTTTGCCAGTTGTAACCAAGTACTTCAATTTTCCTCTTCTCATGATGTGTCCAATAAATGTTGATTGTTTCTTTCTGATGTTTTTAGGACTGCCTTTTTGTGTTGGCCTCTTTAAGAATTTTCTCATTGGTCTTTTTAGCTGTCCAGAGAACTTTCAACATTCTTCTGAGAAATCCCATCTCTGTGGTCTCTAATCATCTTTTCATTTGTTTGTCTACTGTCCATGATTCGCTTTCATAGGTCAGAACTGGTTCTATATAGCACCGATGAACTCTCATTCTCATTTCTATTGACATAGATTTGTTGCATAAGATATTTTTCATTTTCTGAAATGCTATTTTGGTCTCATCAATTCTGCTTTTTATTTCTGATGCATCTTCCATCTGATGTTATTGTGCCCAAGTATTTAAAGTGTTGCACTTGTTTCAGATTTGTCCTGTTTATTTTTATGTTGCATAATGGTGATGATTGTTTCTTTGATATGACCATTGCTTCTGTTTTCCTACTATTCAGACTGAAAACAAACCTTTTTTGTTGCTTTCTTTTACTATTATGTCTATCATTTCTTATAGTTCATTCTCTGTCTCTCCTATTAAGACTGTGTCATCCACATGTCTCAAATTATTTAGTACTTGTGATACAGTATAAAAACAAGAAGAATACCTTTTATAGCACTTGTGATATAGCACATGTACAGATATGTTTCAAATTGTATTTTACTTTTAAATATATTTTCTGTATATTTACTCACTGTTGACACTGCAAAAATTATGATGAGGTATGCTTTTATTTCATCTCAAAGCAGACCCTCTAATGGGAACCAAATGGTGGAAGAAAAAGAGGCCAACCTAGAGAAACACTAAAAACAACACTGAGGTGAAAGGCAACATTAGCAGGCATCAGTTCCATCGCTGAGATTGAGCAACTCGCCCAGAATGGAGATGTGGTGAAAAACAATGTGGGTCCTGTGCAAGGTATGATGCTGGATAAAAGAGATCGTCAGATACAAAGAGTATAGAATTTCTGCCCTATGAGCCGTCTTTGACTCGAAAGGGAGGGAGGGGTGGGTCAATGGATGGATAGATGCTTATACTCATAATATAACATCTAAAATCTAAGACAATTAGAGTGAACTTTACAGATTCTTTTAGGAATAATGTACAGTCAGATTGCTACAAAATGTGTAGTACAAAATGAGGCACAAATGAATGAGACTAAAAGAGTGATTCTGAGGCCTGGCCAACACAGAATCTCCATACCATTGCTTTGTTATAGAATAGCCATCTCTTTGCCATGTTTACTCATGAGTGACCCATTGTGACAAATAAATTTATCCTTTGAGATATTAAGCCTATACTCATAATATAGAATTTTGGGGAGGCTCTCACAGCTCACAATAACTAATAAATTAACACTTAAACAACAGATTAATAAGATTTGCAAAATTTACAATTGTTTGTACATACAAGATTTATATGCTCCAGACCTAGAAGAACTGTAATGTCGGCCATGCATACTTTCTTGTCAAGCTGAAGTGACAGTAAATGATGTAAATTAAATTTAGCAGATGACAATAAAATTACTCATACTGTTAGCTACTTATTGACGTTTCTTATCAAATAAAATTATAAAATGATTTTAAAATTTACCTTTAAAAAATGTCTGTAGACAAATTATTTATCACACTAGATAAGGATCATCATATATAAATATATTGATATATATTGGTGTTTCCGGTTGTTTCCAAAATGGAGGAATTATTTTTCTCCGGCTTGGTATTGAACCGTTGATCAGAGGTTTAACAAGCCGCTATCGTAAAAACGATGTTGTTAATGAAACGTAGACCTGATACAAAAGACGATGGTCATACGTTGGACATGTGATGAGAAGAGATAATAATCGAATAGCAAAGCAAGCCCTCATATGGGAAACAACAGGTAAAAGAAAAAGAGGAAGACCCAGGGAGACACTGAGAAGAACATTGATGAGAGAGGCAAGAGCAGCAGGAATCGGCTCCCTCAATGAGATAGAACTGCTTGCACAGAACAGAGACAGATGGCGAGATTTGATAAAATATCTTTAAAAGAAAACTGCTAGAACAAAAATTCATATAGGAGAAGGTGTATCTTGGTCTACGCCCTATGGGCCGGTTACGGCTCGAAAGGTCAATAGATAGATAGATAGATATATAAATATATGCTTCATATTGGCTACCATTTAAAGCAATGATAGAGTGAGCTAATAAATATTAGATATAGTTGACTACTGATAAACAACTGAGCTGTATCGAACAATCAATACACAAACACTTACATTTTTTCTCAAAATTTTTACTGCCCATGTTTGGTGCAGTCCCCTTCTTTCACAGGTGTAAACAATTGATGAACGTCCTCTGTGTACAAGAGGAAATAAACAAATAAAATGAAATACAAATGAGTCTTGCCTCGAGACCAACCAGTACCCCATCTTGTTGTTTAATATTAGATTTAGATTTTATTCCAGTGACACCTGATCTCAAGAAAGGTGAGATCAAGTTCCTAACTCTATTTGAAAAGGGGAATAAAAAGGAGATTCTGTATTCAAACTGAGTACATAGTGGCTGGTTGGTCTCGAGGCAAGATGCTGGCCTCGAGACAGAGAGGTCATGGGTTCAAATCCCAGCTACACCGGTTGGGATTTTTATTTATGATTTCTCTCTGTGGCAACCAACCCTGGTCTCAGCAGTGAGTCTCTCTCAGCAACGAGTCTCCGGCTTGAAACGTCAATTACTCATCGACGGACAAAATATGAGTATCTCCGATGGACCCCCACATCCCCTGTGCACATGGCTGCCAGAGAAAAATGCATTAAGTTAACACGCAAAATTTAGTTCCTAGTTTCTAGGAACTTCGTCAGAGGTAAAAGCTGGTGAACACACAAAAAAATAAATAAAAAAGGACATAGAAGAACCCTTGACAGTTGAAATTGTAAAACAGCAGGCTGCAAAGCACTGTCATTGGAAGTTACATTTTTTGAGGCACTGAGATTTTCCTGTGTTGCCAGAACAAGATAAAAATACAAATTCACATTGTTAGTGTAAACAAAAAAGAAACATTGAGATAAGAGGTAACAACAGCAGGCTGCAAAGCACTGTCATTGGAAGTTAAATTTTTTGAGGCACTGAAATTTTCCTGTGTTACCAGAACAAGATCAAAATACAAATTCACATTGTTAGTGTAAACAAAAAAGAAACACTGAGATAAGAGGTAACAACAGCAGGTATCAGCTCCATTGTCAAGGTTGAGAGGCTCATCCAGAAAGGGGACATATTGCAAGATGCACTGTTAATCCTGTGCAAAGTCTGACACTTGAGAACAAAGATCGCTGAACATAGAAAGTCTAGAATTTCTTCCCTGTGTGCCATTTTTGGCTTGAAAGAACAATAAACAGACAGACACGAGACAGATAGATCCTTTCCTTCCTCATTTGCCTTTCAGGGTTGAGAAGAAGTATGCATTGCAGCCTTTTGTACTTCTGTTGGCCTCTCCTGCTGTTATGTTTCCTAGTATTTGTTATACTCCATTTATTTAGACTGAATTAACATAACATATTATACACATCTTATTTTATATGAGTGGTATAAAGCTCTCTATGCTGATGACCAAGTTATCAGGCATACAAACAAAAACATTGGGATAGTAAGTCTAATGTCTGGCTCATTCAGAATAGGATTCTGAACTCTCTTATGAGGGCTGCTGTCTGTTTCAGTGGTTTGAGTCCCTCATAGAGTTTCTCTTCCAAGGAGATGGGTATGGGCCACATTGACCTCCTCAGGTCTCTGTACTGGGAGCAATCCTATAGAACATGTTTCGCTGTCATGTTATCTAGGGTACAGTGGCATTGACTGGTAGTTCCTATTTTGAGTTTAGTGAACATGGGGTTTCTCATTCTGTTGTGGCCTGTGCATAGGCGAAGTTGATGACTTGATCCCTCCTTAATACTTGGAAGTATCCACGCCTCTCATTATGTTTTGGGTGTTTTTGTTTCCACTTGTACTGGCATTTGACGATGGATTTGGCCTCATTGTAGGTGATCAGATGGTTCTCTTGTAAAAAAAAAAAGTAAAGTACCCCCATTACGCCAAGTGGCGTATAGGGAATATGGTGTTAGTGACCATAAATTTTACAGACCTTCAGCACATGATTTTTGGGGTAATGTGGTCGGTATTACGCGCTGCGCCACTTTACTTTCCCAGAAAAAAATCCGGTACCCATTAAAGGCTGGGTGATCCAGAACCTGTCGGTTGGGATCGAACCCTACCTCTTGTCCTTTGTAGTCCAGTTTACTAACCACTGAGCTATCGCAGCTCATGGTTCTTTTGTGGTAATCACTTTGTCCCTCCTTGGCTAGTTTGTCTGCACATTCATTTCCTTGTATATTACAGTGTGATGGTATCCACTGGATGACCACTCTCTGGAAATTATTGCACAATTGGTCTAGGATTGTTCACAGGTCATCTAGCTGCTGCTCCTGAGAGTTTTTAGTGCTGACAATGCTTGTGCCTGACAGTGCATCAGTCAGTATCACCAATTTCTTGTGCACATTATTTTTGTGCACAGAAATATGTGACAGAATAGATTAAAATGCTGACCCAGTATCAAAACAACCACCACAAGGAAACCCATCGATACTTAACTAGATAATTGGATACATGTTTATACTAATGGTGCAACCACAAAGACAACTATCAAAGTTGGAAGTGGAGTATTATACATTATCCAGATGTTACAGCAGAAGAGCTATGTGGCCCATGTGGTGAAGTCTGCAACAATTATGAAGCAGAAAAAACAGTTATAGCAACAGCAGCGTACTATCTGAATACTGTGTTCAATACTGTGCCATCAAAGAAAAGAAATATAGTCATTATTAGTGAATCCAAATCAGCCCTGTGGGCTCTAGGAAGAAACATAAACAAACCAGAACTCACAAAGCTCATCATAGACATAGATAACCTCATTAACGCACATGACATAAGGCTAGGGATGCAGTGGATCCCAGGACACTCCAACACACCAGGAAATGATAAGGCAGATAGATACATTAGCAAAGAAAGAATCCAGACAGACACAGTTTAACAGTGACATCTCTTTAAACACAGCCAAACAAATCATCAAACTCCACCCGTAGGGAAGATTGACACTGAAAGGATGGGCAATGGAAAAAACAGGGGAAAATTGTTCAAATACATGATGAGGCCAAACCCCCATGACAACATTAACACCTAAAAAGAAGAGATCAAAGCATCATCATCAGACTGAGAACCAGCCATGTACCACTGGACAACCACTACAGAAGAAAACAAGGAAACCAAACTCCAGCATGTCCACACTATGAATACCCACATGAAACAGTAGAACATTATATTTTAAAATGTCCAAAGCTCACTGACATTAGAGCGACTCTAATTCCTCAAAGACCTGATAAATGGAACACTCTGTACAGAACAACTAGGGAACTCATAAATCTCTGCAGATATCATTACATGGCATTGGGCCAAAGGGCATCAGCTCACAGGTTTATGGATCCATAACAACATCATATGAGTAGCATAGTGATGTGTTTTTAGCTATAGTTATATGTTAATGGATTGATGGAACAAGCTTTTTCCAGTATGTTACATCCATGTCTATTTGCATCATGTTATGTTTACACATTAATTTAAAGTGAAGGAAAAGTATTCTGCTCCTTTTATTATCAGTAACCACTTCATCATATAAGATGTTTTTGACAATTCATCAATCCCATATTCTATACATAGATAGACAGTGGAGCCAACTTATCTGATGCTGCCAGAGAAAAATTCACATGCTTGGAATCTAACATTCAGTATTTGTCACATATAAGAAACTATGTATCTCAGGCAGTGCAGAATATTTATTCTTTCTTTTTTTTTAAATATATATGGTCCAGGATTAATGGTCTATTTAGCAGAAATTACTCTCTGCTATTGTTGTGAATCGAGGGGAATAATTACAACACAGTGTTTAGTATTATTTATGAAAATATCTTTATAATAGTTTGGAAAGCAGATGAAATTGAGAAATGCTGGTTCAAGGGAGAACTCAGATTGAGAAATTTCTGTTGCATCTAGACAAGTACGAAAAAAGTAAGAAGCAGCCCGGGCACTAAAATGAACAATTATTTTTATAACATAAATTATTCTCAATTAGTAATTATATCTTCAGGACTCACATGGGTGCAAATACATTTTATTGTGTGAGTCAAATTGAAAAAAAGAATTGAGCTATTTGCGGGCCATCATCATTGCATTCCGAACATGTCTATAGGTGTTCAGATCCCTTCCTCAGCAAGTCCCGCAGTGTCCAGCAACAGACGTCTCTGGTTCTGTGTTGGTTGATAAGTCTTCTTACATCATGCCCACTAAGTTTCAATTTTTTGGCTGTGCCCATCTTAACTCCAATCTCTTTCATCCGAAGGAGTTATGTGGACTCATGGTTGTTGAAGTCCTGTGCCCTTCCCACATCTTGGAGGGCATTGATGATGTCCATTGGTTGACCATCTTCACCGACAGCATAGCTAGCCAACCTGTCTGCTCTTTTATTTCCTCGTACTCCTGCATGTCCAGGTGCACATACAAAGGTGACCTCACATATTTTGACTTCTGCAATGACTCTACCCCTTCAATGCGTACAAAGCCCACCTCCACTTTTTTATATCATGCTCATCGAATCACTTAGGATGCAGGTATGGGTCTAGTCTTGTGATTCTAACCAGATGAATGCCCTGGTCACTGCCATCACCTCCATTGTCATACTACTCGTGGTCATAGCATATGCAACACTGTCCTCCTTGACTATTCTGCCTGCCGAGCGTGTTGTAAATGCCCATGCACTCCTTTGGTGTCATATTACAGATATGTCTGTGTAAATGACTGCATCTTCTCATCAGTGTTATCCCAGATGAGACCGTTGACCTCTGCATTGGCCACAACTGAGATCTTCTGTTCCCTACATTTCCTGTTAAGTGTGACAATACATGAGAATGTGCCCCTGAATGATGTAGGCACCGGTGTCAACTCGTCGCCAGTGTTGATATGGGTAAGCTCACAGACCTGTTTGATTATATCTTCTGCTTGGCCCATCCATGATTTGCCTGTTTTTAGCCTGTCATCTTTCTCTGTGTTAAGCCCATGGTGCAATGGGTGCTTCTTATCTGCACTTATCTTCAGGTAGGCTTGTGCCCTCCAAATCTTTATCTTGTCATCCATGGTTGGAAAGTTGAGAAGATAACTCATTGCTACACAGGGAGTGTCCCTCATACATCCCAAGATAATGCGCATAGCTTCATTCAGTATTTTATCTAGCTTGTCAATTTGCGTCTTACTAACTCAACTAACTGTAAGAACTGCCAGGGCAGACTCGATTGGTGCGAGGACTAGTTCCTGAAACAGAAAGGTAAGTGGCTTCTGCTCGATGTTGACAGCTGCCATGACCTTCACGGCGGCTAATCCTTTGCGGGATTTTGTTACCACATGGTCTACGTGGTCACGAAAACAGGCTGTGATCAAACTTAACTCTGAGGTACGACGGTACGTCATCAACCTGTCCCTGGTCAACCACATCAGCTCCCATTCGTACCACCGGTGTTTCCGTATTAACGATATGATTGAAAAAGAATGTGACTGCCAACTATATATAATGTTATAAATTTATAATAATAAACAGAATTAGTATATAATCAGTTTCTGATTTTTCTCCTCTGGCTTAACTAACAGGAGAGCAACAGAAAAAGTCAGAATCTCGATTCCAGGATTGGGAATTTTATACTAAAACAATAAAACTTAGCGGGGAGGGGGACAGGGAAAAAAAGGAAATTGTTACCTTCCTACTTCTTTTCCTAATGCATATTTACTATCAAAAGATTGATCCTTGATACTTTGCTGAATCCAGTAATTTCGTTTCCTTGCCACGGGCATACCGAAATACGCAACTGTGCTTACTACTGCGACTGTAGCAACTTCTTATGTTTTGTCTGGGTTCCACCATTTGTAAACGTCGCTATGTGACGTGTGACTTAATTAAAGGTTAAAGGTGAACCGCGATTTGGGAGAGGAAAAGTCATCCCTCTATCTCCCCTCTCTCTTTTTTTAAAAAAAAAAAAAAAAAAAAAGCTGTATATGAAGTATGGAGTGTGCTTTACTCGTTATGCTCCTAAAACAAGTTTTTTTTTTTTTTTTTTTTTTTTCAAAATTTTCCTTCTTGTTGAATAGTCCTAACATTCCATGTACATATTCGTAGATCTCTCTTCTGACATGTTATAATTTTTCCCCATAGCTTTCTTTAGAATAGTACGTGATGAGGCTCCAATCTTTCACGGTGATCAGCCATATTTGATTTTATATATACACTCGGGGAAAAAGTAAGTGTGCGTCACTTTATATGTCGCAGTTATTAGATTTGATCGATTTAAATGTTCGTGCACAGTAGGGTAGAGTAGTAAGTGACAAAGCGATCAGCTCGATCTCAGTGAAATTGTCATTAAACAAAAATACGTTTGTGTTGCACCGAGTACGTCCACCTTGAGTTGAGTTGTTACTACTGCTTGACAGTGCCTTTCTCATTAAACCAATGGCACGTTAAAAATGATGGCGGGGCATGTTATTATATCCTCCTTCAACCGTTTTGGGCCAGCTGATTGTGATTTTCAAGAGGAATCCGTCTTCTTCGCACCCTACGATCCAGTTCGTCCCATACAGTTGGAGTCAAGTCTGGGGAAACAGCTGGTCATGGTAAGACTGATGTTGAAAGTGATCCCTGACCACACGTGGACGAGCGTTGTCTTCTTGTGATATAATTTCTGGTCCTTTTTCATTGAAGAAAGGCTGTACATGTGGTTGGGATTTCATCTCTATAGCGTAGACCCCTCATGTTGCCGTTGATGACGACGAGATTTGTTCTGGATGTATATGAAACTCCACCCCAGACCATCACAGTGCTTCCTCTCATCCTGTCTCGCTGTAAAACACAACCAATACCGCGACGTTCTCCTTGGCGCCTGTACACCAAACCACGACCATCGTTGTCTTGCGAACATAATTTTGACTCACCAGAGAACAGAATCTGTCTCAATTGATATTAGAGCAAAGTCATGTGCTGTCTACCCCAAGCCAAGTGATCATGTACATGGCAAACTGTCAGTACTGGTCTAACTGCAAGCTCTATGAGTCCGTCCCGGGTTGTCCTGCCTGACACACGTCCTAAAACTTGAAATGTTCCTAGTGGCCCATGTTGCCTGGAGAAACCTATTACGAAGGTGCATGAGGCGGATGTAGCGGTGTTGTGCAGGCGTGGTAACTCGTGGTCGACCTCTTCTCTGGCGATCAGCAATTATATCCATTGCAACGGGCTAAAATGTGTGTTAATAGTGTTCCTGTGAACATTGAATTGCTGAGACACCGCTAATATTGTCGATCCAGAAGCTAATATCCCTGTAGCAAGTGCTCGGATTGTGAAAAAAAAAATGTTTCTGCTAGATTTGTATGGCTTTCATAGGCTTTTGGCTTTTTGTAGGCTTGTATATGCTTTCCTTCAACCATCATGTATTTTCAGATGTCTGTTTCGAGCTGCATGCTTACCTTCCTGTTATCTGCGCTCAGTACTTTTCAATGGGCCTGGGCACGTATTTCTAATGAATTGTGATTATCGCCCAGTGAATTTCGTGATTTAACTGAACACCCATACACTTACGTGTTCAGTGACCTATATAATTATGCACACTTTTCTTTTTCTGTGGGTATGTATGTAATATATGGCCTTTGGCGTCTTGACAGATGGCTGGTAGCAAGCAATCATGATTTGTCAGTAGTTTGGTAATAAATTAATGTCTTATGCTGGATGTTGCATGTGTTATTGAGCAGTTTCTCTCCAGGGTGAATCCGCCAATATTGGATAGACAGATCCAACCGCATAATAAACAATATACATGTGTGGTGTCTGGCCTCTTCTCTTATCTCCTGCGCCTTTTGTCTTCTGAATTTTACACATCAAAGCTTTCTCAAAAGTTCTTGTGCCGTTTTTTTTTATATTTATTTTATTTTTGTCATGTGCTACTACCTTTTGCCACACTTTTCCAGTGTCTTTTGCTGATACAGAATTCGCTCGAGGAAGCCATGCAAACATCCTTATATCTCAGCCGAGTACCTATGGACATGTTCGGAGTGCAATGATGAAAACCCACAAATAACTCAATATTGTATGGCGAACTTAGGGATGGAAAGAGACTGAATTGGCAGAGACCAGTACTCATCTTCTTCGCCCGAAAGAGATTACGTGGACTCGTAGAAGTCCTGTACCCTTCCACATTTTGGGGGGCATATGACGTCTGCAGCTCCATTGGTTGACCGTCTTCAATGACAGCACTGCTAGCTAAGCTGTCTGCTGCTCATTGTCCCGTACACCCTCACGTCTGGGGACGTAGACAAAGTTAACTGCGAATTGTTGATTTATGTAATTATTCAAACCATTGCCTATGTACAGAGCCCAGCTTGACTTTTCTATCAAGTTCATCGAATCACTTAGTATACAGGCGTAGGTGTAGTTTTGTGACTCCAACCAAATGAATGCCCTGGTCACTATCACCTCCATTGTCATGCTACTCATGGTCCTATGTACACACCAAGTGTCTCCTTTGACTTTTCTGCCAGCAGAGAGTGCTGTAAATGCCAATGCACGCCTTTGGTGTTATGTTATAAGATTTAAAAATTAAAAAGAACTGGCTTATAAACACAATTCTTGAGATGAAATTAAAATACTACGGCCACATTAAAAGATAAAGCGAGCTGGAAAAAACAATGATGGAGGGCATGGTTCCTGGGCGACGCATCAGGGCAGACCAAGATGAATGTTGTTTCAAGATATCAAGGAGACCTTCAACATGACAACAGAAGTGGAAGATCTGGCTAGAGACAGAGATTCTTTCAGACAGGCTATGGTGAATGTGATCTGATGATGATGAAGAACAAAAACTCAAGAACTCATTCGGAATAGAGACTTGTGGCACAATACAGTGTGAGTCCTGTGCTTGATTACAAAGATTGCTAGACACATAAAGTCTGGACTTTCTGTCATATGTGCCTTCTTCGGCACTGAGTGATTATTAAAGTGTGGGTTATATGTGAATAAAGATAAAAGCAGCATAGTTAAAAATAAGCCAGGCCACTCATACACAAAAAAACATTATTTAATCTATTTTTATCGTGTACTGGTGCTGACAGAAAAACAGAGTGTAAAAAAATCATGTTAACATTTTTGTATATGTTTTATTGTAACATTTTCACTTCTTGTAGTTAAACATTTTCAATTGGTTGTCAGCTCCACCAGAGAGCATTAATTCTGGAATAGACCAATCTACTGCAAGAATTTTGTCCTCCTGGCCAATCAGATTATACATCGGTGCCTTTGGGCTGATGAGAAAAAAAAATTTATACATGTTATAATTCAGATCATTGAGAGCAGAATGAATTAGCATTCAAACGAATAAGAAAATTTTCCTTAAAAAAAAAATATGTATAAATAATTTTTTGTTTGGCTCACAAATTCACATAAATAAAAGCAAAAACATACCTAATTAACTGATGATGGCTCATGTCTATAAGGCACATGTTTCTTTATTCGTTAATATTAAATAAGTCAACTCACAATTCAGAGAAATGAAACTAGAACTGACTTACAAATTTCCTTATAAAAAAGAGACAGAAAAACCAGACATCTATCAGATTGATAAATTTCACATACCTTCTTGTGTCCCATAGTTTCATGACCATATCATGTGAGCCTGACAGGAACAAATGTTCATTTGTTTTAGACCAGTCCACACTTGAAACCCATGCAGTATGTGATGTATAAGTACCTTTCATTTCTGTGAAATGTAATATTTATTTTTTCACATAAATGTACACTAGCTGGTACTAATTAGAGAATTTTGTGCAAAAAAAAAAAACACAAATTGCAAAGCAAGAAAGAAAATAACGCTGGATAATTTTCATTTCACTAAAACTTTGAAGCAAAGAAAATTAAGAGTTTTTTTTTGTTCTAAAAACTTTTATATACAGTCGAACCTGGTCTTAGGACCACCTGTTTAAAGCGTTTCCCTGGTTATAGGACCGGGTCTACAATTTCCCCGAGTTTTTTACTATATGCTAACACTGATTACGGCGCTCACCGTATGACGCGACCAGAGACCAGGCTAATTAACCGCCGCCAATGTTATTTATCCCGTTTACGACACGCGGGTAATCCGACGGTGTCTACAGGTGTCCAAGTTTTCCCGTATTTAGTGAGTCCCAGATTACAGTGGGACGTGTTACGTTTATC
Source organism: Megaustenia siamemsis (assembly GCA_032433765.1). Taxonomy (NCBI): domain Eukaryota; kingdom Metazoa; phylum Mollusca; class Gastropoda; order Stylommatophora; family Ariophantidae; genus Megaustenia; species Megaustenia siamemsis. Next base: position 50,577,887 of record JAVIAB010000092.1, read on the forward strand.
AGTCAATACTGGTGTGAGAAACACGGCAGACACAGATCTATGATTCGTGAAGTGACATCACTTCGCGGTTCCGTCTAGACCAGAGTAGACCATTGCGTGGCCCGTATAAATTACAGGAATTAACTAAAGAATTAGTCATTGCCCGCTTAGAGTGTATTCACGTACATGTACAGTATCTCAGTGAATTATTTTTGTGGATTTTAAAAGTGTTACACACAATATAGGAAATGGCCAGTGTCAAAAGCGCACCTATTCAATAACAAACGGGAGATCTGACATACTAGACGTTATCATGGACTTGAGAGAAAAATTGAACTTATCGTTTATTTCATCTGTCAAACAACAGACTACCATATTGGATTTTTTTTCAAGTCAAAAGTGATACATGTACAGTATAAGTGGAATCTGTGTATGTGTGTTTTATTTTTGTGTGTTTAACTATCGTGTTTTATGAAAAGTGTCCAACCAGTGGCTATTGTAGACCGACATGTGCACTATGTTCTACTCATGGATTACGCTGATTTGCAGGTTAGTTTTCATAGTGCTTAGGATAAAATTTTTTTTATCGCTCTATTTATTATGTGAAACCTGTGAGGCAGGACCACCTGTCCTATGGGACCAGTTTTTGAAAGTCCCGTGAATGGTCGCCTTAGACAGGGTTGACTGTATAAATATTAACAGAAAAGTATCTTTAATTGTATGCAATGAAATGATGTACACAAGTTGCTAAAGTGATTTACTGTGTAGAAACTGAAAGCAAAACTGCCACTACAAAAATGCCTTTGAAGCCTCTTGCATGTGCCACATCTTTTTTTAATTACAGCATTGGTCACTATAGCAAATAAAACATTTGTGTTCTTAAAAGCACTGTTGTTGGATTATGGCTACTGTTGTGTGTTGCTTACAATATGAACTTCAAACATACTCACAAAATCTTATCTTTTGTTTCAGTACATTGTGAAGACTATACATGCAGAGCACTGCAGCGTGGACGATGAATATCACTGGAGCTTCATACAGTATTACATTATTAAGCTCATACTTTACATACTTTAATTATATACTCAATCTTCAGACAATGTGTCTACAACTTCAAATATTACCCTGGCACATCCATCATTATAATAACAATTCCTAGGCCATATTTACTTTCCTTCCTTGTTTCCTACCCAATTGCCCAGGCTGAGTGGTCTGTTTTTATGATTATCACAACCAGCTGGAATGAAATCTTGGTCAGCACTGTTCACCAACTGCTTTTGGTTTATGACCTGTACTGCAAGTGAATTTAAGCTATTGTTCTGAGTGAGACACTCACCTTTAGTACGTATGTCATGAAGACGAACATGCCTATCAGCTGAGGCTGATACAATCACATTTGGAGATGGAGAACGTGCAAGAGAAAAAAATGCTTTTGATCCTTCCTGAATATTTGAAAGAGACATGTTTTTGTCAAATTGATGTCTTCATTCACAAAATTAAGTAAAAAATCAGAAAAACAAACCATGACAAGATTTACGATACTTTACTCTCAATATTACCTTCAATTAAAAGAAAATGATTTTCAATGCTAATGGTATTATGTATTTAAATAGTTTTATCTATTATGAATTTCCCTTTTCATTCCAAGTTTAATTGTTTTTATTAAATACAAGTGTACCCAAGAAATAAGGAAAACGTTGAATTTATTTATAGCCATCATTTACAGTATAAATTAAACTAGGTTTATACTAAAGTGCAAGGTAATCATAGAAATTATACCAGAGTTTGTGTCTGCTCTGCACGAGACATATCCCATACACGCAGAGTGTGGTCCCAGGAGGAAGTACACAGATTAGTCTCATCCAGCCATGCCACTGATGAAACAGCCTCCTTATGGCCTGATAGGGTCACCAATGGAACACGAGTAGCTACTTTATGGCCAACACTCTTTAGCTTCTTTGCTTGTCTGTCTTCTTCATGTGCGTCTTCCACTAACAGACTGGTGTCATCAGCTATTTATAATAGTATTTTATTTTCATGAAGAATTTGTGAAAGGCTTTAATCATTAAAGTAAAAAAGAAAATGCTTTTCTCTGAAAAAAATCATTATTTTAACTACTAATAAAAATAATGAAACTCCCACTAAATTACACATCTTGACTAACTAAATTGGACCATTTTGATTGGCCCGTTTTCACTCTCACTCCTCATACATTTATAAAAAGAAATGCTCTGCTTAGTTTGCAGGTACTTTTTTCCTACTGGGACTAACAATGTTGATGTCATCTATCCACAAGTTAAGAGTAAACGCAGCCTGTATCCATTCACTGAGTCATTAATTTAACACAGAAATAAGCTAAAAGTGAATTGCTTGTTTAATTAACAGATACAGACATTTATAAACAATTAACTGAGGAAAATTCTGTACATCTGATGGTATGGCAAGATCACAAACGAAGATATATGGAAAGAACAAAACAAGGATCAATTAAATGAAAAGGTAAAGGTAAAGTACGAGACTTGAACCGGCGTCTTAGCACGCGAGTTTACACCCATATGTGCTCGGCCGCCTATCCAGAAATGTTCGGATATTTCTGTATAGTGTAGCCTCAAAACTCAGATGCGAAGCGACATTCCTCACCTTCCCAGGATAATATCCTGGTACCCATTTCTGCCAACGGCTGGGTCGACCGTGGGGGTATTTTTTTTTTCCAACCACGAGTACAATTCACACTGCTCCCAGCGGGAATCGAACACGGGTTGTCCGAACGTCGGTAGTCCAGTCGGGTGGTTTTCCCAACTAGGCTACCGAGGCCCCCTAATCAATTAAATGAGAGATTATGAATGAAAAATGGAGATTGATTTGACACAAGAAAACCTGATGCCAATGTAGCAAGACAGGAATTGTTATGGAACCCACAGGGAAAGTGAAAACAGGGGTGGCACACAAAGACATAGATAAGATATGTCATTGAAACCCTTAAGAATGCCAACCCAGTTTGGGAGGAAATAGAGAAAATGTTGAAGAATAAAGATGGATAAAGAGACTGTGTGTACTATACTCCAAAAGGTGCTGGGAGAGTTGATTGACTCATTGATGAGTCATTCCACATAAGTTGTACTAGAAATGCATGCTTAGGCTGCAGTTACAGCCTCTATCCCAACTCTTATAACATGTAGACCCTCATTTGAGTTAGGAAAAACTAAGCACACCAAAGAAAATCTGGTAGAGAGCTGTATAGACAAAGATAAATAGTACACCCTGCAAAGCTTGGTCAGACAGGCAAAGAAATCTTGTTGTCCTACAAGATGTGTTTTGCCAACCTGTGATCACAGACAAGAAAAAGAAGATAACAGGGTATTGTAGTTTAGTTCCATTTCCAAATCTAGCCAAAGTTCCAAAATACTAAAAACATTTATAGAAATATATTGCTTTTTTAAAAATCCATACAAAAAAATTGGTTCAAAAAGCAGTGTACATTTATAATATAATATACAACATAATAACATAACAACATGTGATTTTAATTTATATTCTAAAAAGCCTCACCTAATGACCACAACTTGATCATTTTATCCCAAGATCCAGTTACTATCTGTGAATTATATATTACAATGAAATATTAACCCTACATTATGATTGATACTGTGGTAAAATTTACATCAATACACAAATTCCTCAAAATTTGACATTTTTCCCCATGTTCAAACACAAAAAAACACGCAAAAAGGAATATTCACACTTCAATAGTTACTTATTTTCATTTGTATTTTTAAATAAATACATTGTGAGCTACTGTAAAAGTTTTTTTTTGGTACCAAAAAAGTAAACTTAATCCAAATAAAGCAAAAAAAGTTTATGAATCAGTTTTACAAATATTTTTTTTTTTAAATCAATGGCTATTTCTCTAGCTCCCCCAAACTGGGTAAGCTTTTAAAAAAAAAAAAAAAACTTCAATTAAAAATAAAAATGTTATCATGCCTACCCTTGCTCCATCTGGATGAATAGCTACACAGTCAACACTGCCAGCATGGCCTTTACAGGCATAGACACAGTCAACTTCTTTTGTAGACCTCCATCTCCAAACAAACAAAGTCTGATCATGGGACCCACTGACAAACATCTGTCCATCATCAGCAGCTTCAGAAAATTTTAAAATATAAAAAAATATATTGAAGCACGTATTGAAATAGACATTAAGACTAAACCAAAAATGTTTAGTTTCCCTGTGTCATGTTGTTATCTAATAACAAAAGTTAGCATCTAACCAAACCGTGTAAAAGACTACACAATATCATCAGCAGCTGCACAATCAAAACAGCAGCAAGTAAAATCAACTTTGAATTTAGTACAGGAATAAGACAAAGTCTTAGGGCGCGTGCCACCTTTGCTTACAGCTTTCATGGACTACAAATGTAGTTGACCAACACAATTGAGGTTGGAAATTAACAAGCTTCTATTCACATGCAAACAGACAATAATCAAAGGAAAATTAGAAGAGTTACAAGAACGCTTAAACAAATTTAACAACAAAGGCATCCAGTACAACATGAAAATAACAAGACAAAAGTAATGAACATCACAAAAGAAAAGCAGAGCATCAACATAATGACAGATGGAAAACCAAAAAAAGGCAGAAGAATTCAAATATTGAGGAATTCTTGTGACATAAGATAATTCACAAGCAGCAGAAAGAAACTCAAAATGCAACAAAGTTTGTCAAATCTCTGGACAGGTGTCACCACCACTGTCAATGGAATTAGGCACCTTACAACACAATCTTCATTTCAATATTGCACTACCAATGACATACAGGGACTAAAAAAAAATAAGAAAATAATCACCACTGAAATTAAATGTATTTGAAGTATAATAGGAAACAGTGTGAGAGATGAGATCATAAATTAATAAAAATAAGAAGAAAGCCTTCAACAAATGCTACAAGAACAGCAGACCCAGGGGTTAACCAATGAATAAATTAGTTGATGGAATATTGGAGACACTAGAATAAAACAGCAGAAGAGTAAAAAAAAATGCAAACTATATCTCCCATGGATGTTGAAAGAATAATGAGGAAGGAAAGAAGAGAGTGTCAAGCAGTAATAAACACTGCACAAATTTGAAGAAAAAAATATTAGATGTTATTTTTCTCTGTAATTTACATTTTCTACATTAATTCCTAATGTCCATGGGAACACTGTCATAGTTACTTACTTACATTTTGCCAAGCGAACACTGACATGGTTATTTTCATTTTGTTTTGTTATAGTAAATACTACACATTTTAAGCTACCACATCCGCAAGGCATTTAACTCAAATAGAATTTCCTGTTTTTAGACACGCTTCGACTGTTCAACGTGGGTTTAATTTGTTCACAAAATCGTCAAAATTTGTGTTGTTTTCTAAAGTCTTCAATCAGCTAATTTGTGTTTATAAGTGAAAAATGGCTAGCAGCACACAAAGTCCACATTTGATTCAGACTTGTAAATAAATTAATTAAAATGCTGCGGCTATGTAAATCCTAATTTGTTCACAAGTGGATATATTTACATGGAAACTCATTTCCAACACTATCGGATAGTACACCCACTTTGGGTAGGTGAGTACCCCACTTTGGGTAGGTGAGTACCAATTTTATATTAACAAAATTTTTCTTTAAAAAAATGTGATTCTTAATTGCTTAAATTGTTATCCTATTTTTTTCAAAATATTGTTTCTGATTATGAATCTGTGTACTTTTCCATACAATTTGATGCCTAATGTATATGTCTATGACTTGTTATAGTTAAAATATTTAGTGAAATTATTTTTCAGAAAGAAAAAATTATGGCAAAACACTAATGACTGGGTAGAAAAACACTGGACATTAAGAGTTAAATCACTTAACTTTATAACTTCAGAATTATATCACTGGTTTGGACAATATTTTGTTTTGAATCTGTACACTACCTAATATTATCAAATTGAAACTGCTGTATTATTTAGTGTTTTCAATTAAAACTTATCCTATTATATATCAAATTAAAGAAAGAATATCCCACTACATGGAGAAAATATGCGTTGGACACAATAAAAAATAAATTGATTATTTTTATAATGAAGAGTGAATAAAATAAAAATTTAAAAAACTAAAATAGCACTCACGCAATTCTAATTCCAGACTAATTTGGAATAAACTAGTACAAATATAACCCAAAATGTGATTTTATTCAAAGTATATCCATTTATATCTATAGTAGTTTAAGTTCAACTCAGAATGTTTAATTTAATCATGAAATTCACATTCATTATCTATCTATTGACCGTTCTAGCCGTAGCCGGCCCATAGGGCATAGACCCAGATACTCTTTCTCTTATCTAAATTTTTATTCTAGCAGTTTTCAATCCCTGTAAAGATCTTTTATCAAATCTCGCCATTTGTCTCTGTTCTGTGCAAGTAACTATCTCATTGAGGGAGCCGATTCCTGCTGCTCTTGCCTCTCTGACCAATGTTCTTCTAAGTGTCTCTTTGGGTCTGCCTCTTTTTCTCTTACCTGTTGTTTCCCACATGAGGGCTTGCTTTGTTATTATCTCTCCTCATCATATGTCAAACATATGACCATTGTCTTTTCTTGATTACTGAAGATATTAGTGGTTGATTGGCGATTTCTCTAATTTCCTCGTTTGTTTTTAATTCGTTCCACGCTATACCAAGTATTTTCTATAGACATTTATATTCAAACGCGTTCAACGTTGTTTCTATGTCTCTTGTTGTTTTCCAGCTCTCACACGCATATGTAAGGGTTGATAATACATTTGATTTGAATAGTCTAAGTTTTGTGTTTGTGCTGATGGTTTTCATTTCCACAACTTTTCAGGGCTCCTGTGGTTGCGGAGGTCACATTCATTATAGATATAGTGTAAATTAGAAAAATGTAACAAAATCTCATATCCTATTTTTATCATTTTACAGACTGGAGAAATGAAAATAGTTACTTGTAACATGTAGCGGGAACATAAATAGGATCCTGGATTAGAACTAACATTTAACAAATAATAAATACACTCAGATATCTAATAACATTAAAAGTGTAAACTATTCATGCAACAAAATATCTTTTGTGTTTTAAAGGATAAAAAAAAATAAATATAGTGTGTCTTGCCAACTGGACCATCCTCAACACACATCAGACAAATTTATAAATGCTCAGATCTCCTCTCCAGTATGTCATTCAGTGTGTAGAGACTGACAACTCCAGTTCTTTGTTGATTTGTTATTCTTGTGTCTTCCTACATAGCTCTCCTTTCTGGTATTCCCAAATTTGACTTGATGTTTATGCAGTCTGGACATGACTGTAGATTCATGATTATTAAATGAATCATTAATTCGCCCTTTTTACATGAGGGTATTCAGAATGTCAGCCAACCATTTATTGCCCACTATCCACGGCAATCATTCCAGTCAGCTCATTCTTTCACACTAGAGTGTCCAGGAATCAAATGAAACAGATTCCAGTCAGTCCTGAGTTCTTTGGTGATACTAACCACTGCCTTTTAGCACAGCCCACTTCAATTTTCCTGAGCATGCATCAGTAACATCAAGTCACTCAGAAAACATGCTTAAGTAAAATGTGGTGTGTCTAGCCAGGCCATCGCTTTAGTTACTGCCATGATCGCCATGGTCAAACCATGTAGTTGCAAAAGTACGGTTCTCCTCCTTTGTTTTGAGCCTTGAGGGCCCATGAAATCTGACTATGCTGAAAAACATACCCATCAGTTTAGATAATTGCTCAGCCGTTTCCAAACATGATGGAATGAGGTCACATTCGTTGGACCGCTGCAGAAGTTACATTAGGGAACTGATTAGCTTCAGCTCTACGGTGTAATTTTCTGCGTCTGAGCTAATCAACTGATCGAGTTAGCAAAGTTCGCCGATGATGGCAGGTTGTACTCACCTCATTGTTCTTCATTGTCAAGTCAAAAGTTTGTGAATACGACCTTCCACTGCCTAGTGATATATGCGAATTACATCAACACATCGTGTAATGTTCCAAAACCATCAATGTAATTGTATGATGGAGTAATAGAACAAAGAAGTATGTGTTAGCACTCGGAAAAATTGACAGACAAACAACAATAGAAAAAAACGAAGAACAATATATGGTCCGAAGTGGGATCGAACCCGTACTCAGTGGCACCGCGCCTTGCCACGAGAAGCCGAACGCTTGGCACATTGCCACGCAGCCAACTAAAAAAATTGGCTATTGTAGCAGTGTCTTACATGATGACGTTCTCAATGACTATAGCATAGGGTAACGATCACAGACCGGAAATAAATTGTATATTTGTACTTTCCTATTAATGCAAGTATCTCCCAGTAGGGCTGAATACTTGAATATACAATTTATTTCCGGCCTGTGATCGTTACCCTATGCTATAGTCACTGAGAACGTCATCGTGTAAGACACTGCTACAATAGCCAATTTTTTTAGTTGGCTGCGTGGCAGTGTGCCAAGCGTTCGGCTTCTCGTGGCAAGGTGCGGTGCCACTGAGTACGGGTTCGATCCCACTTCGGACCATATATTGTTCTTCGTTTTTTTCTATTGTTGTTTGTCTGTCAATTTTTCCGAGTGCTAACACATACTTCTTTGTTCTATTATTCCCTATTATCGCCTTGGAAGTTCCCTATATAATATTTATGTATTATTATTTGTAATTGTATGACGCCAAGTTCTTGCATTGTACAACTCCTTGCTAAGCTCTGCTCAGTCTAGTCAGTAGCAGTTTTCACTTTGGAAATTGTGCATCAGCTTTTTGTGTGCTGTTGGCTGCTTTTACTATAGTAACTGGGATATTGTGAGTGCAGCCATTGTTGTGTGAGCTACGTCATCAAGTTAGTCGCATAGCCCTAGGACGGTCGTACTCTAATCAATGAAAGATGGAGTGGGGTTTCGTACATGACTTGTCAGCATCGGTGAGACTCCCGGAAGTTTGTGATAGCTAGGAGGGTCTTATAGTCTGTTGTTTGATGTGTGATGGTCTAATCACCAACTAATTACTACATCAAGCTTGGGCAGATGGTGCTCGTAAACCTGGGAGGGCCTACCATCTAAGGGCAGAATCCCCCAACAGAAAAGACAATCTGCTGCCTTGCAGGAAGATTAGGGACAATCAATGGCTAAGGAAAGCAAACCTGAATAAAATGCTGGTTGAAATCGGATGTACTGGGCCACTGGCGCAGAACACAGTGCAATGTTTTAACAAGTAACCAATCAGACTGGATCTAACAGACTCTAATTATGATAGAAACTACCACTGACCGGAAAGGCTTCAAGAAACAGCTGAATATAATACACTGGAATGCGGAGGGCATATACCACAAAAAACAAGCTCTAACAATCACTGAGGAGGAGATAGACGTTGCCTGCATCCAGGAAACTCATCTTAATCCTCAGCACAGATTTATGATCAGGGGCTACCAAACATTTAGACAAGACAGGGAAGGTCACAAGGGTGGAATTCTTATACTTATTAAAAATTTCATCCCAGCAAAACTGATAGATGTAGTCACAAACGGAGAGGCAGAGATCATTGGTACAGACCTATACATTAACTCCGCTAGTATAAGGATATTTAATATATACTGTCCAAATGACAAATTACTGAAGCTGGAGTCAATGGAAATAACACCATCAAAGTGTCTGGTAGTAGGAGACTTTAACAGCCACTCTGAAAGATGGGGATATAAGGAGTCCAATGTTCGAGGTGAAGAAGTGGAAGAATGGGAAATAAACAACAACCTATTTTCTAGGGAGGACCCCCCCAACCTTCTACTCAAGAAGATGGAAAACAACTTCCACTCCCGACCTAGCATTTGCAACTGGAGACATATCCATCAAAATAACCAGAAAAGTGCTGAACCAACTTGGAGATAGTGACCATAGACCAGTCAAACTTTCAGTGGTTCTTGCTCACAAACAGGAGTTGCAAATACCTCTTCCCCACTGGAACTATAAGAGAGCAGATTGGGCAAAGTTTGCAAGGCTCACTGATGCATATACTGTGCCTATCAACACCCACATAAAGGTCAATAATATGATAGAGTGGTTAACAAATGGAATCCTGAGAGCTGCTAAAGAATCCATTCCTAGAGGAGCAAGAAGAAACTACAAGCCATACTGGAGCAAGGAAATACAAAGACTAGAAGAGGAACTGGACTCTGCCAGAGAACTAGCTGAAACATCACAAAGTACAGAGAGCAACATTGCCTACAAAGCAGCCTCGGCCAAATACAGACGTGAGGTCATGATATCAGCAAGACAGAGCTGGATAGACAAAACAGAGAGCCTTAATCTAGACAAAAATGGTCATAAACTATGGAAACTTGCGAAAGCTCTAAGTGACGAAAACAACTGCCGACCTCCAATATCATTAACACTCAATCAGAACATCCTCACAGGCAAAAGGGCAGCAAATCTACTGATAAAGACTTACAAAAACATTAGTAGAATAAACATTCCAATAGACAAACAGAAAGCTGCAAGGCGGGAAAACCAAGATGTAAAACACATGCCTTTAGCACCAGAAGAGCATCAGATGACCATCTTTACCCCAACTGAATTAGATGTTGCCCTCAAAGGATTGAAGCTCAAAAGTTCCCCTGGTAAAGATGGAATCTCCAACAAAATGCTCCTAAATCTGGGACAGAAAGCCAAGAGCCAGCTTCTAAGGATAATAAATGCTAGCTGGAAAAGAGGTCATGTGCCGGCAATCTGGAAAGAAGCTATTATGCTCAAGCGTGGAAAAGACCCACTAGACCCAAGTAGCTATAGACCAATTAGCCTACTGAGCTGCCTGAGTAAACTCATGGAAAGGCTGGTTAACAGAAGACGTGGCATTTGGAGACAAAACAACAAATCATACCACAACAAAGTGGCTTCCGTCAGGACAGATCAACTGAAGACCTGGTCACCTACATTGCACAGGAAATAGAGGATGCTCTACAAGAAAAGAAACACACACTGGAAGTGTGGGTCGACATGGAGAAGGCTTTTGATAGGGTTTGACGAGAGGGTTTAAAGAACAATCTTTTTAGACTTGGCATCCAGGGTCGTTTATTCAATTGGGTCTCTCAATATCTTCAGGATAGAATGGCCAGAGTACAAGTGCAAGGTCAACTTAGTAAGAAGGTCTCTATCGAACAAGGTGTCCCACAAGGTGGAGTCTTGTCCCCAACACTCTTTTTAATTTTCATAAATGACATCGTAATGGACATTCCACCAAGAAAACACTCTGCAATATACGCAGATGATCTGGCGTTATGGGCTCGCGAGGAAAGTATGTCGGTGGCTGGACCCAGGATGCAAGATGCCCTAGGTGAACTAGAAAAATGGACGAACACCTGGTTCTTAACAATCAATGAAATAAAACTACATATACAATTTTCAGCCTATCAAGAAACACACTCTCTGCAAACTTGAAGATAAAAGACCATACACTCCCTATTGACCAAAACCCAACATATCTTGGCATCACCATGAATTGCAGAATGACTTGGAAAAATCAGATAGACAGAGCAAGGAAAAAAGCCAGAAAACGAACAAATATTATGAAGAAATTGGCAGGAACGGACTGGGGGGCAGACAGCAATATTTTGAAAAGACTATACGTAGGAAGAGTCAGACCAGTTCTAGAGTATGAAGTCACAGCCTGGGCTATGGCTTCCAAATCACACCTTAGCAAAATTAACAGAACACAGAACCAAGCTGCCCGTATCATCAGTGGTGCTATGAAATCTACACCTATCAAGACTCTATAAACAGTAACAGGTTTACAACCCTTAGATGACAGATGGGTCACTAAAGTATTGCAACAAGCGTAAAAATATAGAAGGCTCCTTAGCCATCCCATGCACCAAAGAATAACTGGTTCCAGAATTGTACGACTAAAGAGGAGCAACTTCGCTGCAATTGCCATTGAACTAACTACTGGAGACCCAGTACTTTCCCAAACAATATCGAAACCCTTGGGCCCATCTGATATGTCTCCTCATGGAAAACATTAAAATACCAGAACTTAAGGAAAATGTAACAGGAATCATGAAAAAAGGCACCCAATCAGACACAGAAAGAAAACATGTAGCAGAAAAACACATACACGATACCTACCCACAGGACTCTTGGTCCCACATATACACAGATGGCTCTGCTAAAAATGCCACCAGAAATGGAGGAGGAGGTGTGTTCTTGACGCTGAATAATCAGGACGAGATCACCAAGCTACTGGAAAACTCTCAAACAACTTTAAAGCAGAAACTGAGGTCATCAGAGATGCTGCAACACTGGCTACTCAACACAAAAATAACATGCACAATAAATTGGTGATTCTGACTGATGCACTGTCAGTACTATCAGCTCTAAAAAGCCCCAAGAACAATGAACTAGATGACTTGAGAACAACTCTGGACCAACTATGCAATAACTTCCAGAGAGTGGATACCATCACACTGTAATATACATGGGAACGAACGCGCAGACAAATTAGCTAAAGAGGGAGGGAGATTACGACTAGAGAACCATCCGTTCAGTTATGATGAAGCCAAATCCATCCTCAAGGGTCAGTTCCATGAAAAATGGAAACGAGAACACCCAAAGCATAACGAGAGTGATGGATACCACCAACTATCAAGGAGGGATCAAGTCATCATACTTCGCCTAAGCACTGGCCACAATAGAATGAGAAATCACATGTTCACCAAATTCAAAATAGGTACAACCAGCCTATGCCACTGTACACAGGACAATATGACTACAAAACATGTTCTACAGGATTGCCCCCAGTACACAGACCTGAGAAGAGCAATGTGGTCCCTAGAAGAAAAACTATATGGGGCAATCGATTCGCTTAAACAGACAGCTGACTTCATGAGAGAGTCTGGAATCCTACACTGATTGAGTCTTGATCGCAGAGAGAGAGAGATAATTGCCCCACTATTTGGTGATTTCTCATAGATCATGACCACTTCTACAACCACAGGTTTTTGTTGTTTTCTCTGTTCAAAGTGATGTAAAATAAAAAGTATATAGAGCACTCTTCTGGTACCTATATTCAGTCTTCCCTAAGTTCAATGTCTCCCAGTGAACAAGTCTGTTGAACAATGTCCTCAGCTTCTGCCATTCAAGATTTCCCGCTTTCGAGCCTGCAACTCTTTCTCCCCCAGTCTCACTGAGCAGTTGATGTTGTACATCGGCACTGACTCTGAGTTAGGCGTGAGCATGATGCATCATTACTCTGTGATAGTGAGGTAAAATGAGAAGATATCCATCAACCTGCATGATGTGGATTTTGTGCATCCAAGTATGATCTTGTAAAAATATATCTTGTGACAACAGTTAATAGGCAAAACAATATCAGTGTCAATATTCAGTCCAACTTACCTGCAGCATTGAAGCCACCAACCCAAGCCACACATTTTACTGGACCAGAGTGTCCTGGGATAGTTGTCAAACATTTTCCATCCTTTGTCCATAATCGCAAAGTGTTATCATAGCAGCCACACAAAATTCTAGGAAATGTCAGTTTACAGTTTGTTTAATGTCAATAAAATGATACAACACAGCATTTCAAAATACCAATTTAAGACTCTTTAAAAACTATACATTAACCCCTATACCACACATTTTATAAATCAATGTATCAATATTGAAACTGGCAGATCAATGCAGTTAAATTCCAGAGTAATTTATTTCTTGACCTTATAATGAAAAAAAACCTTTCAACTTTTAAGGAATGTGATTAACTGGGTGGAATAAATGAAACTGTCCTTTCTTAATCAACATTTTATTTGTATTTTTTATTATTTTTATCACAAAACTTGTTCAGAAAATATAAAATATACAGAGTAAATTAAAATGTATCTTCATTCACCACCAAGATCTACACAAAGTGCCAGATTAATGTAATCATGAATTCATTTATCCTCCAAAGAGCAGCATATGTTAACTGTTTAAAATTAAATAAAACACAATGTACTATGTATAATCGTAATAATAAAAACAAAGAGTACATTTTTTTTTTCCAAAATTGCAAATTAATGAAATGCTAAGTAAACTGCACATGTTTAAAATCTAATATGAAAATTCCTTACTTTCTTAGACATATTGTCTGGTATTACCTGGTAACTCTCAGTCTTCAACAATGAGAATGGAAATTATATTTTAAAATGCTTTAGACACTCACAAATTATTATTTCCTCTGACACAGCTAACCCAATCGTTGTGTGATAGTGATGTTTCTGGTCTAGGAGCAGCTTGTCTTTCAATGTATTCAATCTCAATAACTGTTTCCTAGAAACAAAACAATACGAAAGCTTGTTTTTAAAAAATACTGCTTATTGTTTGATTACACTGAATAGTTAGCTGCACTTTGTGCAGCCCCACAGGTCTTAAATTCTTTCAACAAATGGTAAAGAGTATGCATAAACAGCTTACAAGTTAAATACACTGTCATTTGACTCTTTAAAACCATAATTCTTCTATCCTTCTTTAGCAATTAGCTTCTGCTAAGGAAATTAATCAGGCAAGAGTTATGAAATAGTTGCTGCATTTGAGGTCTTCATTAGTTCCCCAGTTTGTCAAAACTATTAGTAAAAATTCCTGCAATCACAGGACTGTAGCTTTATCTGCATTCATTAAGTAACATCAAACTGCCTCAAACAATACTCCAACTACAAGTTACTTTCTTGAACATTGACTTCAACTTCAGAATATCAAACACGGTAGATTCACATGAATTCATGAATGTTGACTAATTATAGTTCATCTTTAGATATGACTAATGTAGACGAGTAACACCAAAAGATGGACAAGTCAGCCTAAGACAACCTGCACCATCAAAGCAAGAGACAGAGCGGAATGGCACTACATGGTAGCCAACCTTTGATGTGGAGATGGCACTTAATGAATAAATGTTAGATATGATATCACAGCACTCCTGGCAAAATCTAATCCATGGTTCTTAAAGGCTTTGTCTTCTGCTGATCTCTGGGTAGCTAGATCCCATTTCTAGCCCTCTTGAATAACAGTGAAAAACAGGCGATCTTATGTGCATTCAGCATATGTTAAAGAACCCTTGATGGTTAAAAGTACATGACCACTGCTTGGGCAAAATTTGTAAGCAAAAATGTACTAATACTGCAAACAGATGTGTCTGGCCAAAAGGCACAGATATCGTAACTTTCCCGTAAACTAGAGATACTTAATGAGTGAATGATGAGAAGAAGTACCTATCCTCAGATAAAATAGTACAGAAACACTGATGATTTCAAAAGCTTGCTGGTTGTGCACACAGTATTCTACTGTGGGTTGCCATTCCTACATGCTAAATTCAAAATTGTTTCACCATCAAAAATGCATCCCTTGCAATTGTCTTGTCAATATTCAAGATAAAATTAATGAGTTTTCAAATATTCACTCTTTTTCGTGGCGAAATATCAGCTCTTTTGTTTACATAAACACATACATGACCAGGACATTTCCATACAAATTTATTATACAAAGCATCTAAATATCTCATTCATTCATCAGTTCTGAACCTTTTGAATCTTCAATTGATAATCCATCACAATAATTACCCCATTTAATTATCTCTTTGACACACTTGCAGGCAGTACTAACTGCTTCTGTCTCCAATCCCAATACTAGAGGTTATTGAACAGAAGCTTCACTAGGTTCTACAATGGTATGTCCTAGACTCTAGTGATGAAACTCCTAACTCCTTGTTTCACAGCACAAACCCATAAGTATATAATAACGCAATCTTCCTAAGAAAAAAAAAATTAGCAAGTAGCTGTTTTAACTTCAGCACTTCCTGCTGAGAACAATCACAGTTTAAATTTTTCAGGGAGACTCGTTCTTTTCTTTTCCCTTTAAATCTTGTTTCAGTACCTATCCCATAGCTTCTCAGCCTGTGACACACCGTGATATTTTATATTAGATTCTTGCACCCTTGATAATGACCATGTTTGTGTGCAGTGAACACTTCTAGTAATCATCAACTACCAATTAGGCTTTGGACTGTGCAATAAATACTATGACTTTTGACGACTAATCCCATCTTTGCAATGTTGGAATCTTTACAACTCGGACCTTTTCACATTTCCTCTATCTCAGTCAGTTTTAACCACAAACCTTGTGACAAGGGCAGTATAAAAACACCCAGCCTATAATCAATGACAAAATCAACTGGTGATACATTATGGAAAAAAGTTGAGTTTATCTCAGATATGTTAATTTTCATACAGTATCCACAAGTGGATGGGGTGAACTTGTATAATGTGAAAAGTACAGCTGGTAGTTGTCACAGATCAGTTAGCTGTGTGAGGCAAAAAAAGAAAGTCAAGGTGTGAGGTCACTATAGGTGTGAGAGACAAAATTATTAATCAGAGACATACTATTCTATTCTATACTATTCTATTCAATTCTATACTATTCTATTCTATACTATTCTATTCTATCCATGGAACCAGTTTCATTGCAGTCAGGAATTTCCCATATATGCTCCAGTACTTGTCACAGCATTTCCCACAATGCCTAGACAAATTCTGTTGACCAGCTCACTTCATGCATGCCTAATCGACTACACAGGATATGACTCTAGAGACATACAATCTATACTAATACTACATCAAGTATGAGAATGGAGATTGATGCAATTACTGCAGTTCTAGGGTGGCTGGGTGGTCTAGAGGTAAGATGTTGGCCTCTGGACAAGAAAGTCCTGGGTTAAATTTCCAGCACAGGCAGCGGAAAATTTTAAAAATAATTAACTACAATTGAATCTGTTACTTTACTCTCTCCTTGGTAGTGAGATTCAATGTCTAGCCCTCTCGTAAAATGGCGAAAAACAGGAGGTCTCATGTGCATTCTACACATGGTAAAAAACCTATGGCAGTTGGAAATCGAAAAGAGTAGGCCAGAAAATTGCAGCAGCCCAGGCAAAAGCAATATTTAAAAAAAAAAAATGTAAAAACTCTCGACGATAAAAATATAAAGAGTACCTCTGAAGTCAAAGAATATTTGCCTGTATGGCACGGGGACACCTGAGCACATGGCTGCCAGTGTAAAAAATAGGAAAACGTGATATTTATGCAAAATTCAGTCATTAGGACTTCATTAGAGATATAGAGCTGGTGATCGCAAACAAACAACTGCAGCTCTGATATGGTTATCTGACACTTCAGTAAACAGTTCTGTTAAGAGCAATTAAAAAAGAGACCCAGAAGAAACATTTTTAAATTAAAAAATACAATCTATAACTATTACTGTCTTAAACATGCTGAAGTCAAACCTGGTCTGAATACACAAACACACAGCAAAAATTGAGAGAATATTAAAAAGATCTGGACAGGATTTAGACTGTCGATTTTCTATGGTGAAAGCATGATCAAAACTTCTCTAAAACAGAAAGAGAGAGACAAGGATAGAACCTAGTAAACATATTACATTTGTTGTATTTTTAATGAGTGTTAAAGAACCAACTAACAAAAGGGCTAAGCAGCCTAATAGTCTACTAGAAAGATTGATGTAAAGCTAAAAAAAACACTAAAGTAGGGAAATACAAATTGCAACAAACCTGGCAATGGTAAGGTGGACAAACTTACAAAAGAAGGTGAAACTTTTTAGCAAGAATATTTATGAACAATCTATGAATGAACCAAAACTACCACAAAAGACACTGTCAAAACAAAATAGGAACATTCAGGCCACATTCTTCCAACTGTGCACATGAAGTAATAAAACACAAAATTAATAGTGCCACATTTATAAACAGATACATGTATATGTGGCACTGACCCTATGACAACTAGACTGTTGCAAGCATGTCCAAAGTAAAGTAGCAAATGAAGAAAATAATGCAGAACTAAGCCACTTTACACAAAAATCTTCATGAACTTGCCAAGAAACTTGAGTTGAATTATAAATGTGACCATCAAATAAGTGAATATGACAAAATGAATGGAGGTAATATTAAGTAATATTTGTGTTCCACTCTACACATAAAAAAATTATATATCCTTTATTCTATTATCTTAGTATATGTACTCATCTTAAGCCAAACCAATAATCTACAAGTATTGAATGCACAAAATGTAATAGTCAAAGTAAATCCATCTATGTTGGCATAAAATAATGACGGCCATATTATTAATATTTTTTGTCTTTGAACACTGATTATTTATTGTCAATAACTGTATCTTTCTGTTACTTACAAATGAAACATTTCTGTCTTCCAAGTGAGCTTCAAGAGAAGTTCGTAAGAACTCTCCATTAATAAGAAAATCAAACTCGATCTCATCAGTTTCTGTAATACCTGTAATATTTTACACAAAATAATATTTGGAATTAAATAATGAACTTATAAGGGAAAAGCAGATAGCGATAATAAGAGCCGTATTATTTGTGACCTGCTTTCACATCAATAAGAAAGTCAACAACAAAGTGACCAA
Organism: Megaustenia siamemsis; assembly: GCA_032433765.1. Classification (NCBI taxonomy): domain Eukaryota; kingdom Metazoa; phylum Mollusca; class Gastropoda; order Stylommatophora; family Ariophantidae; genus Megaustenia; species Megaustenia siamemsis. Next base: position 50,596,351 of record JAVIAB010000092.1, read on the forward strand.
GCCTTAATACTGCAATCCAGTATTCAAAAGTTTATTCTTCTTTTATGTTCAACCAACAAATACTCCTCAGCTTTGTTATCTATCTATCTTTTGTCCTTTCGAGCCGAAGTCTGCATATAGGGCAGAACCACAATCTTAAAAAAAACAGAAACCTTGCATGCCAAAATGGCATATATTGCAGAAATCACTGCTTCTAAAATCTATGGCTCTGTTTCCATAGCAATACTTTTTACAATTACAGCTTGTCAAGCCATCGATCAAACTCCTTAGTCACCTCTTACGACATGCCTGGAAGTGTCACTATTCTTTACTTCCCTCATAATGAGGCCCCGGTAACACACAGGTAACCTCAGCTTTGGCTGTCCTTAAAATTGAAGTAGGTATAGATTGCAATGTGTCTTGGTTTACACCTAGCAAGAATATCTGTGCCTTTTTGACACAGTACATCTGAGTACAACTTCAACACAAATTCTTTGGGTATCAGGTTTGCCTTTCCTCTAAGATCTCTATCAACTTGACAGACTTGTTAATCTACTTTTTATGTCCATTATGGGAAGATGAAAGTGGAACAGGATCTTGATTAGTTCTGGTGCACTAATTCTCATGTCAAGAGTTATCTTTCAGTCATTAACCAATTTTAGCTCATTTTGTGCCCTACTTCTCGAACACCAAAAATGCATTAATTATACAATTAATAACATAAGATAATCATCATCAAGTACCATCCCTGCTGGCATAGGTGATCATGTCTCTCCACAACTTTTGATCTCGACAGTTATTTATCATTTCTGTTGTTGACCTTCTGCCAAAGCTGTCTGGTATCTTTTCTCTTTGCTTCCCTCGATATCTTCATCTCACAATTGTTCCAATTGCCAGAATATATTCCATCTGTTCCCCTTCTCATTGCATGGCCAAAATATGATGATTGTTTCTTCCTAATATTTGAAATTAGCTGTCTTTTTACTTTGGCCTCTTTCAGAATGTTCTCATTAATCTTCTTAGCTGTCCATGGTATTCTCAACATTCTTCTGTAAAACCACATTTCTACAGCCTTCAATGATTTTCTTGTTTGTTGTCCTATTGTGATTCACATCCATATGTTAAGACTGGCTCTACATAACATTTAAGAACTCTTTCTCTTGTTTCTATTGTCAAAAATGGATTGCACAGTACTTTCCTCATTTTTTAAAATCTGCTTTTGCCTGAGCTATTCTACATTTCACCTCTGTTGTACATCCACCTTCTGAAGTTAACATTGTTCCCATATATTTATATTCATTTACCTGTTTTAATATTGTTTCACTTGTCTTTATTGTGCTTTGCGGCAATGTCTTTTACTTTGTTGTTACCATTACTTCTGTCTTTTTGCTATTAAGTCTGAGTCCTTTATTTTTGCTTTCCTTCACTATAATGTCCCAACATTTCTTGTAACTCATTTTCTCTTAGCTATTAAGACTGTATTATCAGCATACATCAGATTATTTATATTATGACCTCCAATTGTTATTCCAGACATGCCCCTTATGAATCTTAAAATAATCTCACTATATATATTAAATAAATCTGTTAAAAAAAAAATAGTAAAGTACCCCCATCACGCCAAGTGGCGTATAAGGAATATGGTGTTAGTGACCATAAATTTTACAGACCCTCGGCACAAGATTTTTGGGGTAATGTGGTCGGTATTACGCCCGTGCTGATTTACTTTCCCAGAAAAAAATCCAGTACCCATTAAAGCTGGATGAACTGGAAGCCGTCGGTTGGGATCGAACCCTACCTCTTGTCCTTTATAGTCCAGTTCACTAACTACTGAGCTATCGGGGCTCCCTAATAAATCTGATGACAGCACACAACCTTGTCTAACACCCTGTTTAATTTGTTGAAACATTCCCAACTGATTTCCAGTTCTTATGGCCACTGTTTGTTGCCAGTATATGTTTTTTATTTTTCTATATTATAATAAAGAAATCACGACGATGGTTTTCAGTTGCCTTCCGTCGGTTTGTTTACGGTTGACTCCGCTAGCTTTTGACTAAAAAGTCTCACCCACAAGACAGTGGGGTTGTTTTACTTCGAGGTACCCTTCCTTAGCCTTTTACTCTCCCGAGCATACCTGCATGGCAGCAGGGCAGCCGCAGGTTGTACTGTTTACTGCATACAGTAGCAGGTTAAATTACCAGACCTGACACTAAAAATCATAAAAAAGTGGAAAGCAACACTTCAGCACATGGATAAAGGTTAAATGAGTTACAATATTTTGAACTTGAAAATCACCTTCTCTTGAATATTCAACAAAATATATTTACAATATTTATACATTTAAACATTAGCAATTTACTAGTATTTTCATTGTGTTTACCATTCTCTTTTACAATGATATATAACAGCCATAACATTTATCTATGTGAAGTAATAAAATGAAAAAGCTTAGTAATAAAATTTGTCTGAAACTGAATGTGGTACAAAATCTTTTTTTTTTTTTAAATATTCTTGAATGAGTGCAGAACTAGGAATACCACCCAAAAAAATGTTTTAAAATTGTAATTGTATGACTTACCACCGTGCAAAACACTGTGAATGATGTTGTTCAGTTCTTTTGAGGAAACAGATGATGGTAAAGAGTAGGATGAATCAGGTATTGAATATCTGACAACAAAAAAAAGCATGCAGATGTTATAACAAATCACAATATTCATACTAAATTATTTTGGTGAACAACTTTAAGAAATCAAGCTTCTTCTTGTTCTTGGTCATGAACCAACATTTGCACAGTGGAGAGTGACCAATCTGTCTTGAAGGGCAAAAACAGCATCTCTCCACTTTGACAGTGACCTCCCTTGGAATGCACCAATTTTGGTCAACACTACTTATCTCTGCTTCCACTTTTCTTTATCAGATTGTCTTTGGTATTTCTTCTCAATTGTTTTCCCTCAAAAATTCAGTTCAGTGGCAATGCTTCTGATAGTTTCTATATCTTGCCCAAGAAGACGCCCCATCAAGCTCCAATGTTTGCCTGTTATCACTACTTGTAATTCCTCTTGTTTATGTCAGACAATCAGGTACTCAAAAATACAATGCTGAAGTCATATGTGTTGGACCAAAAGAAATATTTCAGCTTTGCAGCAAACCACAACACAAAGCATCTATGCTCACTTAATGGCCATTTAAGGGCAAACAACAGAGGTTTACCTATTTTTTCAGTGTTATGTGAGCACATAAAGATAAAAATATAGTAGTAGATAGCACTTTTTTCCTCATCATTTCAGCAGCATCATTTGTGATCTCTGGTTCTTCTGTTGGCCTCCGCTGCTGTTATGTTTCCTCATGTTTCTAATATTCCATCAATCCATCTATTTTGTGGTCACCCCTGGAGTCTGGTGTTCTTGCAAATTTTATTCAAGGCACATTGCATTGCATTTGATCTTTCTACCTTTGAACATGACCGAACCATTTTATCTGCTGATTCTTTATGTATTCTATGGATGGAACTATTCCTAGCTTTGTTCTCAGAGGTTCATTTGATCTTATCTTTTAGGTTGTTTCCTGTCATTCATCTAACACATTTCATCTCGGTAGAGGTTATTTTTCTTATTATTCTTGCATCTAGATTCCAGGACTGGCATTGGGGTAGCACAATATTGGAATGAAGATTGTATTATAGAGTGCTTGTTTTGCCTCTAGAGTTATTTTCCTGTTGGACAATAGAGGTGATAGCTGTCCAGTTCGATAATTTGACAAGCTTTGTTGCATCTTCTTCAGTCTATTTCTGCTGCTTGTGAAATGTCAATAAACACTAGGCTAGACTTCACAGATATTTAAATTCCTCCACCTGTTATAGTTGTCTACCACCCAATACATCGATCGTTATGTTGCTGTCCTGTTTCTCTTTTGTGATATTCAAGACTGCAGTTTTGTTGAAATTAGTTAGTATACTAACTAAACTAAGTCTTCTTCTTTTACCTTTCAGCTCCTTGTGGAGCATAGGTCCTCAACAAACACTTTCCAAGTCGTTCTGTTTCCTACCATTTTTTAAGATCATTACATGTTTTCCCCATCATCTTCATCTCTGCTTCTATCTGTCTTCTCCAAGAATTATTTGGTCTTCCTCTTTGTCTTTTCCCCTGAGGATTCCAAAAAAGGGCCTGTTGTGTAATACTCTCAGTTGGCTTCCACAGTGTGTGTCCTACCCAGCGCCATAGTCTTCACTGTATACTAAACTAAGTAATACAGTATAAATATACTTTTTTATTTTGATTTGATTAATACTAATCAATATTGAATCAGTACCAATGACACTTACAATTATGAATCAATATTCAATAACATGAATATGACCGATTCATAATTGTCATTAAACATTGATTTCACTCTGATTGATGATCAAAACAACATGTATAAGTCAATCTATATATAGTTAGTGATTGTCTATCACTGACAGCTCACTTCTCTCTAGATTGCTAGCAGAAGAGATTAGATGCTTACCAAAACATACTAAGTTACTTGAACAAAACTTAACCAGACTAACTACAAGAAGTCTTTTGTTGTTATGGATCCAGAAATCTGTGAGCTGATGCCCTTCGGCCTAATGCCATGTAATGATATCTGCAGATATTTATGAGTTCCATTGTAGTTCAGTACAAGTGTTTCATTTATCAGGTCTTTGAGTCAATATGAGGAAGTAGAGTTGCTCTGGTGTCAGTGAGAAGTGAGCTTTGGGCAGTCAAAAAGGAGGTGTTCTACTGTTTCATGTGGATGCTCATAGAGTGGACATGGCTGGAGTTTGATTTTGTTGTATTCTATTGGTGTGGTTGTTCAATAGGGTACATAACCAGTTCTCAGTTTAAGAATGGTGGCTTAGTCTCTTCTTTTTATAATGTTGTCATGGGGGGTTGTTTGGCCTTAACATGTATTTAAAAGATCTCTCCCAGTTTGTTTTTCCCAGGCCCATCCATTCAGCCAATCTTTTCTACTGTTACTGTAAGAGTTTAATATGATGAATTTTATTTGGCTGTGTTTAATGAGATGTCGCTGTTAAGTTGTGTCTGTCTCTGGATTCACTCTTATCTAATGTGCCCTGTCAAACCTGTCAGTGTCATTTCCTGGTGTGTTGGAGTGTCCTGGGCCAGGAATCCACTGCATTACTAGCCTTACCCTTGCCTTATGCCATGTGTAATGTTTGTTAATGAGGTTATCATTCAATGATGTGGTGAGCTGTGTGAGTTCTGGCTTGTTTATGTTAATATTAACTACTGTTACTTCCTCTTAGTCCAGCTCCTGCAGGGCTGGTTTGGAATCAGTATAATACTATAGTATAACAGTTCTACTTTCATTATTACCGTTATCATCATCATCGAGTGCCTTCTCCGCAACGAAGTTTGGCTACCATGGAGCGCCATTCTGCTCTGTCTCTTGCTTTGATGGTGCAGGTTGTCATAGGCTGATTTGTCCATCTTTTGATGTTACTCATCCAAGTTAGTCTTGGTCTGCCTCTGCCTCTTTTACCTTGTATTTTCCCCTCCAGGATTACTTTTAGTAGGCTGTTGTGTCTTTTAACATGGCCCAAAAATCGCATTTGTCTTGTTTGAATTGTGCTTAGTAGTTCTCTTTTCATTTTTAGTTGTTTTAAGACTTCGTCGTTTGTTTTCTTTACCTTCCATCCAATTCTACCTATTCTTCTATATATCCACATTTCAAAGGCTTCAATTCTCTGTTCTGTTTTCTTGTCTAATGTCCATGTTTCTGCACCATGTAGGAATATTGAGAAGATGTAACATTTTGCTATTCTTAGTTTTAGCCCTGGTGTTATTTGTTTTGATGTTAGTATGTTCTTCATGGCATTAAAATTACTTTTTGCCATTCCTATTCTTGTGTTTATTTCATTTGTACATTTTCCATCACTGGTTATAGTATGTCCAAGGTAGTTGTTTTTCTAAACTGTCTCCAGGTCTATTCTTTCAATTTTGATATCCATTTGTGGGTTTTGAGTATTTCCTTATGATCATAGTTTTAGTCTTTTTGATATTCATATCTAGTCCATATTTTTTGCTTATCATGTTTATTTCATTAACTAAGTAATTGTTGTAGATCTTTAGGATTTTCTAGTTACCTAGTAGTACAGTATCATCAGCATATCTTAGGTTATTGATTATCTTTCCATTAATTTGTAGGCCTGGCATCTCTATGATGTTTTTAAAGATTTGCTGAGTGTATAGATTGAACAAGCTTGGTGATAGGATGCATCCCTGTCTTACTCCTCTTTTTATATCAATGGGTGTAGAGTTATCTTTGTTATATTTTATTATTGCTGTTTGCTCCCAGTATAGATTACATACATATTATCGCCTCGGAAGTTTCCCTCTATAGGAATATTCATTATTATCTTTATTTGTCTCCATAGATTACATATATGATATTAGTCGTGTAAGTATGTCGTTGTCGTATGTCATCTAGATGTGTCTCTTTTAGGCATTCTTAATATGTAGGGACTTTGATAAATTGAATCTGGTAACTTTCGGGAGCTATGAAATGCCAAATTCAATTTTTTTCTACATCACCGGCATTTTCTGAAATTGGCTAAAGGGACACACACTTTAACGCATTTTCCCGGAGATGTCACATGACTTTTTGCTATTTATAATGCCAAGTGAAAGGTTAGAAAATACCCTACTGTCGGGTGAAAGAATTATTCGAATACTCATAGCCGTTTTCAGGATATTCGCGTTTGAATGCGTTATTTATACATTTTAATGATTTTTTTCCACAATTAGACTAATTGTATTGCTGTGTAAAGACAAAAACACAGATTTTTTTAATTCAGCATCCATTTAGACATAAGCTTGCAAACATTTGAAATCTTCTTGAATTCTAGGTCATGTCGAAATAATAATTTAAAGGGAGCATCTGCATGGGTAGAAATCACGTCGCACGCCATATTTGATAGTCAAATCCCATGTCTCAGAACAGTCTGCTTTTTAAAAATATGTTTTAATTAATTAAATAGTTTTTAAAAAAACAATAATGGATTTAAAAATTCATTTGCCATTTAAATATACGATACGTGAGCGAAATTTGAAAGTGATCTGAAAATGCTGTTATGTCTAAATAAATTATTAAAGGCAGGGACTATCGCCTTTAAAAACCATTGTACCATCATAATTGGCCAACTCTCAATTTTCCACTCATGGACAACTATCCAAACGGGCCCAATTATATTTTCCTATATGTTCCTCTTAATCAATTTTAGACAAAATTTTAATTCATTAAAAAATTAATAACTTTTTTTTCTGATTGTCGTACAGCCATAATTAAGGTATCATTGTTTAGCTTGCAACAAGGGCTAGCTAGCTTGTTTTAAATCACAACAGACAATTTTGAAATTTTTATCCCAAGTTGTTTGTGGTGTACTCTATCAAAAGCTTTGGTGTAGTCTATGAAGCAGGCATATATATTGAATTGGTTTGTTTACTTCTGTGTACTTTTCGATTAATGTAATTTAATGTTCTCAATGCAGAATATACTATAATAATAAATAGTTAAGTTAGAGCGCTAGGGACACTTTCAATCAACTACTTGAACTTGACTTACTCTTAGGCTTAGTAAGTTTACTTAGGACTTCTCACTTAGGACCTTAGACTTACACTTATTTATAGGTCTAGAGTCTAGGTTAGGCCGAGTCACGAGTGAAAAGTTTTCTGTGTAAATTGATTGAATGGCAAACTAATAAGAACATGGGGGGGGGGGTAATTATTGCATTTAAAAATGTAGGTTATTTAAAAGTTTACAGTAACCACTACGGTGTGTTTCTTTACCTTTTCTGTGTTGTGAAAAATGTAGCCTGCACATGGGGAACGGCATCTAATGTGGACGCTGCCATGTTGTTGTGTTGATAAAGGGAAACAACTCTAAGAATAAATATCAACGATGGGTGGACTTAGGAAGTGACATAAAAATACGAAGCTGCGTGGTGTGGGGGGGGGGGGAGAGAGAGAGATACCAACACAGCAAATAGTTATTGTTATAGCAAATAGTATGTGAAGCAAAGCTAAGAAAGAGAGAAAAGGGAAGAAAAGTATCCCTATGTTGGATTGACACAATCAGAGACTCAGTTTAATAATTTAACCAAAACTATACAAAGACTGGAAGGAGAAGAAGAATATGAAAAAAATATTTATTTTTTAGCAGGGGAAAAAATAACGATTTTAATCAAAAAAAGAACACAAAATACTTGGACAGAGTTCAGTTAAAAGATGAACAGTGACTTTAAGACAGCCACAATAGATTTCTGCAAAGTAAAAGAAGAACGATCCACTGTACTCAAACGAGAAAGAATAACAACCAATATCAAACTTCCAAAAAGACAACAGAGATGGAAAGAATATTTCGAAAACAAACTGAATCTTGCACCAACTACCACCTAAGAATTCAGAGACATCAAAGAAAGATTCAAAGGAAGAAATCAAAGAAGTTATATAACAAGTAGGCCCTTCCTAGAAATGAAGCAAGGGATAGATAACATCATCATCATGTGCCATACTGGTTGGCGTAGGCGATCATGTCCTTCCACAATCTTCTATCTACAGTGCATCGTATCAGTTCAGTTGTTGACTGTTTTCCATGCCATGACACCAAGCTATCCAGTATTTTTTCTCTTTGTCGTCCGCGATCTCTCTTTCCTTTTATTTTGCCAGTTGTAACCAAGTATTCCGTATTATTTAGATAACATACCTGTATAAATAATATCAGCGAATAATTTCAAGGGAAGAGTTATATTTACAACAATCTGAACAAAATCACAAATAATCAACAGAAAAAAAGTGAACAATAGACGATCCGAAGTAGGAGCGAACCCGTACTCCTCGGCACAGCGCTGAGAACAAAAAAATACGGCCAAATTAGCTACCTAAAAAAGTATCTATCATTGGCGTTGTCTTTCAGGCATGTGTACTCGTGACTATAATGTAGGGTTACGAACACAACTCGGGACAATGATTATGATTTCTACTTTTGTTGCTGGCCGTGTACTCTAGCGTTTAGTTCTCTTGGCAATGCGCTGTGCCAAAGAGTACGGTTTCGATCCTGCATCGGACCGTCTATTTTTTTTTTCTTTTGTTGACTATTTGTCATTTTCAGAGTGACTTCCGTTTCTAAGATGGTGGATCTAGTTAGTCCACGTTCTCTCGATCGCTGCAGAAAGTACATTCGATGTCTGATTAATTTCGGTTCTAAATTGCACTCCTATGCGTTAAAATCAAGATGATGATCTACTTATTACATCTGCGCCGATAAAACAATGTCGTACGCCGGCAATATTTCATTTTCGACAAATCAAGTGTTGTGAATGCAACCTTCCATCGATTAGGCTTGTTCTGCGCTTTACGTCACATTGGTGCTGTTCATGACCGTTGATGGATTTGCTTGACGCAAGTTATTTATTTGTTCTCATTAATGTGAACTGCTTCGTCAGCCATAGTTTTATCTATTTAGGGAATTTGCACCGTGTTCTGTTCGTCGTAGGCTACATTCACCAGAGTAATCAAGAATCTAAAGGGCGCGTCATTGCTGTGCTTGCGACATTGTTATGTGCGCTACGTTATCGTAATGACTCATCGTAAATCCCTAGACCGGCCGTACGCTAATCTTACGGTCTGTTGTTTGATGTGCGACGGTGATAATCTGACGACTAACTGTGTGTTTATATGTTCGAAATTGGAGTCAACAACGATGGCCTAACATCATCAAATCGCTATCCATTTTTAAAGAAATATCACTATCAGCACTTTCGGGAGGACGTGAACTTCCATGGTATATGATGGATAGGCGGCAGGAACCATTGCAGGCTATGCATGAAAAGTGTTCCTTGTTGCAGTTTCCTCAAATTCCAAGTCCATGGGAGACTGGTTGGTCTCGAGGCAAGACGCCGGCCTCGGGACAGATAGGTTGTGGGTTCAAATCTCGGCTACACCGGTTGGGATTTTTATTTATCATTTCACAATGCGACAACCACCCCTGGTCTCAGCAGCGAGGCCCATCTTGAAACGTTAGTTATTCATCGACGGAAAAAAACATGAGTACCTCCGAAGTCGGAGTTATCTGCCTGTGCGGCGAGGGACCCCTGTGCACACGGCTGCCAGGGAAAAATGGACTAACACGCAAAATTCAGTTCATAGGGACTTCGTCAGAGTTGAAAGCTGGCGAACGCAACAACAACAACATTTTCAAAGTCTTGTAAGCATTCCTCTTACCCTGATCATTCGCTGATCTATCACCTCAGAACTTTCCTTCTATAATAATAATATTAATTTATTATTATCTGTCTCCGGAAATAATATCAACAGTAGGTGTAGGAGAAACATGAGTTTAATAGCTACGGCTGCACGGAGAAATGGGCAGAGTTATAAGCAGGGTCATATTTAAGCACGGGTTAATTTAGCTACAACTTCATCATCATCGAGTGCCGTCTCCGCAACGAAAGTTGGCTACCATGGAGCGCCATTCAGCTCTGTCTCTTGCTTTGATGGTGCAGGTTGTCATAGGCTGATTTGTCCATCTTTTGATGTTACTCTTCCATGTTAGTCTTGGTCTGCCTCTGCCTATTTTACCTTGTATTTTCCCCTCCAGGATTACTTTTAGTAGGCTGTTGTGTCTTTTAACATGGCCCAAAAATCGCAGTTGTCTTGTTTGCTAAGCTACAGCTTAGGGCCTCACAATCCGAGGGGCCTCACATTTAAATATGTTGTAAACTAAGAGACCTTCTGGTGTAATGTTTTTAGCAGGGAGCCTCAACATTTCCAACAGCTTAGTATCTCACTAAGACTAAGACTTATCATCATCATCATCAAGTATCGGCTTGCTGGCGTAGGTGATCATGTATCTCCACAACTTTCGATCTCGACAGTTATTTATCATTTCTGTTGTTGACCTTCTGTCAAGCCATTCTCTTCAGCTGTCTGGTATCTTTTTTCTTTGCTTCCCTCTATCTCTTCGTCCCTCAATTTTCCCAGTTGTTACAATATTAAAAAAAGTTTCAAGATGCCGTCCGTGTGTGGACAGTGTTTTCAGTTACAGCGTGTGTTGTTTCAAAATACGTCGGTTACACGCGGTGTGATTCTTGGGATTAGTATTCTGCTCATGTCTGTTGTGGTTGTTTACCTTCTGACAGGCTGGTGGATGGTGGAAATTCTCTTTGATAAGTGGGTATTTATCTTCTTTTCATTCGAGATTGACCTATCAGTGATAGGTCATTGTTTTTCACTGTCGCGCCAGGCAGACGGAAATGTCCATTCCGAATTGTACAAAGTCTGCAACGGTGGATGGGGCGGAAGAATCTAAAATGACCAACGTCTCAGAAAGCGAAAACAGCAAAGTGTGTGGCACACAAGAGGCATGTTCAGGACACGAAAGACGAATGTGGCTGACAATCGTGAAAGAGATTGGAGCCTCATCACGTACTAGTCCAGAGGAAGCCATGGAGAGGAATTCGAACTTATGTCGGAGAAAAGTTTGATTGATTCAAGGAAGATTATTTTCATACTAGTTTAGTAGAAAGGTTTGTGTTGAGACTATATTTTACGCTGTAAGTTGTAATATTGTTTTCTGTTTTCACTTAAAGTACGTATGTTAGGGATTATCGATAAATGGTTATTCACTGTTATTAATATGTTTAAACTAGGTATGTTAAGCCTTGTTGAGTGTATTATTCCTTCGTTATTCATAAGTTTTTTTCTTAATGTTTGTATAAAAGTAGATATTTCAAGTCTTGTTGAGTTTGTTGCTTAATTTTGTTATTTAAAACTAGGCATGGTTATTTTTATTGACCAAGGGTTATTCGATTTTCTACAGATGGTTTCTCAAAATGATTCATCTTCTGGTGAACATCAGTGTCCATTATGTCCAAAGAAGTTTAAATGGCGCAAAGATAAGCTGCAACACGCTCGAGCAGCTCACCGCCTTATCCGGCATATTTGTGCCATTTGTCAACGCTCGTATACGAGTCGTAGTTCTTTAGCCAGCCATATGAGACTAAAACATTCAGCGACGGAATCAAGTTCTCTATTAGTACCGTCTACAACACCTTCTTCACCATCGGCATCTGCTACAACACCACCTTTACCACGAGCACCGATAATTAGTATTGTAACTATTGTATTATACACCATCTGCTGAATGCTGTGTTATAAATCTATTGAGATAATAAAAGAATGAAATGTATCTTTATATTCTGTTGTATATTTAACGATATTGTTTTTCATTGATGTTGTATAATTGACTAAACTATACTTAGGTCTTTGTCTTAATTCCCTTGTTTCTGCCCGTATCTGTACAAAACACTTGATTGGATCACAAATATCGAAGAGGGAACGTTATCCTTCTGCTACGAACCAATAAAGTAGAGACACACATACATTAAAAAAATAACTAACATTATTTCCCTCTTTAATTTACTATCGATTGTTAGATAACAATGAACATTTTTTTGTTTATCTCCCCTTAATTACCAGACATACTCAGTATAAATCACGATAAGCCGGTCACGCGAGGTCACTTCCGAGGTCACCGATACGAGAGGTCAACACCCGACACGAGAGGTCACGGTCAGGTCCCGGGCGGAAAAAATTTCGCTAGATTAGAGCCTATTAACTACATACTATACTACTATCGACAGGGAAGAGACTGGCGGGAAATCGTCTCCACCATGCAAAACGAACTAGATCGTATCTCTTCCTGGTGTAGAGTATCAGGTGCATTAACATTGGTTCATCCTAAAAAGCATCAGTTGCATAGTTCTCCCATAACAATCATATCGTTAACACGGAAACACCGGCGGTACGAATGGGAGCTGATGAGGTGACCAGGGACAGGTTGATGACATACCTTGGAGTTAAATTTGATCGCAGCCTGTGTTTTCGGGATCGCGTCGATCATGTGATAATACAATCCCGCAAAGGATTAGCCGCCTTGAAAGTCACGGCAGCTGCTAACATCGAGCAGCTGCTACTTACTATTCTGTTCCAGGTACTAGCTCTCGTACCAATAGGGTATGCCCTGGCAATTTTTACTGTCAATACGACGCAAATATACAGGTTGGAAAAATTACAGGATGAACCTATGCGCATTATCTTGGGGTGTACGAGGGACACTCTCTGTGTAGCAATGAGGTATCTTCTTGACTTTCCAATCATGGATGACAGGATCAAGATCTGGAGGGTTCGATCATCCCTGAACATAAGATCAGATAAGGATCATCAATTACATCACGAGCTCAACACAGGGAAAGGTGACAGGCTAAAAAGAGACAAATCATGGATGGGCCGAGCAGAAGATGTCATCAAACAGGTCTGTTGGCTTACCAATATCAACATTGGCGAGGATATGATACTGTTGCCTACGTCATTCAGGGGCACATTCTCGTGTACTGTGACACTCGATAGGAAATGTAGGGAACAGAACTCAGTTGTGGTCAATGCGGAGGTCAATGGTCTCATCTGGGATAACACAGACAAAAGGAGTGCATGGGCATTTACAGCACGCTCGGCAGGTATAATAGTCAATGAGGACAGTGGCATACGTTATGACCACGAGTAGCATGACGATGTAGGTGATGGCAGTGACCAGGACATTCATCTGGTTAAAGTCACAAGACTAACCCGCGTGTGCATACTGAGTAATTCGATGAGTGTGATAAAAAAAAAAGTGGAGGCCGGCTCTGTACGCATTCAATGGTTAGAATCATTGCAGAAGTAACAAATACCAAAGGTCTCCTTCGTATACATCCCAGGACATGCAGGAATGCAGGGAAATGAAAGAACGGCCAGGTTGGTTAGCCGCGTTATCGTTGAGGACAGGCAACCAATGGATCGGGCGAATGTCATCAATGCCCTCCGAGATGTGGAAAGGGCACAAAACTTTGACAACCAGGAGTCCCCGTCACTCCTTTGGATGAAAGAGAGGGGGAGGTTAAGATGGGTACAGACAGAAATGAGAAACTTAGTAGGCGTGTAAGAAGACGTATCAACCAGCACAGAACTTGAGTCGTCAGTCGCTGGACACTGCGGGACTTGCTGAGGAGGGGATCTGAGCACCTATGGACATGTTCGAAGTGCAATGATGTTGACCCACAAATAACTCAATAACGGACATTTTTAAAAAAATGTTGATGAAATTGATATTGGAGTAAAATTGCTAACAGAATATGATCAGTTCCTTCAAAATTACTTGTTCTGTGTTAAACTTGAGCATTCAATATGATGTATTTATATCAAATATTATGTTTGGGTTTTTTTCTGGCTTTTTTAAAGAGCTGTTTTACTTCATCATCATCATCATCATCATCATCATCATCATCATCATCATCATCATCATCATCATCATCATCATCATCATCATCATCATCAAATACTAGTCCTGCTGTTCTACAACCTCCAATGATTTTCTTGTTTGTTGTCCTATTGTCCGTGATTCACATCCATATGCGAAGACTGGCTCTACATAACATTTAAGAACTCTTTCTCTTGTTTGTATTGTCAAAAATGGATTGCACAGTATCTTCCTCGTTTTTTTTTTTTTGAAGCTGCTTTTGCCTGAGCTATTCTACATTTCACCTCTGTTGTACATCCACCTTCTGAAGTTAACATTTTTCCCATATATTTATATTCATTTACCTGTTTTAATATTGGTTCAGTTGTCTTTATTGTGGTTTGCGGCAGTGTCTTTTTCATTATCGTTACCATTACTTCTGTCTTTATGCTATTAAGTCACTCTTAACGATTAAGACTGTATTATCAGCATACATCATATTATTTATATTATGATCTCCAATTGTTATTCCAGGCATGTCCCTTATCGATCTTAAAATAATCTCACTATACATATAATATAAATCTGGTAACAGCACATAACCTTGTCTAACACCCTGTTTTATTTGTTTAAACATTCCCAACTGATTTGCAGTTCTTATAGCCGCTGTTTGTTGCCAGTACATGTTCTTTATTATTCTTAGATCTTTGCTGTCTACGTTTATACCTTCTAAAACTGTTATTAATTCTTGGTGCTTTACTTTGTCAAATGCTTTGGTATAATCTATGAAACATAGGTATAGATCTGTTATCATTTCTATGGGTATTTCTACTAAAGATCTTATGATGTATATGGCATTGTTCGTACTTTTACCTCCAACAAAACCACACTGTTCATCATTAATTTCAGGACTGATTTTGTTTCACACTCTTTACCTGATGATTCTTAGTAATAACTTAGTCGTGTGACTCATAAGGCTTATTGTGCGATAATCATCATATTCAATCGCACCAGATCTCTTTGGTAGAGCTATGAATATTGATTTTAGCAGGTCTTCTAGTAGATATCCGCTGTTTTATATATCATTAAATATTTTTGTTATTATCTCTATTTCAAAATCACTCATGGTTTCAATCTCTGAGCTTTAGCTATATTATCTGGTCCAGGAGCTTTTCCTGCGCAAAGCATCTTCCACTTCTTCTTTTTGAGTATTTCTGGTCCCTCTTCATTATCCTTAATATTTACTTCCGTTCGTTCATCATTATCATCATCATCATCAAGTACCGGGCCTACTGGCGTAGGAGATCATGTCTTTCCACAACTTTCGATCTCGACAGTTCTTTATCATTTCTGTTGTTGACCTTCTGCCAAGCCAGTCTCTTAAGCTGTCTGTTATTTTCTCTCTTTGCTTCCCTCTATCTCTTCGTCCCTCAATTTTTCCAGTTGTTACAATATATTCCAGTTGTTCTTTTCTCATTACATGGCCCAAAAATGATGATTGTTTCTTCCTAATATTGGAAATTAGCTCTCTTTTTGCTTTGGACAAGAACATTTTCATTACTCTTCTTAGCTGTCCATTTTATAATTATAATGATCTTTAATGTATTATGCCCATCGTTCCCTTATGCTTTCTTGTTCAATCAACAGTTCTCCTTCCTTTGATCTTAAGCATCCAGTTTTTGATTGCGTTTTTATTCCTGTTAATTCTTCAGTTTGTTTGTATATAGCTTTGACATCACCTTTTTGTTGCGTTTCATTCTTCTTGCATATCTATTTTAGCCATGCTTATTTTGCTTCACTGCATTTGATTACACTTTCTTTATTTAATCTTTAATACTCATCTTTGTTATCCTTATTTCTTCGTCGTGTATCCATTAACTGTAAAATGTCATCTGTCATCCATTTCTATTTCACTTAAAATCACAATTTTCATCTGGCAACCCTGCTGCATGAAGATTAATGGCTGAACTTCCGTATTGTTAAACGACGTCACTTGTTACTTTTGTGTTTGTGCAGAGTATGTTATTATTCCCAAAGTTCAGTATAAACATGCATTGTAGCACTTGTGGATAATTTTAATTACATTCGTTCCTCTTCCTACCTTCCGAAATTGATTTTCAGCGTCAATGGGGATATATAATAATTTGTTGCGTTGCAGATTTTAATTTTGTCAGTTTTGGCCCTCCAGTCTCAGAGTCTGAATCAAGTCTACTGAATGAACTGAATCGTGAATCTGCTGTATTGAAATTATTTTATAATAATTATTATTTATTAATATTTATATTTCCTATGCTAAAGTTTCGTTTGAGACATTTATTCAGTTATTCATCACTGAGACTTCAGTCCATCACTCCAAATAAATCAAAATTACATCTGTTATTTATTATTTATGTAACAAGTTTTTCTGTTTTTGAAGAGTTGAGGGGTATTTAAATATTTAAAATTTTTAACAAGTTTTTGGTATTATTTGTAAACTCAGAACTGACCTCATAGGTCAGACGTCAGAGGTAGCAAAACTGTAATTTAAAATACTATTATTAATAATTATTTAAATTTATAAATTATATTGTAAATTATTATATATAAAAATAATTAAATTAGCCTAATATTATATATATAATAAATATAACGAATGGTCTGATTAACTATTAACTAGGGTAATTTTAAAATGAATAATTAAAGGAAAATAAGATAGTAATACAATTGAATTGACAATAAATAATGATTGATTATAATTATTATTGATGCTGAACTGATACTCAGATACTGGTAGTAGTGATACAACAAGGTTACAAAGTTGAAAGTTTATTATTGTTTTTGAATGAACATCTGATCCAGATTGAACAAATTGTTTTAATTATTTATAGCAGGTACTTTTTTGCTTTTATATTTTTCTTATTAAAAAAAAAATTATAGACTTAATAGCCCTTGACCCAAGGAATGCAAAATTACCATATGTCTCTATGCCCTTATTTAAAAAGTTATTAATTTTAAAACAAATTGTTGTAATAATGAGGGTTTATTTAAAAAAAAAATAATATAGCAGGTTGGAATTTACTATTAAATAATAACATCTAGGTCACACCAAGGTCACATCCGCTTCATAGTGTCAAGATGCATATGACATAAGATGATTGATTGTGTAATAGTAAAAAGATATTGAAGATGGTAAGGTCTATTTCCTATAGCAACTAATTGGGTGAATAGATCACCTTGAAATTGATCACCTACACTCTTGTAAAAATGGACACTGAATCTAAATATCTATAGGCCTACTGTTTCACTCAAGATTAGCTGACTTATTGACATAAATATGAATTGGCACAAGCCATTGTCAGTCATAATCATTTGACAAAATCAATGACAGCCATGTGAAAATCAAATGGATGCTGAATCTAAATATCTGTACAATTTAACTCAAGATCACTTTTAATTGGTGACAAAATGCAGAATACTCTAGTGAAGCAGATTAATGCTTTTGGAGAAAAAAGAAACACTATGAATACAGTTTCTATTAATAAAATTAAGGAGAGGTCTCTTCTTTTTCAAAATACACATTTGGTATACTATAGTCTGATAAAATCATGTCAGAAATAATTGAAAAAATGGATTATTTGGCATGCATTATCACCAAGAGTTTACAGTTGCCTGGACCCATTTAAAAGTGATTTAAATTGGCCTATATTAATTTGATGAAAGTACCTAATTATATTTTTTATATTATTATTATTTATTTATAGTAATTTATGAAGACTTTGCTGTCTTCTGCACATTAATTTATATTATAATTAATTATTGTGACTCTTACTTATTCATTCAGCTCATCAAGGTTATATATAAATTTATCCATTTAATATTGTATAATTTATATTAAAATAGTATAGCAATATATTTATAAAAATGCAGTAAATATAGTATCGCATTGGTAAAGCTGCTACCACCTTCACTCGCCTTTATAAGCGCGTTTAGCAAAACAGCAAACTGACAACTAAACAAATGTCACAGTTTACAGTGTCTGCATCATCAGAATTCATTTATATGGAATGATTCATGGATAACTTATGCAAAGCAAGAGAAAAAGCTAAATGTATTCCATATGCGATACCAGCGATTTATTCTTGATAGCACCAGGAAGGACCAATTGACAAACATGGAGGTCTTCACTTGCACAGGCCTTCAGAACATCTACACGGTGCTCAAGCAATGTAGGTTACACTGGCTTGGCCACTTACACTGTATTAAAGATGGCCGCATACCAGTGATATACTTTAAAGACAACTAGCAGATGGCAAAATAACTAGGGGGTGCCCAAAACTTCGATTTATAGACGTGTTTAAATGTGACATGAAGACTTTGAACATAAACCCTGCAGCCTAGGAAGAAATAGCTGCAGACTGCAATTTTTGGAAACACACTCTGAAGCTCCAACTCAAGCAAGATGCAGACAGATTCACAGAAGAAGAGAATACATGGCAAAAGAAAAGAAAAAATAATATTTCCAAAAATATATATAAGGGACACTACAAAATCCATAGTCAACTATGACTGATGGAGACTTCTACAGAAGTAATATATTCATTAAAATTAACATCACAGAGGAGAGTGCCTCATAAACAATTACATTAGTCTTCAGTACGACTTATGAAATTATCTCTCAGCAAACAGTTATTGTACTGACTATTATATCGCACCACAATATTACTGCTACACATTACATATGTGTTACACTACTGTCACTGCTACACTTAGTTTCATGTGCAACGCACTCACCCTGACACACTGTTACCAGTATCTTCACCAATTTGCCAGATAATTATAATTTTTCAATGCTCACTTCCCTTTTCTGGGCCAGTAAACAAATTTTAATGTAACTAAAGATTCCTCGTTAGTAAATAAAATTCTAGAGGGAAAAATGATTACATCCTTGTCTATTGAGCTAAGACTAAGTACGTTTTTAATGATGTATCTTTTTATCACAATGGTTGATTAAAAAATAGAGACTGGTATGAATGCAGCTTTACATGAATAATAAATAAAACAAAACAACTCATTGTTGCAGCTTGGTACAAGTTTTTTGCGAGAAACATAAACAAAACAAAATACAAGAGAATTAAATAGATTACATGTTGAATTAATTTTAAAATTTAATTAAAGAAAAGAGAAAAAAAATCTCTTGTACATGTCGCAGTGCTAAAAAGTGCTTATTTATTTTTATCATTACAGCCAGAGGAAAGGGGGTGGCCAAATCAATAATTCAGTGCTCCTAACCAGAAGGAGGGTTTCAATCCTGGTATAAAATATTTTTTTCTATCAGGGGTGAAATAAAAACTTGACCCAAACACCTCATGGCAACTGCTTAGGACAAATAGCCTTTATTCCTGTCTTATGTATCCCCCTAACCACAGCATCCCTCAATAATAGGATAATCTATCTGTCTATCTATTGTCCTTTCGAGCCGAAGATGGCACATAGGGCAGAACTACAATCTCAAAAACAGAAACCTTGCGTACCAAAATGGCACATATATAAATTATAATAGGATAGTGCTGTACACATTTTTTTTTTTTTTTTTAAACTACAGTTAGTGAATATTGACTGAAACATTTTGTAAGAGATATTTAATCATGCTTTAAGCATACATATTAACAATTATTTTGGATGATAAACAACTAAGAGTGTTATTGCAACTCTGTATAATTATGCAGGGTGAATCATCACATACAACTTTGAATTATGAAGATTATATCTGTCCACATATTTACATTTTCATCATCTTGAAGATATCCCCCCAAAAAAGCTTTGGATACAAATTCTCACTATAAAATTTGAATTTGTCCTAAATTTGGATTTAGCAAAATATTGATATTACTCTATAGACAATATACCTTGCAACACCACTACTTCCTTGTTTGTATTTAAGATTATTCACTTTCAATTTTCTTAGAAAATTCATTTTAACTTTCCTCAGATGTCTGTATTTGTTAAATGAATGTTTTACAGTCAATAGTTGCTTTGCATAACATTATAACTTTCTCTAGCATTTCATGAAATACCTTTAATTAAATAAGTTGAAGTTGGCAACAATCATCAATACTTTTCTGAGTAAGTAAGTGGAGTTCATGGGAGCCGCGATAGCTCAGTGGTTAGTGAACTGGACTACAATGGACAAGGGGTAGGGTTCGATCCCAACCGACGGCTTCCGAGTTCACCCAGCCTTAAATGGGTACCGGATTTTTTTTCTGGGAAAGTAAAGCAGCACGGGCGTAATACCGACCACATTGCCCCAAAAATCATGTGCTGAAGGTCTGTAAAATATAGGGTCACTAACACCATATTTCCCTATACGCCACTTGGCGTGACGGGGTACTTTACTTTTACTTTTACTAAGTGGAGTTCATGTTACAACATCATTCTAGTAGTGGTAGTGGGTTTTCTTATTTATCTAATACCGCAGAAACATTAAGTGATTAATTAAGATAATAGTGTTTATTTGTTTAATTGTAAATAAGAAAATGTTAAGGTAAAATAAATCCCTTTAACAGATAGAAAATAATATCACATTTGTGGAAACTATTGTAAATGTAGAATTTGTGACCTTGAAAAGGCATACAAGTACCACAACTGCATAAATCTTTTAGATGGTGTGACTACTATTGAAACTTCTAACAGCCTTAAAATGGTAAAACAGATACTGCAGTGGTTAATTTTACATGAAATTAAATGAAAAATGGTCTGCAGAGAGGGCCTGGTGACTTGAGTAGAGAAAATGTTTATATGTACATACTCTTCTCATTTTGCTATGTTCACTTATAAATGAACTATGGTTTATGAAATGCAGAACAAGTATATGTAATGACTGGTATGCTGCCATCAAACCAGTAAATAAGGTATTAAGATTGCTGCTATTTTTTCAGATTAGGCACATGGGAGAGTAGCAACTAACAATTACACACACATGTTTATTATGTTTTAAATATATTTTTCTTTGCAAGTGATTAACATATTTTGTTAGTATTCAGAGTGCTTTATTTTAGTATTCAGTGTTTATATATGTGAGGATTTCCTAGAAACTATTTCTTTTATTTAATAAATATTGAAACAGAAATTCTCATCAATTACAGTATGTCTGATGAAACAGAGGAAGTTGTGAAAGTACTATTCGATTATAAATATTCTGATGACAATGGTCAAATACAAATTAAACAAGGGGATGTTTACAGACTTATAGAGAAAACTAATAGTGAGTGGTGGCAGGTCTATGACCCAACTGATGCAAACGGGGAGTCTTTCTTTGTACCAGCCCAGTATGTAAAAATTGTTTCTGAGAGAAGTCCATGGAAAACTCTTTCTGACTTGGACAAATTGTTAACATTTGGGGCAGATGAAGCAAATGATGAATCAGAAAATGAAAGTGAAAAACGTCTAGATGATTCAGGCTTGATACAGTCAGATGGTGCAAATCAAGCGGTGTTTCAAGAAGATATTAGGACAGACGATTATGCAAATTTTCCACCTGTTGCATCCAGCACAATAGATGAAGGAGAATATGTCAATTTGGATCGGTTTAGAGATGCAGCTGGTATTCCAAGTTTGGTGAGTAAAAGCTTTGATAATATATGATTGTTTCTATATTGTTTATATTTTTGCCTCTCCATTGTTTTAAATTACCAGAGTGCTACAGTTATATTTCTTTTGTTGACTGTCATGTCTTGCTGTTTATCTCACCTCATTCATCAAAAAAAGGCAATCCATCCCGACTATCTTTATTTATCAACATGTTCCTCTCTGGCCTTATTTGTCCTTTGCTCCTGGTCATAATTTTTTATGTTGTCTTTAAACATCTTCTTTTAATCAAGGTCTGTATCTTTCAAAGTTACCTTTTCTATTAATTTAGTTGTCTTTAAAGGCTCCTGTAAGGGACCATGAAGCTTGTGTTTAATGTAGTTCTATTCGAGTGTTTCTATTTGAGTGTTGGGCCAGTGTGCATCTCTCAAAGCATTGCACTGGCTGCAGTCTTGTAGTGTGAGTAATGCAGTTTGTGGTACTTGTCCACATCTACATTTGCATGTTTTTGTTTCCAATCTTGAGCTTAGTGTACACATGATTCTGAAGTAGATTGTGTTCAGTTCTTAGCTCAAAGATAATGACCATAATCTTTTAAAGGTAATGACCATAATCTTTTGGTGAAGCAGGTGGTAATCATCATACTGATTTTTGGTGTACTTGGCCATTGTTATCATATTGACCTTTTGTTGGTATTTGTTAAGTTTAGCTATTCTATTTTGCAATCACCTCTGACCAGTATGTCCACTTTATTTTCTGGTATAACACAATGGGATGGGATCCACTATTGTACATCTCTTTGGCTACATACTTTTTGCAATATTTCTATCAGTTATTGTAGTTTTTTTATGCTCATGCCTCAAGGACTGATTTGT
The DNA here is from genome assembly GCA_032433765.1 of Megaustenia siamemsis. Classification (NCBI taxonomy): domain Eukaryota; kingdom Metazoa; phylum Mollusca; class Gastropoda; order Stylommatophora; family Ariophantidae; genus Megaustenia; species Megaustenia siamemsis. The sequence continues at coordinate 50,619,081 of JAVIAB010000092.1, forward strand.
ATCTGTTGTACAGCTCCATATGGCTCAAAGTCGGAGTTGTATGGTTCCTCTGCTGCTATGATGATGGCTTTAGTTTCAGAGTCAAAGTTTGTACAATGTTCCCCTGTTGGAATACTGATGATTATCCCTGCCCCTCCCATTTTTTATTGCATCTGTTGATTCATCTGTGTATATATGTATCCATGTTTACTTGAGTACTCCTCCATTAGCATACTTAAGATTGCTACTCTTCTTTTAATGTTGTTATGCTGTTTACCAGTATTTACATTTTTTTACTTCTGTCATAACATTTAGTAGCAAGTGTGTCATAGTGTAGGATATGTAACATATGATCTGAAGTATCATTCCTAAGCACATATTAAAAATCAAATTTTATGCAGTTTCTTTGTATCTCTTCTGTTATTTTCCATGTTTCTGATCCATACAGTAGGACCTGTTTTGAACACTGTAAATTTGGCTGTTAAAGACATTTTCTTGACTTTCCAGGTATCCAACAGTAAACTGGCTATCTTACTTTCCCAATTTTTTCTAGTGTATCTGCATCTATGCATCCTTCTCTCTCAATGATAATACTAAGATAAATGAATTCATTCAAGTCTATCAGCATCTGGTCTTCTAAGGTAATAAAATTAGTGTTAACTGTGTTTATTCTAAGAACTTAACATTTTATTAATCTATTTAGGTTCAGTCTGTGTTGATATATATATATGTATATATATATATATCTATATATATCATCAAGTACCGGGCCTGTTGGCATAGGTGATCATGTCTCTCCACAACTTTCGATCTCGACAGTTATCATTTCTGTTGTTGACCTTCTGCCAAGCCATTCTCTTAAACTGTCTGGTATTTTTTCTTTTTGTTTCCCTCTATCTCATCGTCCCTCAATTTGTCCAGTTGTTACAATATATATATATATATATATATATATATATATATATATATATATATATATATATATATATATATATATATATATATATATATATATATATATATATATATATATATATATATATATATAGGGTGTTTATAAAGTCTCACTACACTTGGTATCTAGGTCAATTTGAAAAAAAATGTTTATGACGTCATCACAATATGTGCTCAATGGTAAGTTCACTTGTTGCGACAGTTTTCTTAATGACTTGTCTGGACTTTTAAGGATTCTGTCTTGGATATCTAAACATATTTCATCATTCACAGCAGGCCTACCAGATCGTGGAGCATCTTCCACATTTCCAGTAGCAATAAACTTATTCAACAAATTTCATTGACAGTGGGAGCACATATTGTGATGACGTCATAAACATTTATTTTTCAAATTGACCTAGATACCAAGTGTAGTGAGACTTTATAAACACCCTGTATATATATATATATATATATATATATATATATATATATATATATATATATATATATATATATATATATATATATATATATATATATATATATATATGACCTTTTATGTCTTCATAGATGATTGGAAACAGGAGATGTAGATCTTCAATAGTAATTGCCTGGCTCTGATTTGCCAAGCAGCCTCTCTCATGGCTGATTTAGCCAATTTTGAAATTGCAGGTGCAGCTGTAGAAAAACCAAAACAGTTTTATGTCCAAAGTGTTTCACGTCTTTTCTCTTGCTTCTCTTTTCTTCTATCATTTACTTCATATCTTTTTCAAATGTTCTTATGTCATTACTTATATTTTTTTCCCATGTGCTACTATCATTTGCCTACTCTTCATAGCCTTTCTCTCTAACAGAGAATTAACTCTGGGATGTCTTGCAGACACATTTGTAAATGCAGTTTTAGTCTAACTGTAGGCCACTTCCCATCTGTAAGTTCCCTTTACATTTGCTTAGGGATGTGTTCATTGTTCAGTTCTAACTTATCACAGCCACCTTAGTCATTGTCTCCTTAATGTGGTCATAATGCATGAAAGTCTAGAACGCTGCAGGACATCTGAATTGGTTACTTTTTCCTACTATTTAATGTTTTTCATAACTTTCTAAGGCAGCACATCAGGAAGCTGTTTAGTCTTGTTTTTTCATCATGTTATGGTTCTTAACAAGCAAAAAAATATGGACTAGATTTAAATATCAAAAAGACTAAAACTATGATCATAAACAAAGAAAATTCTCAAGACCTACAATTAAATATCACAGTGGAGGGAATACATCTGGAGACAGTCCAGAGCTACAACTACCTGGGACATACTATAACCAATGATGGAAAATGTAAAATTGAAATGAACAAAAGAATAGGTATGGCAAAAAGTAATTTTAATGCCATGAAAAATATACTAACAACAAAACAAATATCAGCAGGGCTGAAACTAAGAATGGCAAAATGTTACATCTTCTCAGTATTCCTGTATGGTGCAGAAACATAGACATTAGACAAGAAAACAGAACAGAAAATTGAAGTCTTTGAAATGTGGATTTATAGAAGAATAGGTAGAATTGGATGGAAAGAAAAGAAAACAAAAGATGAAGTTTTAAAACAACTGAAAATAAAAAGAGAACTACTAAATACAATTAAGACAAGACAAATGAAATTTTGGGGCATGTTAAAAGACACAACAGCCTACTAAAAGTAATATTGGAAGGGAAAATACAAGGTAAAAGAGGCAGAGGCAGACCAAGACTAACATGGACGAGTAACATCAAAAGTTGGACAAGTCAATCTATGACAGCCTGCACCATCAAAGCAAGAAACAGAGTTGAATGGCGATCCATGGTAGCCAACCTTCGTTGCGGAGAAGGCACTCGATGATGATGATATGGTTCTTATATTCTATGTGTCAATTTTGAAAGTGGTATTTTTCTCACTCATCACCATTTTCTTAGGGTTTCAGTCCATGCTGACACACCTGGTACCCACCGAATTCCAATGTTTACATTATCGGTGTTGGGTAACTTACATGAGTCCATAAAAATGAGTACAACCAATCCTTCACTGTGAAATAACACTATTCATATCACTGCTGAATGAATACATTTTGACATCAATTTACCTGTTTCAGAGGGTCAGTCTTTTTAAATACATGTTACTTTGAAAGACAATGCAATGTATAGTAAAGGCCATCATCTTGAAATAATGTGAGATATAAACACAATGTACTGATATGGTTGACAGCTTATTACTCTTTTCTTGCATATGTTGTTGGTCGTGTGTCGGAATACTGAAATTTCTGCAAAATAATATCTGTACCCCTGGAGTCCTTGTTTTTTGCTTTGCATAATTTTTTTGGTAATCCCTGGTGTTCTATATTCCATTTGTTCTTGACAAACCCCTTTTTGCTTCCTCGTAAGTTGTATTTGTATCTGGCTGGTGTAATTTGCCACCTTCTTTTGCCAAATTTCACATTGTTTCCAGAAATTCTGCTGTTAGGGGGAATCCACTAAATCACAATTTTTCTGCACCACTGGCAGAGCTTGTAGTGTATTTCACATAGATCATTCAGGTCTTCGTTTCCTTGACTCTTCAGTGCTGATTAACTACTGATAGAGCATCTGTGAGGAATCAAATTTTTTCTTCTTTAATCTTCTCTTTCCAGAGACTTTTGGCTGGAGTTTCAGAGCTTCTGCCTTAAAGTTACTTGAATACTCTCCTGTTTTGACAGATAGTCTTTCTTGTGTTCCATTTTTTAAGACTCATGAAAATTCCGTAAAACCATTTTCTGCTGTATTGGTTGCTGACCCATCTATGTGCACATGCATCCAGGAGGAGTTTGGATTGTGTTTTTCTGTGTTTCTTAATATTCTTCTTTTTCTCTGTTCTCCAATGTGACTGTTTTTATGCAATATGTCAGGGATGCTTTCTGCTAGGTCAGGAAGACACAATTTTCTTCACAGTGGGTGTTTGTATGTATTATTAAATGGTTTATTTGTCTTCATTGCCTTTATTGAGTCTTCTTTCTGAATAGCTTTTGTTGATTGCACAAAAGTTGTTCCACTTTAGTCTAGGGTAATGGCAGATGTAGGGAACAGGTAAATAATTGCAGTGCTGCTGTAAAGCTGGTAGCAGGAGCAAATAGTGGGGTGTAACATACACTCCTACAAGGTATGGTGACAGCTTTACAAAAAAGGAACACAATAAAATACTGACATTTTGGCCAACATGCTGCCTTCTTCAGAAAGTGAGAAAAGAAAAGAAACGGACAACAAAATAAAGATAAACTCTACGATGGCGAACAGGACGAATACAGGTGTAAAATACAGTGAAAGGGAAGGGTTCTAAAAATATGTAACCGTAGCCGGCAACCTCTAGCAACTGTCGCTAGTTTGCATTGGAGAATCGCCTTATAGTCCAATTTGGTTCGCTGACCCCACGTGGCATGAATGTATCTCACTTGTATACATAGTTTCCCTTTAATCTCTCCTTCCTTATTGCTAGTCTTCTTCGCTGCCCATGTTTGGGTACTTTAGTTCATCCACTATACAGTGCTATTCATAGCTCTCCACTAGACCCCACTGTGATACTTAGGTGGTCTTATCTACCTCTTTTGTCTATGCTACTTATCTTTCACATGTTTCTTATTGTAACCCACTCTCAGACATATCAATAATTTCACCTTTCGAGTACCTGTTATTCTTCTGTTTTATTCTTTCTCCTTTGTGTATGCACACTGACCTCAGTGTGTATTCTTCTGGTTATGGGGACGTTATGCACCATTCTGCACATATATAATTGTCCTTGTATGGATTTGCATATGCATGCATGTGCTCATATGTATGGGTACAGGTATGCTTGTATGCATAAGTATATATGCGCGTGTGTGTGTATGTATGTATATATATATATATATATATATATATATATATATATATATATGTATATATATATATGTATATATATATACACATATATGTGTGTGTGTGCACAGTTATGTTTGTAAATGTGTATATATATGTGTGTGTGTGTGTGTGTGTGGGCAATTATGTTTGTATATGTATATATGCACATTTTTCTGTGAGTGTATACATGTATGTGTGGCCTCTTAGATACTTATAGACATTGTCAGTATATTTTTAGTCACGGTAACCTAGACAGTGTACCCCCCCCCACTCGCATATTTTTAGAACTCCTACACGGTTTGACCCTTTGACCAGCAGGGTAATTACAGCGTACAACCGTGAATGTCTCTCTTTCTCGTTCCGGCCAGCCACGGTCATGACACGGGGAAGAAATTTTTCTTTTCTTGAACCAGTTTTATTTTGTTTTGGATGTTTCATTACTAGTTAGCTATGTAGGATTAGTTTTATTTACTTACACTTCTGTGTGTGTGTTGTTTGTTTGTTCCTGCTGAAGGCCAACTGAGCTGAAACGTCATTCCAATTTGTGTCGTTTATCAATCATGTAAAGCTTTTACCATTTTTTTCTATATTTTTTTCAATTCTCCCTTCTAAAAATATGTGGATGTGGGTACAAGATCCCAGACTTTACTATTACTTTTACTATATTTTATACCTGTGTCTGCCCTGTCAACCGGCCTTATCAATTACAGTCCAGTCGGTGCCTGACTAAGCTCCAAACTACATAGTAAAGTAAAGTACCACCATCACGCCAAGTGGTGTATAGGGAATATGTCCCTTTGTAGTCCAGTTCACTTACTACTGAGCTATCGCGGCTCCCCCCAAACTACATGGTAGCGTGGTAGTGACTTTTTTTCCTTTTTTTGATAGTCATCAAACTGCAGTCATTGTTAGATGAGCATCAGTGGTTTGCATCATGTAATCACTTGAACAAGATGGCCATGAATTTTGTGGACAAAGCATTTTTATGCAGCAACATAGAACATAGTTAACACAGAATATGGTAAACTACCACAGTTAAGGTAGTCTATCTTTCGTTGAAGCTAGAAATCTCAGAAGAGATGTTTGTGTAAAAGGAAAAGTCTAGGAAGATCACCTATGTATCACAGTCTCAGAAATATTAGAACAAGTTCGTTGTGCTTGAGCAGCATTCAAATTTAGCCTTAAAAATGCATAACAAGTGCAAGTTTGGAATTGTAAATGGCAACAGAATTGAAAATTCTGTGAAAAACTGACTTATTACAAAATTAAGCTAAATGAATAAAATGTCTCATAACTGCTAAAATAATGTTCAACAAGCTTTAGAGCGATTGAGATAACTATTGTATTGACATCTTTAAATTGCTGATACAAACTTCAAGACTTACTCAACAAAACTATGTAGTTATAATAGATTGGGTTGTTTAAAATGTTGATCTATTTCTTTTGTAGTCTATCTATCTATTGTCCTTTCAAGTCAAAAGCAGCACATAAGACAGACATTTTAGACTCTCTATGTCTGACAATCTTTGTTATCAAATATCAGACCTTGTACAGGACCTGCTTTGTATCTTGCCACATGTCCTTTTTGGGTGAGCCACTAAATCTCTGCAAGAGAGCTGATATTGCTGTTCTTGCCCCCTGCATCCACTGTTCTTTTTTAGTGTTTCTTTAGGTCTGCCCCTTTCTTTTACCCACTTTTACCTTATTTCCTTTGTAGAACCCTGCACAATTGAGTCACTATATAGTATATAGGTAAAAAAAAAGGTTATTACATTTAATTTTTTTTTATGTTTAAATACTCATAAATTTGTACATAAAGTCACACATACAATAATATTTAGCCACACATTCTTGCTTATTTCAGGCTGTTGAAGAAATTTCTGAATTAGATGAAAAAATTAAATTGTTTAAGCCACCAACAGTACCACAAGAAATAATTCAAGGGACCATACCACCACCTCTGCCTTCAGATGAAACATTTGTGAGGATACTTATGAAAGATCAGCCATGGGATATTTATAAAGAAAGTACTTTAGGAAGAATTTATTTTGTAAATCGAGAAACAGGAGAAAGAACATGGAAGCCTCCAAGAAAAGCTGTCCCACTTGCGGATCAGGTTGGTTATATAAATTATTAATGAAATGTATTATGTTTCAGTTCTCTAATGTTGATTTCTGCATTAAAGTCAACCAGATGTTCCACACAGTTTGACGTTGGTGCTACTGAGTCAGTGCGCCTGGCAGCATTCTACTTTGCAACTCAAGTGTTATGAGACGACCTTTCCCTTTTGTGAAATCGATATGCGGTTTATGTAATCACAATTAGAGAGCTGTTCAATAACTGTCATTGGATTTGTTCAGCACCAATTACTTATAAGTTACAGCTCCTTAATTAGGGATTGTTCTACCAAGTCAACCTAAGATTACACCTTAGGAATTCTGGGCCATCACTATAGTTTTTATCGTCCGTTTTTTTGCTGCATTCTCTAGAGTTGATCAGGTGAAGTGTGTGCTATATCATCATGATGGTATATCTCTAAACCAGCTGCACGCTCACAATGAAGAGCGAAACGATGGAGTTTCATGTTAGTCTAGAGGGATGTTGTATAGATTCAGGAGAGCTATGAGAACGGGAAGGACTTGTGAACCAGTTTATTGTTTACCATTGTGGGTCTTGCTGGGGAGAGATCTGAGTGTTTATGGGCTGTTATTCTATGTGTGATGAAGATAATCCAATAATAACTAACTATTGATGAAATGTTTAAACCAGGAAATTATTACCGTATCCAATCTCTGTGTGTTGTCTTGGGTAAACTCACAGCTATGTAGCAAAAGCCCAAAGAAAATACTATTTTTGGAACTTCAAATGAAACATTTAAATAGTAGTAATTTTTACTGTGGTATCATTTAAATATGACCCACAGATAGGAATCGTAATCTAGTGTTAAATCTTCCATAGCTTATCACAGCTTTCTTCAATAGTCAGTGAGTCTAGCCCAGCTTAATAATATTGACTATTCTGCACTATTCAATCCCTGTAAACATGGTATTCCCAGGTTGGCAATCTCTGTAAACATGGTATTCCCAGGCTGACAATCTTTGTAAACATGGCATTCCCAGGTTTGCAATCTATGTAAACACGGTATTCCCAGGCTGGCAATCTCTGTAAATATAGTATTCCCATGCTGGCAATCTCTGTAAACATGACATTCCCAGGCTGGCAATCTATGAAAACATGGCATTCCCAGGCTGGCAATTGCTGTAAACATAGTATTCCCAGGCTGAACATGTGCCAGTGTTTTAATGCTTCTTTGTCTTAGCAGCATCAAAGGTGTGTGGAGAAGAGTGGTTTCAAAATGTCAGTTGCCAATACTAGCTGTACTTTTAATTTATGTTAAGTATTATTTTTGTCTTAAGAAAGACCCTGTTCTATCATGATCATGCTTTATAGGACATTTGATTTCCATATTTGTTTCCCCATTGGCACACTTGTGGATAAAATGGCCAGCTCTCAGCCATGATGCCTTGTCCTAAATATTTGTGACATAAGAGAGTTATTCTGAATATAAGTAGACATTAGTGCTTTCGGAGTGAAGGTCTTTGGGATTTGTTTGTTTGCTCTCACAAGATAGTGTCAAAGCAGCCAGAACACTCCCATATTGGCTCTGCTGCTCTTTCCAATAGCCAACACTGATTGTTCATGTTTCCTACTGGTTGTAAGTTATTCATTTGTGCCCACAGAGCTTGCTTATTCTACCTGCTCCCTATCTACACCCATTTAACATTCTTTTAAAAACGGACAATGAAGTGTAGTAGTCATCAGGTGGATGCAGAAGAAGCTGAAAGAATCTTCCACAGTATAAGCAGGTAAATAAAATAATTATATATATATATTATAAATATAAGAAATAAGTAAGGGTTAAAGCAAATATATGTTTTATTGTTTCTGTTGTTTTAGTCACAAACACCGCATCCAATTGTGCCAGCATCATCATCATCTCAGCAGATCAAGGATGAATGGTCAGGTCTCCCAGCAGAATATGACCAAGTGCATGACAATGGCAATATTTATTTTATTCACAAAGGCACACAGGAAAAGGTAATCTACAAAACTTGTTTATTTACTTTTGCACTTTCATTGATGTCATGCTTTCTGTAGATGATTGGTTGGAGAGTGGGGTGTGTGTGCGCATGTTTTATTTGTCACGCCTCTGTTTGAAATGAAAGCCAGACAAGCCAGAAAAACGTGTGCATTGATGATTACCATAACAACTAAAATCTGTTGTTCTGGTAATTTCTTTAAATTTGTTTTTGAAACAAAACTTCACAAATATTTGTTTTATGAAAAGGACAATTTTAAAAATGGTTTCTGTTCACTTCTGCATCATATATTGACACATTACTGCTCTGCTTTCATTCACCTTTTTGAAGCAAAGCATTAAAAACTTGTGCTCAAGACAAAACCCCAAAAAATAAATTACATATTATTATTTCTGCCACTATTGGTAGCAGCAGATAAATGTCATATGTTTATAAAGTTGATTGTTAAATTTAAACTAGCTGATATGTTTTTACAGCAATGCTTTTTTTTCCCCCTAGTTTGATATAATATGAATAACAAAGCATGTTCTTAAACCCTTCATTTTTTTAACTCCTTAGGTGCTTTCTTAAATAATTATAAACATTACCAAAGCACAAGACATTTCTTTGCATTAAGCAAATTAAAGTAATAGTTTTACGCTTTGAAAATTGCAGTTTCAATATAGTTAAAGTAGTCCTGTATTCAATTATAGCATTTTTTTAAATTATAGGAGTTTGGATAAATATATTTCAGTTCAGGGTCTCTTATAGCTTTTTGTGTATCTCTGATGTCAACTTTAGTTGCAAATTCATCTGAGTCTAGAAATAGTTCTTTAACTTCATTAAGAAATGATAGTGTTGAAACTGCTGTTGCATTTGAACGCTATATTTGTCTTTTTTATATTTATTACTTGATTTTCTTGTCTGTTTATGCTACTGACAAAACTGCGATGCCTTTTTATGTGCATTTGTATTTTTGCCTTATGGATAGGGCAACTTTTTTGTCTTGAGAATTTGAGAATCACAGGAAAATTATTTATTTACAGCAGAGTTGGTTTATTTTTTAACTTTTTAAATTTAACCTTGAAGCTACTTTTAATGTTAGTCTAATCTGTTTTCTAAATATAAAAAATAATAGTAAAATATTTTTTAAAATAATCTTTGTGAATTACCCGTCCCACTCATTCCTACCCTCCCTCTGTCTCTCTCTTCTCTATCTTTTTTATTTAATTTTTCATCATCATCATTGAGTGCCGTCTCCGCAACGAAGGTTGGCTACCATGGAGCGCCATTCTGCTCTATCTCTTGCTTTGATGGTGCAGGTTGTCATCGGTTGATTTGTCCATCTTTTGATGTTACTCGTCCATGTTAATCTTGTTCTGCCTCTGCCTCTTTTACCTTGTATTTTCCCCTCCAGGATTACTTTCAGTAGGCTGTTGTGTCTTTTAACATGGCCCAAGAATCGCATTTGTCTTGTTCTAATTGTGTTCAGAAGTTCTCTTTTCATTTTTAGTTGTTTTAAGACTTCATCGTTTGTTTTCTTTTCCTTCCATCCAATTCTACCTATTCTTCTATAAATCCACATTTCGAAGGCTTCAATTCTCTCTTCTGTTTTCTTGTCTAATGTCCATGTTTCAGCACCATATAGGAATATTGAGAAGATGTAACATTTTGCTATTCTTAGTTTTAGCTTTGGTGTTATTTGTTTTGATGTTAGTATGTCCTTCATAACATTAAAATTACTTTGTGCCATTCCTATTCTTTTGTTTATTTCAGTTGTACATTTTCCATCACTGGTTATAGTATGTCCAAGGTAGTTGTAGTTTTGAACTGTCTCAAGGTCTATTCCTTCAATTTTGATATCCATTTGTGGGTTTTGAGTATTTTCTTTGTTTATGATCATAGTTTTAGTCTTTTTGATGTTCATATCTAGTCCATATTTTTTGCTTGTCGTGTTTATTTCATTAAGTAATTGTTGTAGGTCTTTAGGATTTTCTGCTAGTAGTACAGTATCGTCAGCATATCTTAGGTTATTGATTATCTTTCCATTAATTTGTAGGCCTGGCATCTCTATGATGTTTTTAAAGATTTGCTCAGTGTATAGATTGAACAAGCTTGGTGATAGCTCTTTTTATATCAATGGGTGTAGAGAACTCTTTGTTATATTTTATTATTGCTGTTTGCTCCCAGTATAGATTGCATATTAGTCGTATATCCATGTAATCTAGATGTATCTCTTCTAGGCATTCTATAAGTTGTTTGTGGTGTACTCTATCAAAAGCTTTGGTGTAGTCTATGAAGCATGCATATATTGGTTTGTTTACTTCTGTGTATTTTTCGATTAATGTTCTCATGCAGAATATGGCTTCTTTTGTCCCGCTATTTTTCCTAAATCCAAATTGCTGCTCATCTAATTCAGTATTGATTTTATTCTGAATCCTTCCTTGTATAACTTTTAGCAAGATTTTTGTAACATGGCTCATTAGGCTTATTGTTCTAAAGTCACTGCATTCAACTGCACCATTCTTTTTAGGCAATGCAATGAAAGTTGATGTTTTTAGTTCATTTGGTAGGTATCCTGTGTGGTATATGTCGTTGCATATGTCTGTAATCACTTCAATTTAATTTTTAAAAAAGTTAAATTTAGGGATCAGAAAATGTAAGTGTAAATGTTTTACTATTATTAAATTTAAGGGTTGAGTGCTGAGATGAACTTTTCTGGTTTTTTGAGTTTTTTTTTTCTGACTACAAATGAAACTGGTTCCATGGATAGAATAGAATAAAATAGAGTGATGCTTAATAAGTAATCTCTAGTGTCAATGCGGTATAGAAGAATAATATAAGATCATTTTCTTTTTAATATTCATGTTTCTTGCAGAATGGTTAAATCCATTTTTTTTTTCCATCACAAAATTGAAACACAGATGTTTTGATGTGCATATCTTATTTCGTACACTTTTTCCAATGATTGTGTATGTGGTATCACTGCAAACGAATTAAAATCCATAATTGTTCAACTGCCTGTGCCAGCGTAATCATCCGAATCTTATCTCCCAAACAAAGAAAGGTAACTGTAGTCCCCATCATAGAGTCTCAGCACATCCCAAAAGAGATAAGGCGAAACCACGCAGAAAGTGAATACAGCCAACTGTTCCCTGTCATACGATATCATTCATCGAAAGCAATTGGGATATCGAAACATGATCAAAACGGATGAGACACACAGCTCACAGTGTGCACAGAGCACTTAACTCAGTAGCTCCTGCAACAAGCCGGACTTGGAATATGAGGAAACTGCAACAAGGAACACTTTTCATGCATAGCCTTCAATTGTTCCCGCCGCCTATCCACCATATACCGGGAGTTCACGTCCTCTTGAAAATGATGATCGTCTTATTTTTAAAAATGTATAGCGCTTGATGGTGTTAGGCCATCTTTGTTGACTCCAATTCCGAACATATAGACACACAGTTAGTCGTCAGATTATCCCCATCGCACATCAAACAACCGACCGTAAGATTAGCGTACGGCCGGTCTAGGGATTTATGATGAACCATTACGATGACCTAGCACACAAAAAATGTCGTACACACAATTTCGAAGTGACACAAGCATTGAAGACAAGTGACTACTATTTTGAAACACTAAAGAATACATGTTTATACCATGCTATGGTAGTTTGAAACAATATAAAACAATTCACATACAAAATATATGATAAAATTGTTGACATGTTAAACTTTATATATTCTAATGCCATCACTATAATAACCTTCCATAGCGGGAGACCGTCCAACACTTTGAAATATTAGTTTAGCATATATTAATTAGACTGATGCCTTGCTTTATAATTTCCACTATTGAGATTGCATAGTCACTATTTGCTTTGTTTTGTCTGTCCTTGTTGGTAATCTGAAAACATTTTTTATACCTATACTATAAAATACTTTGATTTTGTTACCATATTTCAATATTGATTTTGTTAAGTTCAGTATTTAAGTTTCACAGGTTTAACTGTGTTCTGCATTTAATTCAGTAGATTGTAATTTAAAATAAAAAGTTATTATAAAATTCTCAGTGTAATATTATGCCATAGGTTCAAAAGGTGGGGGTAGAGGACATATATAACTGAATATCTACAGGTTCAACCTACAGGCAGACAACACTTCATATATAATGAGTTCTTTATGTTTTTGCTCTAAATTGTGCAATTAATCTAAAAATATCACTATAAAGACCCCTTGCAGACCCAGGAATGGGAAAATACCATAAAGAATTTTTTTTTGTAATCACTATTCTTTTGTCATTATACATCTCTATGCAGGTGTAAAATTCATTTGTTTGCTAAATGCATATCTATCTATTGACCTTTCAAGCCGTAGCCAGCCAATAGGGTGTAGACCAAGATACTCCCTCTCTTATCTGAATTTTTGTTCTAGCAGTCTTCAATTCTTTTAAAGGTATTTTATCAAATCTCGCCATTTATCTCTGTTCTGTGCAAGCAGCTCTATCTCATTGAGGGAGCCGACTCCTGCTGCTCTTGCCTCTCTCATCAATGTTCTTCTCTCAGTGTCTCTCTGGGTCTTCCTCTTTTCCTCTTACCTGTTGTTTCCCACATGAGGGCTTGCTTTGCTATTCGGTTATTATCTCTTCTCTTCACATGTCCAACATATGACTATCATCTTTTCTTTATTACTGAAATTAGTGGTTGATTGGCGATAAATACATATAGTATGAATTATTTTACATGTATGTCAATCTGTGTTTAACTTATTTGGTACATGATTAATTGCTAAATAATATTGGATATTGGGACTGTTTCAGTGGAAGAAGTTAGTTGACAAGATAGGGCGCCAATATTATCACAAAATTGGCTCCACAGACACACAATGGACACTTCCAGCCTCCCCTGGGGCTCTTCAAAAAGAAAACTTGTCACAATCTACTGACTCATCTGTCCAGGTATTCTGTCCTGTAGTGGGGAATATAAACTTATAACGCCCCTATTCTTGCTTTAGTAATTGTAAATTTTAATTAAAACATTTATGTATTTGATAAGTTTAAATTGATACTAAATTTACTATTCGGATTACAGATTGTTGGATTAATATTTAAAAATAATTAATGGTTATTAATTTCCATTTCTTAATTTTAAACCTCTTTACTAAGTTTAAAGCAATAACTTTACTTTTATAATTAACCATACTCTAACATTCTTCTAAGTGACATTTATTGCTGTATAGTTTTAAATAAAAGTGTGGCAGAAGTTGAGTTTTATTATTGAACATATTTTAAAAATTATTTTGTAGCAAATTAATTCATCATATCTTGAGCATAAAGTATTAACTATTTTAAATTGATAATCTTGTAACAGTATTTTGATAACCATCTTTTAGATAACATTTTTGCTTTTGTGCGCGACTAATTAAATAAGTGAAATAAGAACTTGGATTATTAATATAAATATTTTCTTAATTTAGCAACTTAGTACTTGACAAATTGTGCACCAAGTATGTTTTGAAATAATAATTTTATATATATATATATAAATAAACATGTGTGTGTCCATGTAATAAAACATAATTAGAGGTGTCTATTTGCTGCCACAACTAAATTGCAATTCTGAAATAAAATAAATAATTAACTTGAAAAGAAGTAAATTAGAGATTTCTTAGAGATCGTACTATTTATTTAAAATTCTAAAGTGGTGTTTGTATTTTAAAACACTTCAATGCTTCATGTACCATATGCAACATTTGAACCTCCTATTTTATCCTTAGATAATGTCCCTATTAAGGGTGAGTTACTGTTCCTTTCACTTTAATTACTGTATCACATATCAGTTTTATCATTTACTTTTTTCAAATTGGAGGAATAATTTGACCATTTATTTTGTGAACCATTGTTGTATTCAGAAACGCTTTATTACAATTAACACTTCTTGCTTATAATTTTTTTGTGTGGTTATTTTTGGTAAACGGAGTGTTATCACCATATACTTTATTCAATACTCACCTGCAAAATTAGAAAAAAATTACTATCTTTTTTGAGTTTCTTTGACATTGTACTTATGTTTTATCTTTTGGGTTTATAAATTTTATATGTACTTTTTGCTTGATGTTTTAAAAGAAATTCTAGTGTATATTAACTGAAATGGAAAATGCTGTGAAAATCTGGAGTTTATAAATTTTGTCAAATGATAGAAATATTTTGTCATGGAAATTTGAACATTTAAACAAATAACAATTAAACAAA
This sequence comes from Megaustenia siamemsis, assembly GCA_032433765.1. Taxonomy (NCBI): domain Eukaryota; kingdom Metazoa; phylum Mollusca; class Gastropoda; order Stylommatophora; family Ariophantidae; genus Megaustenia; species Megaustenia siamemsis. The sequence continues at coordinate 50,634,221 of JAVIAB010000092.1, forward strand.
TCAGTATCTAGGAGGAAACCTAGCAGTGATTTAAGTGAAACATGGATAAGCTTAACTCTGTTTCCAAAAGAAAAAGTTGCCTGTACATCATGTTTTTGTTTAAATTAAACACGTTTGACTGATCAATAATTTTGTTTTAAAATTACCTTCAGAGAAAGAGTAATTGATTAAATCAGATATTGAAATAAGTAGAATTGGAATTTAACATTATTCAACAGTATACCATATGCTACAATTATTAAAATAACAAGCAGTGGTTTCTCAAGTTGACACAGTGTCTGCGGCAGGAGTGGATGCAACTATTGGATGACTCTAAAGTGAAAGCGTTAACTAGGGTGTACTGTCCAGGGCATGCTGGTGTACATGACAATGAAATAGCAGATAAGCTCTGGCATTGAGTGTGGCCTTACTCTGGACAAGGACATCGCCAAGTTTGTTATTTATTCCTTAAGAGAAGAGGAGGAGAATGGATGGGACAGTGATGTATATATTGAGAGACTGAGGAGTCTAAGGGTGGAAAAGGGATCAGGTTGTTTCAGTGTGCATAGTGGGAAAGACAGATGTATCTATCTATAATCAACACCTTACAGGAACAATAAGTCTGCATAAGCTTTAAAAAAATGCTGGGACAGCCCGTGGAACAGATATGGGGATGTCCCAACTGCAGTGAAACTGGTTTCATGAATAGGATATAAAAGAATAGTTTCTTAAGTACTTTCACATCTCTGGATCCATTAATCATCAAGTCTTTTTTTAATGGTTGTTGGTATTTTGTTCCTTGTTTCTGAATGTCTTGATTTTTGAGTCTTGAGATACATCTTTTATTTGGATTTGCTCAGGCATTCCACTCAGTTCCAGGTGAAATAGCATTTGACAATACTTTTAGTATCACAATCTGAATAAATCTTATGAAACATAAACGTTATTCAACTGTATTAAATATTTTTTTATTGACTGAGTGATGTAGACACTTTGGGATGTGTATATGTGGAAGAAAGGGTGGAAGATTGGAGGGAGAAGAAAACAAACAATGAGGTCTTGAGACAACTAAAGGTAAAAATAGAACTGCCAAATACAATTCAAACAAAACAATTGAGATTTTTGGGGCATGTTAAAAGACACAGCAACCTACTGAGGGTGGTCTTGGAAGGGAAGATACAAGGTGAGAGGAGCAGACCAGGACTGGCATGGATGAGTGACATCTGCAGATGGATGGGTCTGCCTGTGACAACCTGCACCATTGAAGCAAGAGACAGAACAGACTGGCGCTCCATGGTAGCCCATCTTCGATACGGAAATGGCGCTCAATGACGATGATGATCACGTAGACAGTGAACGATGCTAATTCTTGTAACGAAGTCTTTCAAATTTGAAGCAGATATACTTTTAATGCTTTAACTTCCTGTCAGTTTATCATGAATCTTTAACTGAATCAGTCAAAGAGATCTTACTATTCTAGCTGTTTAGTTGTTTGAATATTAATGCTGTAGTCTGAGCTCTTGCTACTCAACATTTTCTTTTTAACATTTATAGAACTGTTAATTTAATTACATTCAAACTGCTGTTTTAGATTATTACTGAAAGTTTCTGATGTCTTTTAAACATTTCTTTTGTAATATATGTATTAATGTTTTTTCTAAGTGTCTTCATTTCAAATAAGTAGACTTACTTTCAGATTGTTTGTTGTAATTATTTAGTTCACTGATAATTTCAGAGATCTCTCTTTTGGACTGTTATTGTTTATCCATTAAAAGACAAACAGTTTAATATTTCTTTCATTCCTGAAATTTGTATTTAATTTTTGTGGGTGAATTTTGCAACCAGTGTTTACAATTTTTAGAAATCCACATGCACGTGCGTACATACGCTACTACAAAAGAAATAAGACGCTTATCAACATTGTATAAAACTGAAACTGGTAAATAGGCACCAGATATGTGTAGTAACGAAGAGTGAGGATGAAAGTGCTGCTGTTTGCTGTTATATCAGCACTAACTGTTGTATCACATGGACCAGCTAAAAAAGGATGGCTGCAAATCCTCCATGAATAGACATTTTGTGTAACTAAACTAAGAAAATTAACCCCACTCTACAGGGGAAAAAAACCACAACATGGGTGAGTTTAGAATTGCCATTTCTGTGGAGACAGTTGAAACTTACAAAACGAAACAACACATCAGAACTAATATTGCTATATTTAGGTAAACATGCTGCAATGAGTTTGGAACAGATCAGACTATACTATTGATATCTGCCATACTTCAAAGATGCACACATAGAACATTGTTAATTTATTGATACAAAATTCAAAACTTTCCTTACAAAACCATGTAAAATAATTGCCTAAAACAGTAGTAATTTGGTTTGGACAATATATTGAAAGCGCCTGTTTCTTTTGTAGTAATTTTATTTTTATATATATATATATATATATATATATATATATATATATATATATATATATATATATATATATATATACACATACACACACAAGGTGCTGTAAAAAAGTTTCCGATCTCTGGCTTTTGCACAGGAACGGAGAACAATACAGCATTCTGCCACCAGACGGCTTTGCACAAATATTCAATGAGTCGGTATGCTAAGTAACACCATCATGGCTTCATGTGATACTGCACAACACTGCTTTATTTGTGACAACCTGCAATCCTGTCTTGCTGCAGAACAAGAAACTTGAACAAAGCGCGTGCATCAAATTCTATGCTAAAATCAGTAACACACTTCCAAATCACAGATCTTGCTTTGGCAAACATTTAGTGGGTGTGTTCTAGGTAAAGTACAAATTTGTTAATGAAATGGATGTTTCATATGTGGCCAAGAAACACTCGAAAACAATGAATGTTTTGGATAGTCTTCAACAAGCAGCACATAAAAAGATGTTGAGAAATTTTGTGCATTAATTCATGATCGTTGAAAATTAATTTAGGACATTTAGGTGGAACACTTGATTGTAGTTATGGTTTTGTTCAGGCGATTCTAACTGAAGATTTTAACATGTTTTGAATTGCTAAAAAACTGGATGATCACCATGACAATCCCCCAGCTCACACATCCATCAATGTGCATCAGTTTTTAGCTTCAAAACAGCATTATTATCATTCTATATCTTGCCTAATCTAAGTTATGCTGATGATACAGTCTTTCTTAATCGCTAAGAGTGAAAATGAGTTACAAGAAATGTTGGACATTATAATGAAAGAAAGCAAACATAAAGGACTCAGTCTTAATAGCAAAAAGACAGAGGTGATGGTAACAACAAAGAAAAAGACATCACCTCAGTGCAAAATAAAGACAAGTGGAACAATATTAAAACAGGTAAATGAATTTAAATATTTGGGAACTTTGTTAACCTCATACGGAAGATGTACAAAAGAGGTGAGATGCAGAATGGCTCAGGCAAAAGCAGCTTTCCAAAAAATGAGGAAGATACTATGCAATCCATTTTTGACAATAGAAACAAGAAAAAGAGTTCTTAAATGTTATGTAGAGCCAGTCTTAACATATGGATGCGAATCATGGACAATAGGACAACAGACAAGAAAATCACTGGAGTCTGTAGAAATGTGGTTTTACAGAAGAATGTTGAGAGTACCATGGACAGCTAAGAAGCGTAATGAAGGTGTTCTGAGAGAGGTCAAAGCAAAAAGAGAGCTAATTTCCAATATTAGGAAGAAACAATCATCATTTTTTTGGCCATGTAATGAGAAGAGAACAACTGGAATATATTGTAACAACTGGAAAAATTGAGGGACAAAGAGATAGAGGGAAGCAAAGAGAAAAAATAACAGACAGCTTAAGAGAATGGTTTGGCAGAAGGTCAACAACAGAAATGATAAATGGCTGCCGAGATAGAAAGTTGTGGAGAGACATGATCACCTACGCCAGTAGGCCCGGTACTTGATGATGATGATATCTTCCCTATTCTGGATTTGCCACCTGCAACATTTTCCTCTTCCCTGGAGTGACAGTGATTTGCCACACTAGAAGAGATTCAAGAGGAAACAACAACTGTGCTGGAGAGCCTGAAAAGGGAGAATTTTCTGACAATGGGCAAGATTGCTGGTATCGCTAAATTAGGAGACTCTTTCGAAAGTGACAGAAGCCTATAAAATTTTAAGTATGTGTGTACCATTTTGTAGGGTGAGTTTGGAAACTTTTCGTTAGCCCATCATACATACTTCCATACATTAGCAGAAAATACCAATTAATTAGACATTGCAAATTTATTTTCTAATGTTTTTTGTAATGGAATGTTTTTGTCTCATTTTCTCTGACGTGAAAATATATAGATTTATGAACATGTATAAGTATTTTTTTAGTACCACTGTCCCAGTGTAGATAAAACCTTATCAATCATGAGTTCATAGTCTTCAGCTGATATCAAATTCTAAGTAAAAAAAAAGTATGAGGTTGATATACCAGAGATGTTACAGCAATCTGTTAATTATGTGACAAAGATGTGCTAATATAGGAGTCTTTATTGCTATCCAATATAGTGGATCAAAACGCTTTTGAAGACAAATGCTTAGAATAATACTCTGTGTACAATGGAATGAATTCAAGACTGATATTGCAATAAGAGAAATGACCATGCAACCAACAATCTCATCTACAATTAGGAAGAGAAGATGGACATATGTCAGACATGTGCCAAGACTCCAAAACAGACACTGAAAAACACTTATAAGAGAAGCAAAGTTGGCAGGAATAGACTCATTAGATAAGATCAAATATCTCACCCAGAATAGAGATGAGTGGCAAAAAATACTACAAGCCTTACATCTTGTGGCGTGGGAAGGATCATGAGAGAGATATATAGTGGGTCAGCTTTGGAAACTTTAGGCTGAAGTGTAATTTGTAAGCCATCATTAACTAATAACAAACATAGCCATTGATATAAAGTTGTGGTTTGGTTTGTTTGGTCAGCATATGCCTACAAGCACATTTTTAAAAAATTGTGTACTCTTTTTTCTTCTTTCTGCCTTTGGTTATTAATAGATAAGTAGGTGATGGCTATCACATCATGGCATCTTGTAGAAGTAAGAACAGGTTTTTCTACTTTGTTCAGTATATGGTCGTTATAAGGAGCATATCATTTCTGGTTTTCATCTTTAGTATCAATGTTTTCTGCCTGTTGACTTGGTCTGTCTTACTTTCACAGTCCCTTTTAGTGTGCACTCAACTGCAGTTCTTGTGATAGGCGTTGGATCTCTTCTTTGTTCATGACCACTAGTTCCATCTTCTCCCTTTTATCACTGTGTTTTTGTGTATGTGTTTACCTATTAATTAATTCTTTTTTATTTTGCTTGGTTACGTCTCTTTTCATATATTTTTTAGTCTGTATTTTTTAAATTTATCAATAACCTAACAAATAATGTTATACTTAAAATTACTATCTTGTTATTTATGATACAACGAATTGCATGATGAGGATCAGAAAGAAGGCCATATGTATTAAACTGGTTGTTTGCTTATCAGGTTGATGTGGTTTCACATCCTGGTGAAGTCAAATGTGTACACTACCTGGCGATTACCTTGAGCATGTGGCCTCTATTTCTAGCCCATAAGTAAACACCCCCCCCCCCTTTTTTCCACAATACTCTCCAAAAAAATGAACCCATATTTTTTTTAATGTCATATTTAATGAATGTATAACATTAATAACAAATAACTAATGCTTTATTCTACCCCATATGCTATAAACATGTACTCAAGAATGTTTATAGCTGTCAATTATTTCATGAAATAAATCTATTTGAATTGGTTTTATTTGAAAAAATATAGTCTCTAATACCATTTTTCTCATACACCTGGCAAGGCATGGAGGGAACCTTTAATTTTTAATACATAAAAACACAGAAATATAATTTTGTAAGAATATTAAATTAAAAAAAAAATACATTCAATTTTGAACAATGTTTACTAGTTAGTTATTTAGCATCACTCTCATCAATATGTTGGGACAGTCCCAAAGGTATCGAGTCTTGTCCAGCAAGTGACCAACTAAATTTATGCTGATAGTTCCAGTATTTCACTAAATACACCCTACATGTTATCCCTCATTCACTAATTTTTACTTGTATCATACTTAAATCCAAACTCCAGCTTTTTTAGGTTTGCAGTTTCATTAATTCTCTTCTCTTTATTCAAGCTTGAGCCGTGATAAACAATATGTCTGTTTTTTACGTGATTATTACAGTTTTATTTTATTTTCATAGTGAGATCACACAAGTAAAAAATACTAAGGAAGAAAACTAAACTTAGAATATTAAACTCAAACTTGTTGTTAGCCCTTGCTTATGCATTTGAGGGCTGGAGGGCAATGGAAGAGATTGGGAGAAGGCTAAAAGCTCTTAAGGACAGGTGCCTAGGAGGGATGCTCTGTGAGTGGAGGAATGAGTTCAGAATTTGTAGAGATGGGAGAGGTGGCTGTACGGGGCAACGATCTTGTCTACGGTTTGGAAAAGAGGATGGTTGTGTATTAAGAGGAAACAGGAGAGTTCCATAGCAGGCTCTTTTGTGGAAAATTTTTGGAATTCAGGGGAAAAAGGAGTACCTAGAGAGGCAAGGATGGTGGGCATGGATTCATCGGATAAGATCAAGTGTTTCACCAGGAATGGAGATGGATGACGAAAAAAACACTGTGAGCCCTGTGCAACGTCTGGCAGTGCTGGAAGAATCAAGATCTTGCACTGAGATCTATAATAGACTCATCCAGGGTATCAGTGGGTGGTCATATAAAAAAAATGGTCAGTGGTATGCTGATGGTACAGCCTTAATTGCTGAGAGTAAAAATGAGCTACAGAAAATGATATGGAGAAGGTTTTAGCTCTAACATGAAAAAGACAGGAGTAATGGTCACAGCAAAGAAAGAGAATCCTTGAAAATGCAAAATTAAAGTAGATAGTACTATATTTAAAGCAGGAAATTAATTTAAATGGCACAAACCAGAACAGCTCAGGTAAAGGCTGTTATTACAAAGAATCATGCCCAACATATTATGAACAGAGAAGACTCTTGTGGAGTTTATTTTACCATTACCGACACCATGCTGGAGAATACAATCTGAATTGTGATGTCACCATCCTTGGCTGACGAATGCTTTCTTCAAATTTATTAATATTGATGTTTATAGGTGTACATAGCTGAAGAAGAAGTATTACAACGAATGGAAAAGATATTAAGGAAAGGTGCCTATTTTTGTAAGTTGAAATAAGAAAACTGGTTCTTTAGTGTATCAAGTATCAGTCATGACATATGAAAATTTATTTGGTTTTTTAAACTGCATTTTAAAGAAAGATTTACTAATGAGGCCTGGCACAAGTAGGGTAGAGTTATTGAGATCCTGGACTAAAATGTGCAAGCTACCAGTGGGCAACAGGAATCACCAGTATGCTTACATTGTGTCCTCTGTTAATTATAATTATATACCTATGGAACCGCATGAAGTGCAGTGATGTGAATGCTGCTAAATAATAGCTTATATAATATATAAATGATTTAACATAATATAAAACATGATGTAACACAATATATCACTACGCTTAGCTGTAACAACAATTAATGCTGTTGACATAACATTTATGTAAACTACATGAAAGCAGGGACTACTATTTTTGGTTTAGGTGAATTTTTTGGGAATGTATAAATGCACAGTGAAAGAGCTGATAGGCTAGCTTCAGGTTTGGAGATGAAAGATATGTTCAGCAGCAACATAATTAAAGCTTTTCAACGATTGCATGTTGGAAATTGACATAGATATTTGCGAGCATATTGTCTTGAGACCATTGCAGTTTTGAATGTAACAGTAAACAAATAATGATGACCCGCAAGGGCGAACTAAGTATGTGCACAACCTACAAACTGGAACAGTCCACATGTAAACACAAAGTGACTGACCACCAATGGATCTGCCACAATGCAGTGATATCAACTCTATTGTTGTCAGCAACAATGAATAATAAATCTCTTAAACTAAATTCTTTTTTTCTTTTTAAATGATGTTTTCAAAATGAGTGTCGTTAGGACAGTTTTTTTTTAAAAATGGCAGTTAAAAATGCAGTTTCTGAGTTGGGTTTAATTTATGCTAACTTAATACTTTGACTTTATAGTATGAACAGTTTCTGATAATATCTTAGTACAAATTTTTGTATATAAAATGATGAGTATATTATTTTTAAAATCATCTTTATTCAGTTGGTTTTTGGTTTCCTTGAACCACAATGCAAATCTGAGCTCTGAAATAATTATCCCAAAATATGTTACTTAGAATGGCTTCATCTGATTGGTTGATTTTACTTCTGGTTTATTGATATTTTAGTTTTCTAATTGGTTTTTGTTATATTTAAATGCATAATTTTTGTTATATATAAATGCCTAATTTATGGATATTTAAATTTGTTGACATTATATACATAAGACAAGAATATGTTTATAGAAATCTTTGTCTCTGTCATTCCTTTGTAAGGTCCACGTTGTCTTATCTAGGGATTAAAGAACACACAAAATGCTATAAGAATGACATATTTATTTCCTTCCCTTAGTAATACAGTAAGTCATTGCATTTGTCATTTGCTTATGTTAAGTTGCAAAAACAAGTAAAATAATAATTATTTATTGTTGATTATAATTTTGTTTAGTAGTAGTTACCAAATGAGAAGAAGAAGAATTATCTGTTCATCACAATTCAGCTGACTTGCCAGGTTGTAGTTTTTAAAATAATAAACTATGCTCTATTTCTATATAAAAAAAGTAAAAAGTAAAGTACCCCCGTAACGCCAAGTGACGTATAGGTAATATGGTGTTAGTGACCATAAATTTTACAGACCTTCGGCACATGATTTTTGGGGTAATGAGGTCAGTATTATGCCCGTGCCGCTTTACTTTCCCAGAAAAAATCCAGTACCCATGAAAGGCTGGGTGAACCCAGAAGCCATCGGTTGGGATCGAACCCTACCTCTTGTCCTTTGTAGTCCAGTTCACTAACCACTGAGCTCCTCTATTTCTATATCCTTTATTGTAAATAGCGCAGTATTTGTTTTAATCAGCGCCCACAAGAACCACATGGTAGACCCCAGAATCCAGAAAATAGAATAAATTCCATACGTTTTTTATTTATTTAAAAAAAAAATGTAAATAAAACTTCAAATTCTCATATTTTATTATAACATTACCATTATGATATTTATGGACTTGCTTTGTGGACAGAAAATTTGGAGTATCAGACAAAAGCATGTGAGATAACATCATATTTATAGAAACCAAATGTATACAAAATTCAAGATCGACACCTCAACTACATATACATGTGGACAGGCGCCCCAGACTGCTGAACACATACTTCAAGACTGCACTGAATATAGGAGACTGAGGAAAATCCATTGGCCTATAGCTACAACACTACAGACAAAACTATATGGCCAACTGCAAGAATAAAAAAGACAGTAAAATTTATACAGGAAACAACATTGCAGATATAGACAATACTTCAGGTGAATGAAAGATATAAACCAAATCAAAGGTGGATAATCAGAAAATTGATAATTGTTGAAGTTTTTGCCAAAAAAGGTGAGATCTTGGGAAGAAAAGCAAATATAAGACAATTTCCAATTTCTTTAGTATTAATGTATCGTATAATTTAAGATGCACTCAAAAATAAAGAGAATGACTAATAAAAATAAAAAAGCCACAGAAGGTGGATGCATTGCAGACAAAAAAGGAAAAATGCTAACAGACAATAAAGATATAATAGATAGATGGCAGGAATATATAACAGAACTATTTTATGATCAAAGGGACAAGAAACCAATTATAAAATGTACATCAGGCTATACAATCTTAAAATCTGAGGTGGAAAAAGCTATAAAAACAATGAAAAGGGAAAAGCAGCAGGACCTGACAATATACAGATAGAGATGTGATACAGGCACTTGAAGATTTTGTCTTTGAAGTAATTACATACATATGCAACAACATATACCACACAGGATACATACCAAATCAACTAAAAACATAAACTTTCATTGCATTGCCTAAAAAGAATGGTGCAGTTGAATGCAGTGACTTTAGAACAATAAGCCTAATGAGCCATGTTACAAAAATCTTGCTAAAAGTTATACAAGGGAGGATTCAGAATAAAATCAATACTGAATTAGATGAGCAGCAATTTGGATTTAGGAAAAATAGCGGGACAAAAGAAGCTATATTCTGCATGAGAACATTAATCGAAAAGTACACAGAAGTAAACAAACCAAAATATGCCTGCTTCATAGACTACACCAAAGCTTTTGATAGAGTACACCATAAACAACTTATAGAATGCCTAAAAGAGATACATGTAGATGACATAGACATACGACTAATATGTAATCTATACTGGGAGCAAACAACAATAATAAGATATAACAAAGAGAACTCTACACCCATTGATATAAAAAGAGGAGTAAGACAGCAATGCATCCTATCACCAAGCTTGTTCAATTTATATATACACTGAGCAAATCTTTAAAAACATCACAAAGATGCCAGGCCTACAAATTAATGGAAAGGTAATCAATAACCAAAGATATGCTGATGACTCTGTACTACTAGCAGAAAATCATAAAGATCTACAACAATTACTTAATAAAATAAACATGACAAGCAAACAATATGGACTAGATATGAATATCAAAAAGACTAAAACTATGATCATAAACAAAGAAAATACTCAAAACCCACAAGTGGATATCAAAATTAAAGGAATAGACCTGGAGACAGTTCAGAACTACAACTATCTTGGACATACTATAACCAGTGATGGAAAATGTACAACTGAAATAAACAAAAGAATAGGAATGGCAAAAAGTAATTTTAATGTAATGAATAACATACTAACATCATAACAATTAACACCAGGGCTAAAACTAAGAATAGCAAAATGTTATGTCTTCTCAACATTCCTATATGGTGCAGAAACATGGATATTAGACAAGAAAACAGAACAGAGAATTGAAGCCTTTGAAATGTGAATATATAGAAGAATAGGTAGAATTGGATGGAGGAAAAAGAAAACAAACAAAGTCTTAAAACAACTAAAAATGAAAAGAAAACTACTAAACACAATTCAAACAAGACAAATGCGATTTTTGGGCCATGTTAAAAGACACAACAGCCTTCTAAAAGTAATTCTGGAGGGGAAAATACAAGGTAAAAGAGGCAGACTAAGACTAACATGGACGAGTAACATCAAAAGATGGACAAACCAGCCTATGACAACCTGCACCATCAAAGCAAGAGACAGAGCAGAATGGCACTCCATGGTAGCCAACCTTCGTTGCAGAGATGGCTCGACGATGATGATAATTTGAGAGTTATTAACACTTGAAGCATTATTTCTTTTATCACATACAAGTTACATTTTTGAGAGCACATACCTGACAATTCATAATTTCCATCTCCATATTGAAGTCTGGTAATTATGAATCACCAAATTATCTGTCATCTTGGAAATGCATTTAGAAAGATTATTACTTATGTTAAATTCTCTTTTTTTAACTTACTCCTCCTGCTTATTTGCTGTCAACAATTCCTAATAATATTTAGTTTTGAACATTGGTTTAGTCAACAGATCATTTTCATTGCACAATGCACAGCTCCATATACCTCAGATCTCCTCCTCTGCATGTTCTCCAATATAAAACATGCCTACCACACACTAGGGAAAGCACTGAAGATGGTTTCAGCTCAGATGCATGAACTCCATAACACCTGTGAAGACATTGCCCCCAACCTCCTTAGTCACCTCTTACAACATGTGTGGCAGGTGACAATGATTCTGTTCTCTTCTCCTCTCACCTTGGTACTGGTCATAGTAGCTCACGGGCATCCTACTAATGCAGTTTCCAACAGTATGTTGTGACTAAAACAATTTATTTATATCATCTTTGTGTTTCCATCAAAACTTTGTACTCTTTTTCTTTTTACTAATTCTGTCATGTTCTCTGAATTCTGACTACATATGACTAAACCCCAAGAGAAAAATACTTCTGGAACATTATACAAAGAAAAAACAATGACTTTAAGTAGTGGAGGTGAATGCTGGAGTAAATATATAAGACATTTTAATCTGATGAGAGAACCTTCAATTCCACAAAGAATTTAAAACAAAATATGTACTGAATTATTCATTGATGCAAAAACAGTTCTACAACATATTGGCTGAAAGTGTTCAGCAACTCATATCTGTCACCATGCATCAGGATTAACTACAATCAACTGATGAAGATCTTATTCTACCCAGATGGTCGTACAAAAAAGACTAGCCAGTTTGGCTAATTGAGTGTGGATAGAAAGAGAAGGCAGTCTGGTAGCTAAAATGTCAGTCTAAAGTCAAATATACTGAGCTGAAAAGCACAAATATCACAGCTTACCGTATGCAAAAGCACAAATTCATCAGCTTAACAACCTTATATGAGCAAGTGATGAAGAGAAGTAACATTTAGGCGAACTACTTCTTTTCTTCCTCATTTACTTTTTGGTGTCAAGGTTTCTTTTGAGATGAATACAAAAAAATCATTCTAACTACATCATGGTTATCTATGTTTAAACTTAAATTATTTTGGTCTGTGATTTTAAACTTAATTCTATTTAAACACATATCATTATTATTATTATTATTGACACTTCTTCAAACTCTAAATTGAACCAGCCATCAAATACATAAAGAAACAACAGATAAATTGGTTCGGCCATATAACAAGACAAAAAGAACTAACAATAACTCAAAGAGCCATAAACAAACACTAACGAAAATGCCAGATTAAGAGGAAGACAGAGAAAGAGATGGATAAAGGGAATACTAGAGTCACTAGGAGGGATAACACCAGAAGAGGCCAACAGAAGAGCAAAGAATCACAGATTGTATCTCCCCTCGACGCCAACGGCAATGGAGCAAGGATAGAAGAAGAAAATTGACACTTCTTCTTGTTACTTCTTCTCTGCTCTGCTGTAGTGTTAAATACCTGCACACTTGTACTCAATGCTTTCTTTCCTTTAGCTTGAACTTTTACAATAACATGCATGTTGCTTGCTACTTCAGCACAAAGATGTGAACTGGGAACAGCAGGGTCATCGCCTCAGCACATTTGGAGGTCAGTCTTTGCGGACGAATAGGGCTAAATCAACCTATGGTCAGATCGAGACAGCTCCTTCTAGTCGTGCATCAACTCTGCCTGCAAACTTTCCTGGTCTCAAATCCAAGCCTCCTGCCAATGTAATTGTTTGTCAGCTACTTTTCTAGAACAATTAACCCACTTGTGACGTTATCATGCAGCTTATGACTAATGCTTGACATAAATGTGATATGATGAAGATGCTTATGACTAGCATGTAGCACAGTTGTAATAAGGTAGAGCCAAAAATGTGCTCATCAAGTGCAGTATGAAATAGTTTAACCATTTTACCACAGGATATGTGCACTTTTAGTTTCCTCTATATTTTTTAAATTCACAAACTATAGTCTTCTATGATCTGCATGATCTTAATATGTGTTGAACACCACTTTGAAGTATTGTCTTAGCTATGATCTGCTTGCCTTAACAACACATATATTGATACCAGGAACTGGCTATTTTGTTCCTCTGTTACAAAATAGTAAAAGGATTAGCAAAGACAACACAGTTTAAGCATATATTTAGCACCCAGAGTGTTTTACATTTTTATGTGGTGGTTAAAGGATTAAGATGAGTTCTTAATACAAGTAACAAATATAATATGATAATTGAGCATTTGTTAGTGTATAGTTTAACTGTGATGAGAGTCAGGTGGCAGTGTGGTTAGTGCTGGAGTTGAAATGCCAGTTGGGTATACATTTCTTTTTCAATCTTAATCTTAAAGGAACTTAGTTGGGAGCTTAATACAATGAAGCCATTAACACTGCATTACCCAGCAACAGGAGCCACGATAGCTCAGTGGTTAGTGAACTGGACTACAAAGAACAAAAGATTTGATCCTGATCGACAGCTTCGTGGTTCACCCAGCCGTAAATGGGTACTGGATTTTTTTTTGGGAACGAAAAGTGGCACAGGTGTAATATCAACCATATTACCTCAATAATCATGTGCCGAAGGCCTATAATAATTATGGTCACTAACACCATATTCCCTAAACAACTCTTGGTGTGACGAGGCTCTTTACTTTTTTTTTTTTAACCCAGCAACATTTGCTATGGGACTAATCTTTATAAATGTGACATAATGGCATAGTTTAAGGTGAGCTATAAATCAAATGTGATAAACTGAAGAAACTTACATTGTAAAATTGGCAGCACCTAGATAGTTTTAGTTTTGTTTAGAGACATATATTAACAACCACGGACTTGTGTGTTTCATGTTATCTCTTGTCTTAAGCTTTGTAAATAATAATTTAAATATTGCAAAATTGAAAACACTGAAAAGATCACTGAGACAAGAAGCAACAAAAGTAGGCACCAGCTCCCTTGCTGTGGTTTAGAGACTCAGAACACAGGGATGTTTGGTGAGGTACAATGTGGGTCTTGTGCAAAGTCTGACACTTAATAATAGCAAAGATTGTTGAACATGGAGAAAATGCCCTGTATGTCGAAAGGACAAAAGATTGGTGGAAAATAGAATTTGAAATGCATCCTGTGAGCAAGCATGCAGTTATTAGAGAATTAAAATATATCTCTCAGCATTATTGATATTCATAGCTATACATGTGATAGTTAAGGTATAAGATATCAGTAACTGATAAGGAGTTGCATTAAAAAAAAACTTTGTAATAGCAAATTCTTCTACCTTTCAGCTTCCTGTGGAGCATAGGTCTTCAACAAACAAGCTCCAAGCTGTCCAGTTTCTTGCTATTCTTTCAAGATCATTCCATGTCTTCCCCATTCTATTCATTTTTGTTTCCACCAGTCTTCTCCAAGAATAATTTAGTCTTCCTTTTTGTCTCTTCTCCTGGGGATTCCAAATAGTGGCTGTCATGTAATACTCTTAGTTGGCTTCCACAGTTTGTGTCCTATCCAGTACCATCGTCTTCATTGCATCTCTTTGTCCACTATTTGACTGGTACTTTTCACATAATTTTACTTTATAAATTTTGTCCTGCCATTTCCATCCTTTCAAAGCCATATAATAGGACTGATTTAACATTGGAATTTAAAATTTGTGTTTTGTATTTAACTTATGCAAGAGTAATCTCAAAAAGCAAGAGTAGCCTTCGTTGTACTAGGAAACATATTGAAATCCAAAGAAGTTCTCTTGCTTTTTGTATCCCTATTTTGGTATTATTCTTTGTTCCTCCTTCTTTGTCTATATTACTGCCTAGATGTATGTAAGGTTTTGACATCTGGTAGAGGTATTTCTCTTATTTGGTTATGTTGTGGTCTGTCATCAAGTATGCTCATTTTATGTTGCAACTGTTATTGATAATGTGAAAGGAGAGCTATGTCATCAGCAAAGGTTAAGTCGTCAAGTTGCTTGGTCCGTGACTTTGTATTCCATTTCTAGTGTTCCGCCTTATTCTCATAATTCAATCTTTGGCCAGCAGAAAGTGAAATGGAGATAGAATGCACCCCTTCCTTACTCCTGTTCTTATTTCAAATGCTTCTGCAAGCTGCTCTTCATCCACAACATTACATTTCATGCATTGTTTTTATCAAGTTAATAAACTTTATCTGGATTCCTTAATAACTCAGCAACTTCCAAAGCATTCCTCTGTCTAACTATCAAATGTCTTTTCATAATCCTTAAGTCTGATATAAAGTGGGGACTGTAGTTCCAAGCTTTGTTCAACTATTATGAGGAAGGTAATTTAGCAGATTGCTAAATGAAAATAATAAACAATGCATGGTATGATAAATAAATATTGCGCTAAAATGACTGCTGAATACTTGTTGTAAAAATGTGTAACATACAGTGTGCAGTGGTGGCCATTACCAATACCATTCCAGGCTAAGTTGTATGGCAATGGACAATGACCATGGGCGTTCCACTGCATTTTTAAAAAATAAATTCATGTTTTCATACATGAATTTTTAAAGTGTACAGAGAGTAAGAAGAAGAATAAGTCTATACTTAAATTGTAGTCTATTGAATAAATGAATGTTTGATTATCTGGCCTAATGAAAGTGAACATGTGACTCAACCATTGATTGACAGATGACTGTTTTATCTGAAACAAAAACACTTGATCAGATGAAATTAACCAGTTCCTAATCAATGCTTAATCCATTTAATGGATCAATACCATGAATAATAATCAACCATAACCTAACCAATGTGTATGTTTAACAGCTGAAAGAATCTTTCTTACTGAGTAAACCAGTATACGGAGAAATGAAGAACCAAGACCTAGCTTATAGAATGACTTAATTCATGGTCTACTGAATTAAAAGGCCCCTAATCTGTCAAATGAAACAATACTCTGGAGCTGTTGAGTGTTGGAATCCCTGAGCAGTTATGTGAACTAACACTTGCTTGTAACTAACAAGGTTGAGCTGATGAATGTTTTTTTCTTTGAACTTATTAATATTGACATCTAGAGGTGTGCGCAGAAGAGGAAGAAGAAATATTGTGCTGTTATTTTATTGTTTAAACAGACAACACAATATGTGCCACTATTTTGGCCAAAAAAAACCTTCATCTGGGAACATTGAACATCTGGAACAATTAAACAGGAGAATTGCAAACAAGAATCACTCTCTAAATTTAAAGAAACCCTCTGTGTCTACCATCCTCTTTCCACACCTACAATGTGCCAGACCAGGCAAGTCTTTCACCTCATTTTATGTCAGTTCAATCTGACACACCTAGAATGTGCCAGACCAGGCGAGCCTTTCACCTCATTTTATGTCAATTCAATCTGACACACCTACAATGTGCCAGACGAGGCGAGCCTTTCACCTCATTTTATGTCAGTTCAATCTGACACAACTAGAATGTGCCAGACCAGGCGAGCCTTTCACCTCATTTTATGTCAGTTCAATCTGACGCACCTACAATGTGCCAGACCAGGCGAGCCTTTCACCTCATTTTATGTCAGTTCAATCTGACACACCTAGAATGTGCAAGACCAGTCCCCATCGTAGCAGTCTCAGCACACGCCAAAAGACATAAGGCGAAACTGCGCAGAAAGTGAACACAGCCAACTGTTCCCTGTCATACGATATCATCATTCATCGTAAACAATTGGAATATTGAAACATGATCAAAACGGATGAGACACACAGCTCACGGTGTGCACAGAGCACTTAACTCGGTAGCTCCTGCAACAAGCCGGACTTGGAATATGAGGAAACTGCAACAAGGAACACTTTTCAGACATAGCCTTCAATGGTTCCTGCTGTCTATCCACCATATACCGGAAGTTCACGTCCTCCCGAAAATGATGAACATCATATTGAGAACAAAAATGTATAGCGCTTGATGATGTTAGGACATCATTCTTGACTCCAACCGAACATATAAACACACAGTTAGTCGTCGAATTATGCCCGTCACACATCAATCAAAAGAACCTATGGTTAGCGTACAATGAACGAAATACGGTGCAAATTCCCCAAAGAGGAAAATCTTCGGTCGACTTGATGGAACAGTCCACATTAATGCGTGTACACAAGCCCACACTACTACAACTACTACTACTACTAAACAAAACAAATATAAATAAAAGGCATCAAGAAAATTAATCATTAACATTAATGTGTGTACACATGTACACGCTTGTATACACATGGACACACATTTCTGTCAGTTCAATATGTCTAGTGATACCACTGTTGATAAGAAACTTTTTTTTTTTTTTTTTTTTTTACATTTGTGTAATTTGTTTTATGGCCCACTGGTTTATACAACACGATAAATCATGGCTTTCTTGTTGATCATTAAATGGAGCAGAAGAAATTTCTGATTATTGAAGTAATTTAAGGTGGTCTAAAAGAACCTGGACTGAAAGCTGAAGGGACTACAATCTGACTTTGTTCATCAGGATCATTGAACCATAACTGATTAAGATTCTACTCCACCTCCCTGCAATGAACCTGGGAAGACTTAAGAGTCTGGCCAAGCAAGTAAGAATCAAAGAGTGAAGGTAACTTGGTCCCCATAAATACAACTCTGAAGTTGATCAAATGGTGCAGATATTGTAGCTTGCTGTAAATCACAATATAATCCACAGGTGTCAATTTAGAGTTCTTTTAAGGGCAGACAATGAGGCAGAATTGTTAATGAAATATCTAAGAAACTAATATGGTGAACCTCAGAAGGTTACATGGAGAAGAAAGAAGCATTTCAAGGAAATGTTATAAATGTCATTAAAGTATTTTTGCAACAATCCTGATGATTGGGAAAGTATTGCTGCTTAGCTGTTCAGCTCATAGCCCAGTACAGCATGACAGCTGAGAGTATCACTAATGCACTTTCAGGAACAATAAGTGCAAGTAAAACTTCAATACAAAATCATCAAAGGTCACTAAAGCCAGATATATAGAGCTTGTATTGGCTTCATCAACTATCTGTGAATCTACTCTAATGAAGAAATAAAACAATTTTGTCTTCATTGACACTAGTGAATGAATGCATCATCTAACAAAGATGAGCCTAAGCAGAGAAGCTTTTCTCATTTCATCAATTCTCTGTTCTCTTGTGCATTTCAGTACTACAATGAAATGGAGTGTTCATGTTAAAGATCTGTGACTGGCTTCATACTTAGTAAACTGGGTGACATTTTAATGATATGAACTCCTTATACACAGCATTGCAACAGGAGGCAATCTCATCAGAAGAATAGTCTATCTTTCAACCTTTTAGTTGTTTGTCATTCTATGCGGGGAGGTGGACCCACAACAAGATCATGACTCCCATATGTTGATCTAGTTCCCTGCTATATTCTGCCCCTGAAAGTTTGAAAAATATTTTGACTGTGTTATCAGACTATACTATAGCTATATTGGTTGAATCTAGTCTGATGTTGGTCTTCTGGTGTATTCTGAGCCTGAAAATTTGTGAAACATTCTGACTGTTATCGGACTATACTACTATCCTATATGGATGAAGCTAGTCTGCACAAAACTTCCTGATCAAACCTACTGTCCACATCTAGTCACAACTGCTTAGTAAATTGGGTGGCATTTTATATTCTTATAATATTTTTTTTGTGATGGCAGGGTTTTTTGTGCCTGTTGCCATTGCTGTCATCTATGTTATATATGTCAAGATAAATTTGTTATTATTAGATGTGATGATGCAGTAATTGATGTACACCTGTTTCTCAGATTAAATATGTTGTTTATACATATTATGTGTTGCTCCAGCTAAATACAACTCACTGAGATACAGACCACAATGGCCATTCTCTATGTTCCACAGAATCGAAGCCATAGCCCATCTACTAGTTCTAACCCGCAGCGACCTACAAATCTTCAAGCTTCAAACTCCACTGGACTTTTATCACCTGCACCGCCACAGGAAGTAAGTTGTGTTGAGTATCAAATGTATAATTCATTGTATTTTCGTGATGTCTTTTATTTATTTTTGTTTTGTTTTTTGTTTAGTAGTAGTAGTTGTAGTAGTGCGGGCTTGTGTACACATGTACACACATCTATATATTATAATGTTTCTGTTATTTATTAGTGAGTTAATAAACAGTAATAATTAACAGAGTAATATTGTAATCATCATTATAATGCTTTATGCTGTTAACTTTATTATGAAATACAGGAGTGGCACATTGGAAAAAAAAAAGTCATTGGCAAGAATGTCTGTGTGACTCTCTCCTTTGTCTTATACATCTTATTTGTACAATAATTCAGATTTAAATTATTTTTTTTTCAGCTAGTATTTTTTTCAAATGTAAGTCTCCTTAACATGAAATTTAGCAGTAGCTTATGCATGCTCCATAAGCTTAAAGCATGTGCATCTTAAAAATGTCTATTTCATCATCAATATAAAACCTATCCATAACCAACTTTTCTTATGGAAATGAGTTGTTAAACAAACATTGTAACAGTTTCATAATGGATGAAAAACTAAAATGTTTCAAAAGTCAACACAGATGTATATAATCTGTCAGAATTGCTCAAATTCTCAAACATCGAAATGACAAGGTAATTAAAGTATGTTTTTGCCATCTCTTTGTTATAAATGTCAACATAGTACCTAACCAAAGCTTAAGCAAGAACGATTACAAAATGTGTGATATGATGTTTGAGAAAAAAAAGGCAAATGCCACAAGAAAAGTTAAAAATGAAGACATCAAAACTATTCCTTGCATAAAAAATTTGGAAGGGCAGAAAATTAGTTGGTTTTATTATCTCATGAGATCAGAATCATATCAACTATTGTTGCATCTATAAGCCAAATATATGAATATTCATAAAAAGGAAAGGCAAGAGTAAAATGGATTGTCAGTATTATGTAGAAAGCCTTGAAGTGGTTTGTACTATTTGACAGATTTATTTTTTTTCTGTTTGATAACACACTTAACCCATGATAAGAAAACTGCAACTGCTACAAACACTCATGTTGTAGATTGATTGAACAAGAAAAATTACTGATGATTTTGTTCTATGGGAGAAACATTTTAGCCTTCATAAATACATCAAGCTAGTGAGGATTTTTTTAGTTAGACAGGTTAACATTTTGTGAACGAATCGTTTCAGATGAAGTGGTATGTTTACAACACTCAGGAAAAAATACACAAACAATCAACAGAAAAAACAAAGAACAATAGACAGCCTGAAGTAGGATCGAACCCATACTCCTCGCTCGACACAATGCCTTGCCATGAGAGGTTATGCATTATGGTACACAGCCAACTAAGTAACCTAAAAAAAGCTAATATCATTGGTGATGCCTTTCACACATGTCTACTTGTGACTATAGCATAGGATTACGAACACAACTTGAGAATAAATTGAATATCTGTATTTTTCTATTAAGAGAAGCATCTCCCAGATAGAGAAGAGTTGAAGCAGACATACAGTTATAGGTTGAAACAGTACAGACAGTGGTTTCCAGTTGTCTCTTTAGGCAAGGTGCTGTGTCGAGGAGTATGGATTCGATCCTGCTTGGGTCCTCTACTGTTCTTTGTTTTTTTCCATTGATTATTTGTGAATTTCTATAGTTCTGAGTGTTGTAAACGTACCTGTTCCCCTGAAATGATTTGTTGGTCTGTCACCTTGAAAAGCTTCTGTTGATAATAATATTCCTTTATTCTTGTCTTCCGTCCTTAACATTTGTGGCATTCAGCAACCAGGAGAATGTTTTAACAACTTGATATAAAACAAATTGCTCTCTCTCTCTCTTTCTTTCACTCTTGTGTGGTGTGTGCATGTGTGCTTGTATGTGTGTGTGTGCAATTTTGGGGGAGAGAGAATTGAAAAGAGAACATAATGAAAAAAGAAACTACCTTACATGACTTGATTAAAATTATATAGACATCACTAGCAACATTAAGCTATAGATTTAGATAGATATATTTAGCTATATATAAGCTATATATTAAGCCATCTTTGATATCAGTCTCTGTGACACATATCAAACCTATTTAACATTGTGTGATCATTAATGGTATGTTGCCATGTCAATTTTTCTCAGAGTTTAGTATTTTCTCCTCAACCTTCGTAGTCTTACATATGTGTTTGTGTCTGTAAATTGTAGACAAATTTATTATATTGATTCATATACTCTTATTTTTATTTTTAAAAATTAAGTGATGTTTATTATTATAAATGCTCCTTTTTCAATGACTGCTAGTAATCTTTTAATCTGCTTTATTGCTGTGGAATATGCACTGTTTGGAATGCCTTGGTTTAATTTTTTTTATCATTTGGCTTTTATATACTGCAGACTTCATACAGAAGAATATTTGTACAACATTGTGTATTATTAAATCCTGTATCCAAAAGTAACTGCTGATTGCTTATGCTAATTTTAAGCGATTGTAGTTAAATTAGACGGAATTCATATATATTCATTGTTATGGGGAAAAAAACATGAGATAAAGATTTTTCTAAATGGTTTATTATTGTTCCTATTATAATCTTGTTTCTTCTGTGTACACATTTAGATGTAATTCTTAATAGATTCAAAGAACCATCAGTCAACTCATCACTGGTAACATTTCCTTACAGCTAGTCCAGGTATGGGGCTGGTGAACACAAGAGCCATTTCTAATTGTCATATATTGGACTTATTTATAGTAGGTGTTCAGCCTTCATTCTTCCTGTGCCATGGTCACATTCATTAGAGGTGTCTATCCTTAGGTTATTGAAAAGATGATACCAGTTATTGTGTTTACTGAGTCTAAAATGTGTTGCTTGTTTTTTTTTTCTGTTTGACTATTATAATTGAAATGAAAATAAAAATGAAAAAAACTCTTGGCATGTGCCATGACATGTATCAAATATGATATTTGTTTAATGATTGGCACATTTGTGGGTAATATAGGGTCATAATTATGTGGCCAGTGCTATCTTTCTTTTCCAGAAAAATTGTGTTCTCATTTATACTGGGTTATGCTGGAAGCTGTCAATGTGGATTAAATCCAACCTCCTTGCCCAATAGATAAGTTCACTGCTTTAACCTATCTACTTGTAATAAAAATGAAATTTCCTGAAAATTTCTCTATGTGTGAAAGACCTAGGTATGAAGAAGACTTTTTTTCATATTCACACTTTCTGAACATATTTTTATTATGGTTAGTTAATGAATTTATTTCACTGTAAAACAATATTTCTTGTTTCTTTTCTCTGCCTAAATTGCACTGTACCACAATTACAGCTGGCCTGTATGTATAATACCTACTTCAAAATGTTTGTGTCCTCTTCTTTCTTCAATAATTTTAATGAACACATGGAGAATGAGTAAGTGTATCAGTAAATTCATCATAACACTTTTATATCATTATCCTCAAGTATCATGCCTATTGGTTTAAATGACCGTGTTACTCCACAAACTTTTTATCTCTACAGTTGTGTGTTAGTCCATTTGCTGACTTCTTATCATGCCATTCTTTTAAGTTGCTTGGTACTATTTTTTTCTTCTGTTTTTCCTTTTTTTCCTTCAATATTTCCCAGTTGTCATATTATGTTCCAGCTGATCTACTCTCATTGCATGGCTAAAAAATGATGTTTATAATTGTGATTTTTTTTATTAATATGAACAGAACACATTTAGATAAAACTTTTAAACATCTTTCGTAATTTCAAGTATTATCTGTCTTTATCCTATTCATAAGGTTTCTATTCTATTTATAATACATATCTGTACTTAGAGTATGTGCATTTTAGAAATGGCATATGACAAATTTATTAATCTTGTAAAAAATGTATGTGAGATAAAGAGCTAAATTATTGTTCATGTAGACAAATTTAATTATTGATCTATAACCCATTCTGATTTTCATGCATTTTGTTCACACTGCTAAGCTGTGATCTGCATTATTACCTGCAATGTATGGAAGCTAATTGTACACAATTTCAGGTTTGATTTATGATATCTACTATTATCAAGTTGAAAGCCCTTATGCTGCTAATTTACACATTCTGTATCAGATCTACGTTTCATTAACAAAAGCGTTTTTACGATAGTGGCTATAAACTTAGACTATTCAAATCGTACTATCAACCCATATGTATGTATATGACAGCTGGAAAACAACAAGAGACATAGAAACAAAGCTGAACGCATTCAAAAATAAATGTCTAAGGAAAATACTTGGTATAGCATGGAATGAATTAAAAACAAACAAGGAAATTGGAGAAATCACCAATCAACCACTAATATCTTCAGTAATCAAGAAAAGACGATGGTCATATGTTGGACATGTGATGAGGAGAGATAATAACCAAATAACAAAGCAAGCTCTCATGTGGGAAACAACAGGTAAGAGGATAAAAGGCCGACCCAGAGAGACACTGAGAAAAATATTGATCAGATAGGCAAGAGCAGCAGGAATCTGCTCCCTCAATGAGATAGAGTTGCTTGCACAGAACAGAGACAAATGGCGAGATTTGATAAAAGATCTTTGCAAGAATTTAAAACTGCTAGAATAAAAATTTAGATAAGAGAAAGGGGGACTGGTTGATCTTGAGGCAAGACATCGGCCTCGAGAGAGAGGTTGTGGGTTCAAATCCCGGCTGCACCAGTTGGGGATTTTTATTTTTGATTTCTCTCTGCAGAAACCATCTCTGTTCTCAACAGCAAGGCTCGGCTTGAAACGTCAATTACTTATCGACGGAAAAAATATGAGTACCTCCGAAGTCTGAGTTATATGCCAGTGGGGCGAGTGACCCCTGTGCACACAGCTGCCAGGGAAAAATGGATTAACACGCAAAATTCAGTTTCTAGTCTCTAGGGACTTCATCAGAGGTAAAAGCTGGTGAAAAAAAAAAAAAAGATAAGAGAAAGAGTATCTGGGTCTATGCCCTATGGATCGGTTCAAAAGGTCAATAGATAGATATAGAATCAAACTGTAAACCAATTGATGCTAGTTAGTATTCAAGACTTTCATTGTGTAAATCAACCATAAGAAAAGGGTATCCTACACACCATTGGTATCTGGTGTTACATAAATGCCTATAATTTTCCAAGACTATTGGTACACAAAGGGATGAAATTGTTTTAGAGTAAGGTGCTAAATGGTAATGAAATCAATATCCTATATATAGAAGTATATATACAATATTACACACACACACAATTCACATTGCAGGACTACAAAATGCTATGACTTATATCTCCTTCACATTACTGTATTACATGGTACTATTTATATACCGCATCCATCTCTTTACTATATTAGTTGCTACAATATATAATCAATATTTCACATTTCAGTACTACCACATGTTAGGTTTTATATAATATAGTCTTCAAATACTATACTAGACAATTTATATAATAAATCCTTGCAATAATATTATATATATATATATATATATATATACAGTAAAGTCTCGATTATCCGGAATGCTCGGGGAAGAACCCATTCTGGATAATTGAATTTTTCTGGATAATCGAGAGTAAGAAAACCAAACTCAAAATTTATGAAAAAACATGATTGAAAAATTGCAATGCTCAGAAATATTTAAATTCGTGTGACATTCACTAGCTTTCTCTATCAACATGGGTCCTGATATTGGCATTCCTTTTCTTCTTCTTTCTAAAAACCACACATAAAGGACGTCGTCGAGTTTTTCAAATTTTGGCCGTTTCATACTTCGTCTCTGGTGTATATTGTTGCTGCTTTCAGACTCCGACGCAAACTTAAACAACTCATCTTTTTGATTTCGTATGTCATATAATGTTGAAGAGGCTATGCCAAATTCAGTCATCAAAACGTTGCGATTAACGCCTTTTTCAAGTCTACTAGCGATTTCAATCTTCTGGTTCAGTGTCAATACAGTTCGCTTGCGTTTACCTTTGCGGGAAATTGAGGTGTGGTTTGCACTCGCAGAGGCCATTATTTAACACAAAAATGTATTCCGTTAAAAAGTATGCACACATGCGTTTATAGCATATCATGTATAATTTATACTGATGGAACGAATTTCAGCTTGCACAAATGTCTGAGACAAACTAACGTCAAACTCTGTATCTTACTCTTTTTGAATTTCCAGTCGGTAATTTTTGAACCCCTCCCCCTTTCTTCTCACCATCTCTATGTCACTGCACGCCGGCTGCTCAACCTTTGATTTATAATCATCAAAGTTATGGGCTCTTCAATTTTCACAAACAATACGTCTGCTTCTAATGTTCGGTCAGACTGTCAAACGCCATATTTTTGACAAATTCATGACCAACTTTAGATCTAAAGCAGGCTATGAGAAAATTAAGCAAATTTGTAAAATCATGTAGATAAGTGTTTTTGGCACGACTAAGATTTCCCGACAAAAACATTTAGTCGGGGGAAAAAGTGAAGATATAGACTGTCTGTCGCTTTTACTTGGAATATTTGGAGACACAATGTCTGGATTGAATAAAATATGTTCGCTCCTATTTGAAGTATATTACTGTAAATACACTATTGTAAACGCAATATTGTGTAATGATAGAGCCTGTAGAAGTAAGCGCAGCGCACAAACCGTGTTGTAGCGTTTTCGATTTCCGGATAAAGGCATTTAATTTAACTGAACAAAACATGATTCAAGCTTTCTCCCTATAATAATAAAAAAAAAAAAAAAAGTCCGTTAAATTGAGAATTCCGGATTATTGAGTACCGCATAATCGAGACTTTACTGTATATATATATATATATATATATATATATATATATAATTTGCGTTACTATTTTTAATACTACAATTAATATTATATTAATATATATATGATTTATTCTTCTTTGTGTTGTGTG
This sequence comes from Megaustenia siamemsis, assembly GCA_032433765.1. Taxonomy (NCBI): domain Eukaryota; kingdom Metazoa; phylum Mollusca; class Gastropoda; order Stylommatophora; family Ariophantidae; genus Megaustenia; species Megaustenia siamemsis. The sequence goes on from JAVIAB010000092.1 coordinate 50,660,597, forward strand.
TTCGCGGTTCGATAGGCAAGCACATGGTTTGACAAAAATGTCAACGGAAAAACGGGTATGTTCAACCCTTATGTGAAAAGTCTGTGACGGTGGATGGAGGCAGAGGAATCAAGAATGATCAACGGCCCAGAAAAAAGACTAAAACTATGATCATAAACAAAGAAAATACTCAAAACCCACAAGTGGATATCAAAGTTGAAGGAATAGACCTGGAGACAGTTCAGAACTACAACTACCTTGGACATACTATAACCAGTGATGGAAAATGTACAACTGAAATAAACAAAAGAATAGGAATGGCAAAAAGTAATTTTAATGTCATGAAGGACATACTAACATCAAAACAAATAACACCAGAGCTAAAACTAAGAATAGCAAAATGTTACATCTTCTCAATATTCCTATATGGTGCTGAAACATGGACATTAGACAAGAAAACAGAACAGAGAATTGAAGCCTTTGAAATGTGGATATATAGAAGAATAGGTAGAATTGGATGGAAGGAAAAGAAAACAAATGACAAAGTCTTAAAACAACTAAAAATGAAAAGAGAACTTCTGAACACAATTAGAACAAGACAAATGCGATTCTTAGGCCATGTTAAAAGACACAACAGCCTACTGAAAGTGATCCTGGAGGGGAAAATACAAGGTAAAAGAGGCAGAGGCAGACCAAGATTAACATGGACGAGTAACATCAAAAGATGGACAAATCAACCGATGACAACCTGCACCATCAAAGCAAGAGATAGAGCAAAATGGCGCTCCATGGTAGCCAACCTTCGTTGCGGAGACGGCACTCAATGATGATGATGAATTAATATTCTTCTCTAGCCATCACCATCACTCTGCCATGGTAGTTGTTGCAACTGTTTTAATTTAACCTTCATATTATCATACTAGATGCAATGAGTAATATTTAATCTAGTCTTCACTGTTATTATTTAATTAGAGCTAGCCTGTGTGATGTATTCTCACCAACTTTCTCCATATCCATAATTTCTTGAACACTTTTGTATACCTTCACTTAACAGTATTCATCACAAGTGAAGAAATCTAATATTGGCTAATTGAACATGGGCAAACTGTTGCTTCATTTCAGAGCTCTTATGAGGGGTACTTACACAAGACAAAGATTGTTGATGTCAGCAAAAAGAAAGTCAAGTGAGTTAACCATAACTGTCATGATATATTAAATTGTATCCAATGAACTAAAGATAAGAATACACTAAGAACTATATTTAATGCCTCATTATTTTTAAAAATGATGAAGAGGCTAATGATACAGTTATAAGCTTATGTGGATTCAATATAAGCATCATCAGAGTGACAATTTGACATTTAGTTTTGATAGTGTGTAAAATAGAGAGTAGGTGGTCAAATGAATTATAGTTAATCATAATAAATCATAATATATTCCAGATGTTATCATCTTATTCCATGGCCAAAAAATTATGATTTCTTCCTGTTGATGATAATAATGTGAAAGATCTCAGTCTGAATAGTAAGAAAACAGAAGTAATGGTCATACAGAAGAAACAACCATTACCATCATTCAGCATAAAAATAAACAGTATAAATCTGAAACAAGTGGAACAGGTCAAATGCTTGGGCACAATAATAACATCATATAGAAGATGCACCTCAGAAATAAAAAACAGAATAACTCAGGGAAAAACAGCATTTAAGAAAATGACAAACATCTTATGCCACAAGTCTATTTCAATAGAAGTCAAAAATAGAGTTCATTGGTGCTATGTTGAGCCAGTTGTGACCTATGGAAGCGAATCATGGACAGTAGACAAACTAATGAAAAGATAGTTAGAAGCCACAGAGATGGGATTTCTCAGAAGAATGTTGAATGATCCTTGGACAGCTAAAAAGACCAACGAGGTATTTCTCAAAGAGGCCTACACAAAAAGGGAGCTCCTAAAAACATTAGAAAGAAAGAAACCAACATTTTTTGGACATATCATGAGAAGAGGAAAGTTGGAATACTTGGTTACAACTGGCAAAATACAGGGAAAGAGAGATCATGGACGACAAAGAGAGAATAATACATAATAGCTTGGTGTCATGGCATGGAAAACAGTCAACAACAGAAGTGATGCGATGCACTGTGGATAGAAAATTGTAGAAGGACGTGATCGCGTAAGCCAACCTGTATGGCACATGATTATGATGATAATAAACTTTTATTTTGCTCTTACCTTTTATAATAATCTTGCTACTCTTTTTAGCTGTCTATGATGTTATGTACATTTTTCTATGTCCTCCAATGAATTTCTTAATTATTAGAACAAAGTCTGAAATAAAGTGAAACTTAAATATGTATTTAGTGATTTTTTTGTGGCCTAGACATGCATTTCGTAATGCTAATCTAGACATGCACGTCGTAAGATGCGACTAAGGAGGTTGATCGATGGCTTGACAAGCTGTCATTGTAAAAAGTATTGTTATGGAAACAGCGCCATATATTTTAGAGCAGTGATCTCTGCAATATGTGCCATTTTGGCATGCAAGGTTTCTGTTTTTGAGATTGTGGTTCTGCCCTATGTGCCGTCTTCGGCTCGAAAGGACAATAGATAGATAGATAGACATGCATTAAACACTTGGCTAAAAGTGGTCAGTGATTCATAGCCAACTCCATGTATCTGAATCAGCAAGCGACAGGACTGATTCAAAACCTATTCAACCTCCCAGAGGATGCCCCAGGAAACAGACTAGCCACTCTGGTCAAGTGAATAAGTATTGAAGAGTTCAAGCAGCCTCATACACAAGTCATGCTGTCATGTTGAAGATGGTTGTGTTTGATTAAAAGATATTGCAATTTGCCTTAAAACTAGTGACACCAAGCATCGACAATCCATCCAGCGTCATTTTAAGGGTTTTATTTTTTATTGACCATAACATATGTCAAATTAGTTGATAGCATAACCATAATAATAAATTTATAATTGCATTGGTATAATAATTGCTTTAAAATATTCATACTTTGCAGAAAAAACTGGACTCTGATCTATGTAGTACTTCAAGGGTCAAATTTAGTGTTTTATAAGGATCAGAAATCATCAACTCAGAAACAAGGTTCTCCTCATGGTAAACCTGAAGCCGTTGTCAGCCTTCAAGGGGCTCACATAGACTTAAACCCAAAAGAACTGACTAGCAAGAAAAACACAATATCAGTGAGTTTTGAAAAGTAGTATAATAACATTTAGTGCTATGAATAGCCATTGGAGCTAACAATGAAGTATATATATCTTTGAATTCTTTGAACAGGTGTTTATATAATTAGGTATCAGTATTCCAGGATATGTGGTACCATCTCAGCCTAAAGAGACAATGGATTATGTGAAGATCCAGTCAAAGATTGCTGTTGCTATCTTCATTTAGAATGGTCAGCGGATTTCAATTTGAGATCACTTGCTTCAGGTCTATGTTATTGCCTGCCTTCAGCAGCATTTGTCTTGTCCAGCTATGCTTGTATCTAGTTCATTCACTAATATTTACAGATATCTTTGAAGCAAAAAAAAAGTTCTTAATTAAGAGACCATCTCTCCACATCTTTGGAAATTCATTCATCTTCATTTCAATCCTGAATTCCAGCACATCTTTTGTCACATTATCTTTACAATAATCCATAGACAACCAAATTTAATGAATTATTGTTTTAATTAAGTCTCCTTTCATTTTACACATTTCCATTTTTAAATTACAGTGTGCAGGCAAAAAATAAATGTATAAATATGGCATCTACACTTTGATAAAAAAAAATATAGAAAGTAAATAACATAATTATTGGACACAATAATAATGGTAAACAATAATAAATATATTACGTAACGTTTTTTTTAAAAGTTGAACTTTGCAAAATAACCGGATGCTTTAAAACAGGGAATATGGTGTTGAATTAGTTACTTAGATAAGTTACATGGACCAGATACTTTAAACAGGGAATATGGTGTTGAATTAGTTACTTAGATAAGTTATATGGCTTATGATGTATGTGTTTCTCTTTTACAGCTACGTGTTAGTGCAGGCAACGTTTTCCTTTTACAGTCTGACAGTGAAAAGGAAAATTTAGAGTGGTTCACTCGTATGAAAATTGTTGCCAATGACGTTTCTCCAGTAGGTTTGGTGCATGTTTTGAACATATTTTTAAATGATAAATCCCAAAATGAGTCATCTTCAGTGTTCCCTAGACAGCCATAAATAGTTAGTAATATAAAGATAGAAAAAAGTCATTTGTTATCAGTTTTAATCAGTGATAACTTAATTATGGGACTCATAAATAATTTTCTTCATTATTTATATAGACAAATACTAAATTCATTATTTATATGTGATTTATAAAAAGCAAATACAAATTTTATATGTAAGTCAAAATAATTATATCTGTAAGAAATATTAATTTCTGTACTTCTTTTATGCAATACAGTCGTTGGTATTATAATTTAAAACATGTATTTGATGTTGTCTTTAAGTAATTAAAGTGATATAATCTTAGTGTGAAGGATGAAAATAATGGCAAAACCAAATTATGCAATATTTATCTAGTCACAATGTCCCCCTGCAAATTAAATTATGTTCATTTATCCACAGACAGAACATAGTCCTAGAGACTTTGATTTTCCAGAAATTAGAAGAGAAGACAGGAAAAGTGAAAAAGGTTTGTAGAACTTAAGAAAAAAAAGATTAAAAATAAACAGCAAATCTAGCTAAAGGTGTGTGTATGCAGGTTGTATCTAAAAGGTTATAAATAATTTTAATTTGTTGTTAGGCAAGTTGGGGAAAAAACCCTAAAGGAAAAACTCAACAGTCTCTTTATTTCACTTGAAGACTGCTAACAGAATTAATAGTTCTCCCCATCAAGACCCTTAAAAGGATATTAAATGTGCTTTGTGTGTTGTGGACACTGTAAAGAGATGGAGCAGTATTTGATTAGTTCTGGTACACTGATCCTGGTGCAAGAAGTGAGTGATGAGTCACTGACTGTTTTCAGCAGCCTGGTGCTAATGTGCGACTTAGGGATCCAAACCCCCCCCCCCAAATAATTATAAAAAAAAAAATAAATAAATATATATATATATATATATATATATATATATTTGCTAGTAATACATATACTCTAGTTAATGTCAAAATATTGGACTTGTTTGACATTTTTTTCACAAATGAAATTAAGCTGGCTTGTTCATGTCAATTTACATAAGATAGAAAGATATGAAGTCAGTAAAACTCCATAGTTATGGTTTTATCTATTTTGCCACATTAAATATATTTGTATAACTGCTGAAGGCCAGTTTTCAATAACTGGGAGAATTTATTAAGAAAGATATTGACTGAGTGGATTATTTGTATTATAAGGTACTGTGTCCTTTTTCTTTAACTTTTTTCACATGCTTTGACAGCAGCCAGCATTAATGGACACCTCTTCTCTCTATCAACTAACCAATGCACAACAAATAAAATTGTGGGTATTAAAATAAGATAAATATTTATAGCCATAATTTTCCATTTGCTTGCATGGTGTTATTAATAATTTGTATGTTTTCTATGTGCAATTGTGAGACTATGAGTTGTTCTGCAGTTTTATTTATTTAAAAAAAAAGGAAAAGAACAAAGATTGTGAAGTATGATCAATAGATATTGTGCCAGGAGCTGAACAGACAAAAACAGAATACAGAAGCTAAAAGAAATAAAATCCTGTATCAGCACACAAGGAAGGTATATTTTCTCAACACTACTAACTACTCTGTAGTGTATTGACACTGAACAAGCAAAATTCAGGCCTTTGAAAAGTGGGCATACAAGTGAATGGAACACATCTCAAGGCAATAAAAGCAAATAAGTCGAGCAGCTGTAGAGAAACTAGAAATAAAGTTAGAAATGTTGAAGGAATTGAAGGTTAGATGGATTAATTTTAATGGACATATAAAAGGTTACAAAATTGTGCTGAAGGCCATAGATAAAATGGCAGTTTTCAGATTTGGCAGAAAACAAATATGATTTTTTCACTACAATAACAAGATTTTAATTGAAAGAATATTTTACATGATTCTGTAATGCAGTTCTATATACTTTACACTTGTACACATTGACAGATAAATTGTATTATAATTTAACATATTAGGTATGGTGCGCAGCGTCTCAGCTGATGAAGGTGTTAGTCTTCATAATGTTGACAAGAACAAAAATTTGGTTGGCATTAGAGCCAAATTGTTTAATCTCATCTCTCGCCGCCCCACGCAGGAGGACTTGTACAAACGGGGAATTATCAAAGGTAACAGCTTGTTAGGTCATGAATTAAGCAGCATTCAACAAAGAGTTATCATTAATTTGTATCTGATTGTTTCATTAAAGTTAACAAATAGCATTGCTTTTTGTCTACTTCACCTGCTTTGAACAAATCCTTTATGTCATCCTTGTATTAGGATCCTCTATTGCAAAAATACAATCCTGATCTCCTCCTATAAGTCATCCCTAATGCTTCAGCAACAGAACCAACTCTTTCAACCCCTTGTTCACCAATGGTTTTTCTAAGTAAGACTTTGTTATCTTGCAGTAAGATTAAAAAACTCCTTTACTGGTATAAAAATTACAATAGGCTTTCAATCTGAACTAAAAAAGACCAATTCTTGGTCATTGAAGTGTCCATCTTATGTTGTTGTAGATAGAACTAAGCCAGACTAAGAGAGGGTTTTCAATAAGGGGAGAAAGTGGTTACTCATCATCATCAAGTACCATGCCTGCTGGCGTAGGTGATTATGTCAACTTTCAGTCTTGACATTTATCATTACTGTTGTTGACCTTCTGCCTAGCCATTCTCTTAAGCTGTCTGGTATCTTTCTCTTTGTTTTCCTCTATCTCTCTTCATCCCTCAATTTTCCCAGTTGTCATAATATATTCCAGCTGTTCCTTTCTCATTGCATGCCAAAAAATGATGATTGTTTCTTCCTAATATTGGAAATTAGCTCTCTTTTTGTTTTGGTCTCTCTCAGAACGTTTTTATTACTCTTCTTAGCTGTGCATGGTATTCTCAACATTCTTCTATAAAACCACATTTCTACCCATTCATTGTCAGCCTGCAGTGATTTTCTTGTCTATTGTCCATGATTCATAAAGTGGCCAATAGTTGCAAAAAAAAAAAAAAAAAAACAAGAAAAGGAATTTATCACATTGGGTTGAGAAGACCAAGCTGGGTTATGAAATCTTTCTCCAGTGCAAACTGGCTTCAGTCTTCTGGAAAGCAAGTAACTATACCAGATACTTGGATATAGTGGGTACCTCAGTGATCAAGAGAATTGAAGTGCATAGAGATTTGTGTACCACCTAAGAGAAATACAGCTGAAACATTTCTTAATCTCAAGAATGTCATTATGGAAGATGACCTGGCTATGTAAATTAACTTGAACTTGAAGCAGCTTTGTATCTTTAAAAGGTGTTATATTAATCTCTTCTATATTTTTATCTCTGTGTTTCTGTTGTAGTAACTTGTATGTCTCTCTTATCTTTGTGCTTCATGTGTAATATAGGCCATTTCATTCACATCTTTAGCCCTTTCAAGTAAAATCCATTCTTTTCATTCCTGATAAGCAACAGGTGTTCAGTAATACCAAAACATTATTAATGTACTATTTTACAGTGCAGTGCTTACAATTCATATTAATCATCATCGAGTGCCTTCTCCGCAACGAAGGTTGGCTACCATAGAGCGCCATTCTGCTCTGTCTCTTGCTTTGATGGTGCAGGTTGTCATAGGCTGATTTGTCCATCTTTTGATGTTACTCGTCCATGTTAGTCTTGGTCTGCCTCTGCCTCTTTTACCTTGTATTTTCCCCTCCAGGATTACTTTTAGTAGGCTGTTGTATCTTTTAACATGGCCCAAAAATCGCATTTGCCTTGTTTGAATTGTGCTTAGTAGTTCTCTTTTCATTTTTAGTTGTTCTAAGACTTCATCATTTGTTTTCTTTTCCTTCCATCCAATTCTACCTATTCTTCTATATATCCACATTCCAAAGGCTTCAATTCTCTATTCTGTTTTCTTGTTTAATGTCCATGTTTCTGCACTATATAGGAATATTGAGAAGATGTAACATTTTGCTATTCTTAGTTTTAGCCCTGGTGTTATTTGTTTTGATGTTAGTATGTTCTTCATGACATTAAAATTACTTTGTGCCATTCCTATTCATTTGTTTATTTCAGTTGTACATTTTTCATCACTGGTTAACGTATGTCCAAGGTGGTTGGATCATATTAATACAATTTCATAATTATAGGATTTCCATATCACAGCAAAAGTTAACATTACTGTTCAGTCTGGGTGACCACTTCAATCAATTTCACCATGAACTAATACATTACAGATTACTATTTCTAGCTATTGTTATAATGCCTAATATAATATATTGTTATAATGCCTAATATAATATATTGTTATAATGCCACATGAGTTCTGTTGTATTATTTTCATTTCTCGCTTTCTTGTCCATTTTCTCTTTTTTTTTTTTTTTTTTCTGAATCAGATTTTGTAAACCTTTTGATTTCCTTTTTTAAAACCAATTTTAGAACCCCTGAGGGATTTACCCCTCTGGTGTGATCACAGACTACTTCTTCTTCTTTTCTCTTTTCACTGATACCTAAAAGGCTGTCATGGTTTATATCATTTGTCGTTCTTGAGCTGCTCGAACTGTTTGAATTAGTGGTTTTCCTTTGTTGTTACATGTCTCTGTCGCTGCATCTATCCATCTTCTTCTGTGTCTTCCTCTTGGTCTTTTTCCATGCATTCTCGAGAAGAACGCCCTTGATAGTGATTGGTGCGGATTCATTCTGACCAGGTGGCCAAACTATTTGCTTGCTGCTGCTTGCTTGCATTCGCCCGATGACTAAAGTATTCTAGAGTATTCGTAGATTGTAGAATTCCTCTTCGTCGTCCGTCCTTTAAAGGACATTAAGTGGACGTTTCTGCGTTATGTTGTGGTTTGCAGTATAACTGTTATATTTGCGCCTTTTAGCCCAACACATCAGACTTCAGTACGTTATTTTTGAGTACCGGGTTGTCTTCCCTTTTCCATCCCAGCCGCTTGGCCAGACTAGACAGGTTAGTCTGTTACTACAGGCACCACGGAGAGGTGGAGCAGGGTCTGGATGGTTTTGGTTCACCGATCCTGGCGCAAGCCATCAGCTGTGGGTCGCTGACAACTTCCAGCTCTGGTGCTGGGAGGCACGTCTTCGCCTCCACCATTTAAGTTGTTGTTCTATATATTCTTGGCAGGGTTTTGTTCCTACCATTTTTCTTATGGTTTCATTTGGTATTCTATCTCTTCTTGTGTTGTTTGTTACTTTTCTCAAGCATCGCATCTCACATGTATTGATTTTTCTTAAATGTTCATTTAGAAAGGGTCCTTGTTTGACTTTCATAGCAAGAAGTTGGTATGAAAATGCTATTTATCATTGGTTGTTTAGCTGGCATAGAAATGTTTGGATGTCTTAGCAATGGTGAAAGCTGGTATGTGACAACATTTGCTTTTTGTATTCTCATGTCAATTTCTCTGTCTAGTTTTCCATCTTCTGTGAACATTGTGCCCAAATACTTGAATTCCTCTACTTATTTTATTTCTTTATCTTTGATCTTAATGTTTAATGGGTGTCTTAATTTGTTTATTCTCATAGCCTCTGTTTTTGCTGTGTTAATTTTCATACTGTACTTTGTGCAACTTTTATCTAGAGATGTTATATGCTGTTGTAGCAGGTTTTCATCCTCATATATTAGGCATTGGTCATCTGCGAATAGTAGCTCATTGATGTTGGAGTTTTCTACCTCTATGTTATTATTTGATTTCCCTTATTGTTGGTTGTTTCCTGATTTATTTTGTCCATATATATGATGAAGAGGAATGGTGAGAGGACACATCCTTGTCTTACACCTGTTGTAACCTGAAACCATTCTGACAGACCTTCCGATGTTCTAACGGCACTTTTACTGTTTTTATATAATGCCATTATTTTATCTGGTAGTTGTCCACCCACACCGTAGGTTTCTAGAGTTTGCCAAAGTTTGTTCCTGTCCACACGATCAAACGCTTTTTCCTGATCTATAAATACTATATTTAGGTTTCTGTCATATTCTATTGTTTTTTTCACATAGTTGTCTTAAAGTAAATATAGCATCAGTATAGCTTTTGCCTTTTCTGAATCCGAATTGATTATTACTTAATTGAGGTTCTATTATGTATCTTACTTTCCTCTCCAATATTTTACCATACATTTTACCAACTTGACTCAATAGGGATATTCCTCTGTACATTTCACACTCCCTTTTGCTTCCTTTATTCTTCCAAAATGGGACAATGATAGCTTTTTGCCAATCGTCTGGGACTTTTCTTTCTTCCCACGCCATATTGAATATTATAGTAAGCCAATCTATAGCTGTTTCCTTACAGGCTAGTAGCATTTCTGTTGTTATCCCATCTATACCAGCTGCTTTGTTCTTTTTATTCTGCTTCAGAGCCCATTCTACTTCTGCTTTTAAGAATATTCGGTTCCTGTTCATCATACTGCCTATTTTTAAACTCTGTATTTCCGTTTGTATTTCCCTGATTTAATAGTTCCTTAAAGTATTCTCCCCATCTGATTATTATGTTTTTCCTGCTGCTGATTGGTCTACCGTTCTTGTCGTTTATTTTAATGGTTGGGTTATAATCATTATTTCTTACTCACATTGCTTTTACACTTTTGAAAAATTTTCTTGGTTCTTCTCTACATGTTTTTGCTAATTCTTCACCAAATGCTTTCCAAGAGTCTGCCTTTGTTTGCTCTACAATCTTTTTGCTATTATTTCTGGCTTGTCTATAGTGATTGTAGTGTTGTTTTTGTCTTCTGCCCCGTTTTATACTTTTCTTTCTTATGTTTCACTGCTGATTTTACTACTTCATTCCACCATCTTGTAAGTTTCTTTCTGCTCTTTCCTATATTTTTCAGACCGCATTTCTCTTGTGTTGACTCTATTAGTCCTTCTTTAAACTGTTTCCATGCTTCCTCTATGATGTTTGTAGGTTGTATTCAGGTTAGGTATTTTTTGGTTACGGATTCTTCTATATTCTTTTTGTACGTTTACATCCTGTATTGCTTTTAGATCTATTCTTTATGCTTGAGGTCTTGTAATCTGTTGTTTCCTAACCCATTTTTTTTGGCCATAGTAACACAGGCTTATGGTCGGTATTTAATATTGCATTTGGTATATATCTTGAGTCTGTTATGTGCCTCCTTTGATGTCTACTAGTCAAAATAAAATTGATTTGGGAGGCCTTGTCCGTGTCATTCTATTTATACCAAGTAAGTATTTGGTTACAATTGTGCTGATTAAACGTGTTTGTTATATAAAGATCATGTTCTGCACAAATATTTAGTAGTGTTCACCATTACTGTTACACTCTGTTCTAATGTCACTAAATGGTCCTAGGTATAATTCCCATGGTGTTCTCCTTTGTCCTACTCTACCATTAAAATCTCCTAGCACAAACAATTTCTCTGTGTCTTTGACTTTATTTATTGTGGCTGAGAGTTCATCAAAATATTCTTGTTTGCTGTCCTCACTATAGGTGTCGTTGCATGGAGCATACGTTTGAATATAAGTAGTATTTCCTACTTTTTCTGCTAATTTGATACTTATTATTCTTTCCAAGATGTAATCTATTTCTAGTATGTTTTTGGCAGTATTACTTTTAATAATGAAACCGACCCCATGTTTGTTTACTTCCGCCATGTTGTTAATTCCGCTCGTGACGAGTATGTAGCTTTGATGTATTTCTTTAATGATTTTACCTCTCTTTCTTGTGTCTGCTAATCCTAAGATTTTTATATTCCTTTTCTTCATAAATTCAACTATTTCTGTGCTTTTATCACCTAAACCGCAGATGTTCCAAGTACCTATTAAATGTTCTAATTGTTTTCTTTATGTTGTTGTAGTTGTAAATTTCCTGCTTTCATTTTGCATTTTCGTTCATGACCGTAACAGCACAATGGATGGTATCTCTACTTATATCGCACAAACTTTAAGAGTAAATCACAAATAAATCCGTTCGAAATAACACAAGAACGCTTAAATTTTTTTTTACTACGGGCATTGAAATTCACTTATAACTTAAATTTGACTCCCATCGAAAATTGCATCGTGTTGCCAGCACAGTCACGCACCGGAAGTCCACATGATTATTGGTGGTTATTTGATTGACCTTTGGTCATTTTCTGTTAAATCTTCATTTGTTTTTTGCCATCATTTACTCTTGGGACGATTGCTCTTTCTCGGCTGTTATTCATGTAAATCTCTGTGATTATGTGTTTGTCTAGTGTCATTGTTTACTGATGAAGGCTCAGCAGCAGAAATAATTACTTTTTTGTTCTTGTTTTATAAAGCTGTATAGTACAATTTTATTTGTATTTTTTCCCTTACTTTGTACAGCTTTACAACTGTTTCACATGATATTATATATCTATGCCTCTTTTCAAACATAAAAAAACCATTTTGTCAGGAACATGCACTAATATTGTAAATTGTGAAATGCACAAGTAGATAAGATAAAATTAGGCTTCCATATTGGATGTTTTAGTAAAACCAGCATATTGATCTGTACAGTAAAGGGAATCATTCATATATTGTTTGATATAGTTTCTTAAAACAACTAAAAATGAAAAGAGAACTACTAAACACAATTCAAATAAGACAAATGTGATTTTTGGGCCTTGTTAAAAGACACAACAGTCTACTAAAAGTAATCCTGGAGGGGAAAATACAAGGTAAAAGAGGCAGAAGCAGACCAAGACTAACATGGACAAGCAACATCAAAAGAAAGACAAATCAACCTATGACGACCTGCACCATCAAAGCAAGAGACAGAGTAGAATGGCGCTTCATGGTAGCCAACCTTCGTTGCGGAGACGGCACTTGATGATGATGATGATGATGATAGTTACCTTTCTCTGGCTCATGTGTTGTGATATATGAGAATTTTTCTCTTATTTTTTTCTAGCCTTTCAGTTTGAGGGAAGATATAATTATATTCTTTAGCTCTGCTTTTGGCCTCTCCTGCTGTCAGTCCCTAATATTCCATCCATCTTTTTTGTGGTCAGGCTTCTGATTTAGTATTCTTGTATCCTTCGTTAATGACTTACTTTGCCACACTTATTCATTTTGAGATGTGTGGAAGTAAATTGTCAAATATATTTTGTCTCCTCTCAGTTGCTCTCTTTAGTTTAGTGTAGTCAGCATGTCATCCTCATTGCACATCAGTCAAGTCCATAAGTGCTCAGATCTCTTCTGAAGAATATCCATCAATGTGTAGCGACTAACGACACCGGTGTTGTGTTGGTTGACAAGTCTTCTTTGGATTCCTGTATAGTGCTCTCACCTGGCATCTCCCAACTTAACATGAAATTCATGATGTCTGTTCATGACTGCGGATTTAGGGTAATTTTTTTTTTTTCATCCAGCATCCCTGTGGGCATTCATAATGTCAAGTGGTCCATTGCCCTTTCTCACTCAACATCAGCCAAACTAAAAGTCTGTCAGCACATTCGTTACCTCTTACACCTGTGTGCCCTGGAACAAAAATGAAGCAGACACTTTTTAGAATAAACTGCTCTAGAGATTCTAACCAGTGCTGTCTAGCACAGCCAGCTGCGATCTTTCTGAGCATACTCATTGAGCCACAGAGGAAACACACATGTCTATAAGTATGAGTTTCAAGCCATGCTAATGCTTTTATAACGGCCATGGTTTCCTTGGTCATGCTACTTGTAGCCAATGCAAAAGTACCACTGTCTTCCTTCACAGTTCTACCTCCAATATGAGCCATGACATCCCTTGAGCTCCATTGGTGTTGAATAACAGATCCATCTGTGAATATGACTTCGTCACTATCAGAAGAGTTCTCGAAAATCAAGGCTTGCATTTCTGCTTCAACAACCAATGAGTTTTGTTGTTTACATTTTCTGGCCAGTGTAATAATGACAAGAAAGGACATACTGCTCTCCGATGGCACTGGTACCCACTGTTCCCAGGGTTCTGTGTATTTGTAATGATGATGAGAAAGGACATACTGCACTCTGATGGCACTGGTACCCATTGTTCCCAGGGTTCTGTGTATTTGTAATGATGATGAGAAAGGACATACTGCACTCTGATGGCACTGGTACCCACTGTTCCCAGGGTTCTGTGTATTTGTAATGATGATGAGAAAGGACATACTGCAATCTGATGGCACTGGTACCCATCGTCCCAGGGTTCTGTGTACTTCCTAACTGAACACACTTGCTAAACAATATCCATAGCTTGCTCCATCCATGCTTTTTCTCCTTTTAACTTGCTGCCTTATGTACCAATAAATTCACAGTATAGCAAATGATGTAGGTCTGCACTGATTTGAAGGTAGGCACGTGATCAGCAAAGTCTTATTCTGTCTTCTATGGTTTGACATTGTCCTACACCCAGTATCATTGTGCACCCAAGGATGATGCTTATTGGCTCATTTTGTATCCTCTCCAATCGTTCTATTTTGCATATTGCTGAGAGTCACGATTGCCAGTGCATACCCAATGACACAGACAGGACCAGTCCTTCATATTAGAGAACAAGATAATGCTACTCAATATGTGCTGATACCATGACCCTTTCTGACTTTCAATACCACCTGCTTGTTAAAAGCAAGGCTCCAATCAAACCACACTCATAAGTATCTCATTGCACGAGTTCTCTCCTCAACCTCTGAACTCAGATTCACATTTGGCATTGATTTGTTGATTATGCCATTATTCAAAGAAAAAGATATCACCTTTGCATTTGTCAAATTGCCAAGTGCTCTTACCTCATACCACACACTTAGACAATCAAGCTCTGTCTGTTCTTCAGCAACACTCTTTCTATCTCTTACTCTTTTATAAATATGTAAATGGTAAAATTGATGCTAGTTCTCCTGTTCACTGACTCCTGCTGACACCTGTGGAATTACTAAAAAAAATATTGTTATTATTATAACTACTATTATTACTATTTTATTGTTGCAATGGCATTTATATCATAAACTGTTATAATTTTTGTGTGTGTATTTAAAGCTGTACCATATTGCTTCCTCTCGTTTCAGACGCAGTATTTGGGTCAAAGTTGAGTGAATTATGTGAAAGAGAAAAAGTTACTGTGCCAAACTTTGTACATAAGTGTATAATAGCTGTAGAGTCCAAAGGTAAGCAATACTTTAAATTTCCGTTCATGCATCAGAATTGGAAAAAATATTTAGCTATAAGTTGTTTGTGGTTTGTCATGATTATTCCAGGCAATATAAGAAGGTAGTTTGCCATTCCTTTCCTTCTTGGCAGTGACTGTACTAGTCGGAGATTGCAGCCATTGTCTCTATACATGACCAATGAGAAAGTTCTCAAAGAGGCCAACACAAAAAGGAGCTCTTAAAAAACATCAGAAAGAAGCAATCAACATTTTTTGGGCACATCATGAGAAGAGGAAAGTTGGAATACTTGGTTACAACTGGCAAAATAAAAAGAAAGAGAGATCGCGGACGGCAAAGAGAGAAAATACTGGATAGCTTGGTGTCATGGCATGGAAAACAGTCAACAACAGAACTCATATGATGCACTGTGGATAGAAGATTGTGGAAGGACACGATCGTCAACGCCAACCGGTATGGCACATGATGATGATGATAAGTCGTTTAATGATGATATGACCTGTCATAAGTTTAAGATATTACCCCAATAGATGAATTGCTTGTTGCATGCATTGAATGATCTGAAATCAGTAAATGACTCATATCTGACTGCATCAATGTATCAGAGCTTGAGTCTGCTCTTCTTCTTAAGTGAGAGAATTAAACTAATTGCTATCAGAACTATCTAAAAATAATAATTTGATTTAATTATAATTATGAAGTTTCGCTGCTGAAAATGTTAATTTATGTTAAGAAAAATGTTTTAAAAAGTCACCATCGATCACGACTAGCATTAATTTTTTTTTCCCAATAACACAGTAGAAATACTAGATATCTAGATAAGATTAATAGTGCACATGCGCCAACATTACAGATCAGCTGCTCTCTAAAAATGCCATTATAAATTATTACTAATTTATTTTATATGGTATAAAAAAGAATATTTAAGAGAATAACATAAAATTGTTAAATTTATATAATTAACTCTTTCCAGATTCATACTTGTTTTAAGTTTCTTTAGATTTAGACCAGAACGGACCAGATTAATTTTCAGTTCAGAAAAATTCCATCACATGCCTTTTTCATTTTACGATTTCATGCAATAATATAATTAAATGTGGTACATTATACATCACTGGAAAGGAAAATGTTTGAAGAAAATTAAAATAGCAATCTTCTTCTTTTTTCTTCTGTCCTTCCTCCATTGCCGTTGGCATCGAGGGGAGTTACAATCTGCGATTCATTGCTCTTCTGGTGTTATCCCTCCTATAGCTTGTTTCATATCTCATGCCCAACTTTTAAAATCGATCGCTTTTTAACCGCTTGTTGTAAGTTGTTCAAAATTTGCATGTAAAGTTATAATGATTAGAACCTAACAGGGAATTAATTTCATTAAAAAAAACATTTGGTTATTATTGTTGCTTATTTGATTTATATAAATTTATAACGACCCATTGATGTAGTCAAAACTTAATGTTTACAGTATTTTAAGTTAAAAATAGTGAGTAAAAATCCATACACTGTAAAATTGACGTGTTTGCACGCTTTCACCATGGTTTTTTGACACAATTAGACACTTGTAAAAAACACGAGAAATTGTGTGTTCCATTTCCGTTCATTCAGAGGTGGAGACGTGGAACGATAACATTTATTATGAGTCTTAAAATGAAATTCTGCAGTTTACAAAACATCGCAATAAAAATGTATGACTATTTTTGCAAAGAGGCTAAACGAGGAAGATTATTTCATTCTTAAGAAAACCCTGAGAATAGGACAAGACACATTTTGGATTTATCTAAATGGTCATTTAATCGCTGGATTCAAGCACGTGACCGTCAATGTTCAAAATATACACAATCACAAGGAAGAGCAAAAATGTTGGATAATTTCGACAGTGAACTTATTAGAAGTGAAATTCGCAAAATGTTGGGTATGAATGAAACTGTTACAATAAGAAAATTAAAAGTATCGCTGAAAAAGAACAACAGTATTGAAATATCAAAGTCTACATTATGGAGGAATGTGAGAGCTGCAGGCTTTACATTCAGAAAGTATTCCAATGGACAAAACAGCATCTGTGAGAAGCCACATATAGTAGTCATGAGAAGCAAGTACTTACGTGAAGTAAAAGAGGTGCGCAAGCAAGGTTATGATATTGTGTACTTGGATGAAACATGGATCAATGCTCACCACACTAACCAAAGGGAATGGCAGTCATCAGATGGAAAGATTAAGAGATTAATACCTAGCAGCAAAGGACAGCGCTTGATAATTGCTCATGCAGGTAGTCGACAACATGGACTAATACAGAATGCAGAGCTCATTTTTCTTTCAAAATCCATAGACAATCGGGATTATCACTCTGAGATGAATGGTCACATATTTAGACATTGGATTCTGTTCTCCCATCACTAGATCGACCATCTTGCCTAATAATGGACAATGCAGCGTACCACAACATTGTTGCACTTGAAGATAAAGTCCCGACGTCATCCAGTACAAAAGATGCTATTAAGATATGGCTCACAAAGGAGCACATACAATTTAATAACATGTACTTAAAACCTGAATTACTATCTCTAGTAAAGCAAAAACAAAGGACAAAGATTTTTCAAATAGATAATATTATCCAAGAGCACGGTCATATAAGTTTGAGGCTGCCACCTTACCATGCTCATTTAAATCCAATAGAACTAATCTGGGCAAAATTAAAAGGACAAGTGGCAGATGAAAATACAACATTCAAAATATGCGATGTAAAGACTCTTGCTAATCTCGCTTTATTAAATATAGACAAAGATTATTGGGCTAAATGTGAAGACGTCTTAAAACAGGAAGAGGAATATTTGAAAAATGATGGTTTGTGGAATGTTCAACCCCAAACAGTTATTAATCTTTTAGACTCGTCTGATTCAGAATGAAAGTATATAGCTCCCACAATGTTGGCCCCTATATTACCTTAAATTAGTTCAACAAACGGTCCTTTTCAGGACCACACAACTATGAAAATTGGACATACAGGTATACCTTGATATTATCGTCCGTCCTCGAACTGAGAAGACAATAATTCTCCTGGTGTTTTGCCTTATTCAGTTATTTCCCCATTACGGCCACGCCTTTACCTAGTGAAAATTAATCATAGACCAGCAACTACGGTAATTTCTATTATTTAGGGGTTCACAATTTACAATTTTGACAAACATCAAAGAAATTCGCCGCTTTAAGAAAACTGCAGCTGCAAGATATTTGTTAAATATACATTTAAAGGGTCTTTTGCATTCTAATAACATTTGGAAAATTTCAACAGTTTTTAACAAACGGTTACTGAGTAATAGCATTTTGAAGTTGGGCACGTGATTTGAAACGAGCTATAGTGACTCTAGTATTCCCTTTATCTATCTATTTCTTGGTCTTCCTCTTAATCTGACATTTTCGTAGCGTTTGTTTATGGGTCTTTGAGTCATTGTTAGTTCTTTTTGTTTTGTGATGTGGCCGAACCAATTTATCTGTTGTTTCTTTATTTTGTAAATTGCCCTTTTTGCTTCTGTAGTTATTGCTGTGTTTTTCAATAGTGTTGGCACTTGGCCTTATTTTTCAATAGTGTTGACACTTGGCCTATAACTTGGCATGCTTTGTTACACCTTATATCTATCTGTCTCTTTGTTATTTTCTTGTGTTAACGTGCTACCCAGATATTTAAAATTGTAAATATATTAATAATATCTGAAGGAAAAAATATATTATTTATTATAAATAGTTCAAAGGCAGATAATTTTCATTCCAAAATATCATATTTCACATCCCTCTATTTTTCCATGACTAGAAGTGTGTTGCTATCCAATATCCATTCTTCTAGAAATTACACACAAAGTAATCCAAAGTTCTTCAAAACACAGTTTAATAGATGCATTTATGTCCACAAATAATGAAATTAGGCACAAGAAATAGTAGTGGGTATGACCACTATTTGTCAGAAATGCACACACATTTACATCAACAATTATTGAATTTCTACACAGTAAACACAGCAAATACCATGTGATGATCAACAGAAAGTAATTATAAAGCTCCTTCTAGGAATTGAATACAAGTATTGGTGAATATAAATACAAAATCGTATCTTTGTCTTTAAAATATAATAAGGAATCGTCACTTTATCTTTAAAATATTCAACCATAGCCCATTCACGGCCGATGTGTCGGTATTTGATTCGATTGTAACCTTCATCAGCAGAGCTAATGTATTAG
This sequence comes from Megaustenia siamemsis, assembly GCA_032433765.1. Lineage (NCBI taxonomy): Eukaryota > Metazoa > Mollusca > Gastropoda > Stylommatophora > Ariophantidae > Megaustenia > Megaustenia siamemsis. The sequence continues at coordinate 50,680,058 of JAVIAB010000092.1, forward strand.
TTAGTGGTCCGAAAGAAGTTAAATTCTGTTTTAAGTGCTTGCAGAAGATGCATTTTAAAAAAACATTTAGGAACTATATTTCACCGAGGTAGAAAGATTTTTTAATCTGCGCACTGTGCTAAAATAAAGAACATAATTAAAAGTTCAGCAACAAGGTCTAGTGCATTTGGCATCTTGATAAACATTTCTTTCATCACAAACACTCTGAGTTTGTCAAAATGGATTTCTGGAAAAGAGAAAAATAATTATTATTGGCGCTGCTGGTGTGCTCTGAAATCAAACAAGTGCTAAAAGCTAATGAAGAATGGAAACGTTTTATGACTAAGGAAAATCTAGACAACAGGATTATATGTGTAATACAGCACAGATATAGATCACATCCTTGAAGATTAGGGGATACCAGTGCTACCAATCTGACAGAAAAAACAGACAAAAGGGCAGAATATTGACACTTGTAAGGAACAACATCAATGCATGTCAGATTGAAGTGTATATGGATGGGGCAGAATATCAAAGACTGCACCTCAGGACAGAAAAAATACAGACTTTCACCTACTTAACTACTACTGTCCGAGTGACCGCCCACTAGCACTAGACACAATTACATTAAAAGAAAGAATAATTGTATGTGGAGACTTTAACAGCCATTCACAGAGCTGGGGCTATGAAGATATGGACAAGAGAGGTGAAGAACTTGAAAATTGGCAGGATGACAATGGGCTTATACTATTAAACCAGACAACAGATCCACCAACATTCTACTCCAGATCATGGCATACCACATCTACACCAGACCTTGCTTTCCATTCACCAGATCTGGATTGGAATATCACACGTATTGTTGGGAAACAACTTGGAGGCAGCAACCACTGACCTGTCTTTTTAGTGGTGCAAAACGAGGCCGTCAGGGAGAGCAGCACTCTCTCCAGATGGAATTACAAAAAGGCAGACTGGAAAATGTATCAACATTACACCTGTGTACTGACTAAAGATCTAAATACAGACAGAGACATCAACAAAGTAGTTGATGAATTCAGTAGACTAATAATACAAACTGCCAGTGAAACAATACCTAGAGGGGCACGGAAACACTACAAACCATACTGGAGTAGTGAACTAGAGCAACTGCACAATGACATGGAAATATCTCGAAAGCAAGCTGAAAATAATCCCTGCCAGGAACACCACAATAACTATCAACATTCTAAAGCCAAATTTCAAAGGGCTAAACTACAAGTCAGACGGAGAATCTCGAACGAGACACAAGAAAAGTGTGGAAGCTTGTAAAACAGCTGAATGATGAGGGTACAGAAAGGAACACCAAAATTACACTGAAGAAGGATGGAAACATCCTAACAGGTAAGCATGCAGCAAATCACTTTGCAGACTCCTTTGCAAATGACAACAATATTGAAATTAGCCTAGAGAAACGACAAGAGACCCATTTAAAACAAAAAAATGCAAGACAAGAAGAGACCACACATGAAGTCATGGAAATACCCATTACACAAAGAGAGCTAGAGCTGGCAATATCCAGATTAAAAATGAAAAAGTCACCAGGTAGTGATGGAGTGTCCTATGAAATGATTAAGAACTTGGGAACTGCAGCTAAAGCAAAACTACTGCAGATCTACAACATTTGCTGGATCACAGGTAGAGTGCCACAAGTATGGAGAGAAGCAATTATGATACCATTACTAAAGCCAGGAAAAGATGGTTCAACGACATCCAGCTATAGACCAATCAGCCTTACAAGCTGTTTGTGCAAAACAAAGGAACGTATAATCAATCTCAGACTGCAGTGGTACCTGGAAAGTGAAAATCTCCTTGTCCCACAACAAGCAGGCTTTAGACAGTTCTACTGTACTGAAGATCAGGCAACCTATCTTTCCCAGGAAATTGAGGATGCATTTCAAGAAAAGAAACTGGTACTAGCAGCATGGATAGACCTAAAGAAAGCATTTGATAAGGTATGGAAGGAAGGGCTTTTGAAGAAACTGATAAATTATGGAGTAAATGGCAGGATGTACAAATGGGTCAAAGCATACCTGCATAACAGGAGAGCCAGAGTGCAACTGGATGGTCTTAAGAGTAAGAAGGCCTTACTGCGCCAGGGCATTCCACAGGGAGGGGTACTATCTCCAACACTTTTTCTGATCTACATAAATGACCTAGTTACTGAACTACCACATGGCATCAAAGTGGCAATGTATGCAGATGACTTGGTAATGTGGTGCACAGAGGAGTATGCAACAGTGGCCTCCAAATTGTTACAAAGAGCTATGAATGCACTGAATTCATGGACAAATAGATGGTGCATCAGCATCAATACAGACAAATGCAGTACTACACTTTTCACTCTCTCCCCAAAATAAAAAGCAGGAGCCATCTACATAAACAATGAGCCTGTGAAAGAAGACATACAAGCTACGTATCTCGGAGTTACATTTGATAACAAACTATCTTGGAAACAGCAGATAAATAAGGCAACCCAAAAAGCAAGGAGGAAGTTGGCTATTCTAAGAAAGCTGTGTGGAACTACGTGGGGTGCGAGTGGGAAAATACTCAGTAAAGTTTACCAACAGAGTATACGCCCACATTTAGAATATGGATCATCTGCATGGTGCTCAGCATCAAACACCACACTGCAAGAACTGGACAAAGTACAAAACCAGGCACTTAGGGTCATCACAGGAGCAATGAAATCAACACCAATATTGGAGATGGAGAAATTGTGGAGAATACCAGCACTGAGAGAACGGAGGGACACAAAGGTACTGATACAGACAGAAAAATTTGCTTGTATGCCGAGACATCCAATGAAGGACCGATTCCAAAATCTTGCATTGGGACGACTTAAGAGAAGCAGTTTTATCCACCAAGCCAAGCGTATTAGTAGACAAGCACTAGACATGCCAAGAGTTATTAACCCCCTACTGCCCATACCAGAACAGACTCCCTGGACAGAGGAATCAGGATTATCAGTTCAAATACGGACAGAAGTGAAAGGAATAGTTGACAGTGAAAAACAATAACTCAGTTTCTTGGATGAAGAATACCCACAAGACCTATGGATTCATGTGTACACAGATGGATCAGCACAGAATGCAGTAAAGAATGAGGAGCAGGTGCATATATTGAGTACCCAAATAACACAAGGGATATGAATAAAATAGCAACAGGGAAATATTGTCACAATTATGATGCAGAAATACAAGCAATAAAGTTGGCAATAGAAAAACTGCTGAACAGTAATCTTAGCCCGCAGCCTGTAGTGTTTTTGATAGATGCAAGATCAGTACTCCAGGCACTACAATCCAGAAAATTACCGCATCTGCAGACCTTATTGACTGAACTCTGCAAGCACCACAGGGTTGCCCTGCAGTGGATCCCATCTCACTGTGGAATACCAGGAAATGAGAAAGCATATCAGTTGGCAAAGGAAGGTTCAACAGGCACACAACTAGATACACTGGTTACATACCATCATAAGAAGCAGATAATCAAATCAATCAGAGGACCATACACCCCAAATCAGGATGCCTTTCATAATATGAATAGATATAAACAAGTTATCATTATATGCCTCAGAACAGGACACAATTGACTCCATAGTCACATGTATACAAAATTCAAGATCAGCACCTCAACTACTTGTACATGTGGACAGGCGCCCCAGACTGCTGAACACATACTTCAAGACTGCACTGAATATAGTAGACTGACCGTATGCCATTGGCCCATAGATACAACACTACAGACAAAACTATATGGGCCACTGTAAGAATTACAAAAGACAGTAACATTTATACAGGAAACGACATTGCAGATATAGACAATACTTCAGGCGAACGAAAGATAGATAGATAGATCGCGTCCAAAATAAATATTCATATAGACAAATATTTAAAAGATGATTATATTAAAATAAATATTCATATAGACATATTTAAAAGATGATTATATTTTTATTTTAAAAAGAAAAAGAAAAGACAAATTTAGACAAATTAAAACTTGACTAAATTGGTAGCACAGTATGATACTCTAGGGTGTACTTACATTTGTCTGAAAACAAGATTGATACTGGAGTGTTTAAAAAAAAAAGAGAATATGTATTTCAATTACAACCATTAGAGAAAAAAAATATGATTTCAAGCAGGAAATGACTGATTAAAATCAACTATTTACAGCTAGTAAGACTCATTTTACACTATTGATGGATTATATGAAGAGATCAAAAGTGGACTATTGAGAAATTCAGACTGTTAAAAGTGTTTATAATTTAGAAGTGGCATATAGGAGTTCATAATTCTGTTCTAATCAACAATAAGATATGCACACATTAGTAATTGGCAAGTGCTGGAACCAGATAGACCACATGCAGAAATACAAGAACTGTCATACATAGACTCTTAGGGAAAGTGAAAGCGAGAGAGAGAGATTAAAGATGACCCAGTGGAGAATTGTGGAAATAGAAATGAACACTAAGGATAAAATTTCACATGCACTTTCTCTATCATTTTCTTTTGATTTTGTCCATGATTTTTATCACAGCTTAAGTCATATCTTCTGTAGGAATAACACATGATGGGCTGTATCGTATTAGTGGTAACTTGGCTGAAATACAAAGGTTGCGTTGTGCAGTTGACAAAGGTAAGCTGTGAGATCTTAATAACAATTTTTTTTTTTAACTTTTTAAAAAGATTTTACATTAATAATAGGAGATTTCTTTAATTCTATCTGTCTGTTACCCTTTTGAGCCAAAGACAGCACATTGGGCTGAAATTCTAGCCTCTCCCTGAAATCTTTGCTGTTAAATGTTAGACTTTGCATAGAAGTTAAATTGTATCTTGCCACTTGTTTCTGTTCTTGGTGAGTCATTCAACCTTGGCAAGGGAGCTGATATCCACTGTTATTTTCCAGAAGCACAGCTAGGAAGTGGAACAGGGTCTTGATATCGCTCTCTGCCCAGTAACTAGAGGGCATCTTGATCCCTATCATATTCATTCTCTGGGGTCTCTGAGAGAGTGGGTAGGGGGCAGTAAATAAAGATTGCAATGACAACATAGTAGCTGTGTAATGCACATGATTTGAGTCTTTATTTTACAGTCTTGTCTAGAACTGAACTGACAAACAGCCATCTTAACCCTAGCCACATACTTTTCCATTATTATATTTTAAAATACAAACTTGTAATGAACAAATAAATCATTTTTGTATCAATCTTAAGAACACAACATTTTTTAATGCTAATAAGTTTTATACTCATGATAAATTGTTTCATTTTTCACAATTAAATGAAATGCATTTATGTATTTTTGCATTGTTTTTGTAATAAATTAATATTCTAATGTTATTTCATTGCATATATTTATAATTTAGGCTCAGTTTATTATTTTCTCCCTTCTGGTTTTTTTTTTACAGTTTTTCTTACAAATTTCATTTCACATGTTATTTTATGTAAATTTAATTTCACATGTTGTTATTTTATGTAAATTTAATTTCACATGTTATTTTATGCTCGTGTCTTTAAAAAATTGTCTATGTCAGACATTGATAGCACAAAGTGGTATAAACAATGTTTCTATTAATTTATGAGCCTCGATGGCTGAGTGGTTAGTGTGCTTGCCTTGGTGGCTGAGTGGTTAGTGTGCTCGTTTCCTGACCAGAAGGGTCTGGGTTCAATCCCCGGCAGTGGGGAATTTTTTTTCAGACTGATAAGGCTCTGGGTTCACCTAGCCTGTAAAAATGGGTACCAGAGATTTTTCTGGGAAGTAAAGGCAGCCTGGTGTGATACCGACCACATCACCCAAAATGTGCCATGGTCATAGAAAAATATGGTCACTAACACCATATTCCCCATATGCCTAGCAAGGCATGGAGAGAACCTTTACTTTACTTTATTAATTTATTGTTTGTTTGCATAGTCACATTCAGATTTCAAAATCAGTGCCGTTTGGTAGTTTACATTATTTGCTTTCTGGATTCTGGTTTCCCTGTTTCTATCTAATTTTTCATCATTGATAGATGTACTGCCTAATCACTTATACTCTCTCACATGATTTAGGATCTTGGTGTTAGAAAAATAGCTCTGGGTTGGATTGTAATTTTTTTTTTCATTATTTCAGTTGATGCTCTTTGCATATAGAATTGTGACAACATAAGCTAGTAGGATAGTCTGATATAGAATATTCAATCGGGATATTTTGCAAGCTTTCAGTCTTAGTATGCAGCATGAGGCTGATGCCTGAGAGTCATGACCCAGATGGGATGCCCTCTTTTTTAATGTCAAGAAGCTAAAGGGCATAAACACTTGCTCAGTGAGTAAATTCATCTATCTATCGACCTTTCGAGCCGTAGCCGGCCCATAGGGCGTAGACCAAGATACTCCTTCTCTTATCTGAATTTTTGTTCTAGCAGTTTTCAATTCTTTTAAAGATATTTTATCAAATCTCGCCATTTGTCTCTGTTCTGTGCAAGCAGCTCTATCTCATTGAGGGATCCAAATCCTGCTGCTCTTGCCTCTCTCATCAATGTTCTTCTCAGTGTCTCTCTGGGTCTTCCTCTTTTCCACTTACCTGTTGTTTTCCATATGAGGGCTTGCTTTGCTATTTGGTTATTATCTCTTCTCATCACGTGTCCAACATATGACCATCATCTTTTCTTTATTACTGAAGATATTAGTGGTTGATTGGCGATTTCTCTAATTTCCTCGTTTGTTTTGAATTCGTTCCACGCTATACCAAGTATTTTCCTTAGACATTTATTTTCGAATGCGTTCAACTTTGTTTCTATATCTCTTGTTGTTTTCCAGCTTTCACATGCATACGTAAGGGTTGATAGTGCATTTGATTTGAATAGTCTAAGTTTTGTGTTTGTGCTGATGAGTTTTGATTTCCACAACTTTTCAAGGCTTCTGAAAGACATTGCTGCTTTAGCTATTCTGATTCTAATTTCTTTGCTTGTATCCCCTTCTCGATCAATGTGACTTTGTCACATGGTATGAGTAAATTCATACCAGTTATCAAATTGTCTACCATTGCAGAGCTTTATATAGTTTCCTGTCACATGCTTGGTATTAGGGTGTAATATGTTTGTCATTTCATCAGTTTATTATAATGATATATAACATTTTATTTTATTTTTTATATTGGACTACAAAAAAAAACTTGTTCAGCAGTTCCCAATAAAAAGACCTCTGATGACCACAGAGCAGAATGAGTATATAAATCAGTAATTTAGTTTGAAGATTTCAAGCAATATTTACTTTTGCCACAGATGACACATATAATCTGTGTGATGAGCAGTGGGACATCCATGTGCTCACTGGAGCCCTCAAACTATTCTTTCGTGAGCTTAAGGAGCCGGTCTTCCCATTTCTCATGTATGACAAATTCTTTGATGCCATCAGTAAGTATTCACATTTAATTAAAGCCTGCTATTACTGAGTTTAGATTTTTGGTGATAATAATGTGCAAATTCATATTCTTCTTTGGACTGGTTGGTCTTGAGACAAGCTGCCAGTCTCGAGACAGAGAGGTTGTGAGTTCAAATCCCGGCGGCACCAGTTGGGATTTTTATTTATGATTTCTCTCTACAGCAACCACTACTGGTCTCAGCAGTGAGGCCCGGCTTAAAACATAAATTACTCATCAACGAAAAAATTATGAGTATCTCTAATGACGGAGTTATCTGCCTGCACGGCAAGGGACCCCAGTGCACATGGCTACCAGAGAAAAAAGAATTAACACACAAAATACTGTTTCTAGTCTCTAGGGACTTCTAGGGAGCTTATGTTCAATTTATGGCCTGCAATTTGAATGCATAGTGCTGCCAGAGGTTGTTTTATTTATTGACACTTCAGGTGTAAGTTCAGCTTTTATTTTAACATTGTTTGTTGCTACAAAGCTTTGCGTTTACCTAAGAAGAGTCATGGGAATTGAATGTGGTAATCATTTGCCTGCTTAGGTCCAGAATTCCAAAACATAGCGCTATCAGACGGTGGTTTGTTTGTTGAAACATAGGCCATCAGTCCAGCTTTTATCTTAGTGTCATTCTTTACCTAGCCATGTTTACAAAGGGGTTAAGGCAAAGAAATGCAAGTGAATGCATAAAAATGCGAAGCTGCAGTAAAGCTGAATGCGAGGAAAAATAGAAAAAAAAAAAAAAAATGGTATGTTAGAAGCTTTACGTGATTAGTAGACGAAAATGGTATGTTAGAATCGTCTACTAATCATGTAAAGCTTCTAACATACCATTTTTTGTTTTTTTTTCTATTTTTCCATGTTTACAAAGGTAATTTTGATGTCTCACTGACAGCAGAAGAGATTTTCAGTCAGAAGTTAAAAAAAGAAAATTATAGCACTTATGGCTAAATTTAAAAAAAAAAAAAGGCTACACTTTTACATTATATTAGCAGTTTTTAACTAAGCCTGCATGTTTGGAAAAAAAATCTGCCAGCAATGACTTGTCAGGGGTCACAGTCAGGAATAATTTGGAGAGTATACTAAGGGAAACAATGTGTGCTCATTGCAAACTGTCAAATTCCAATAATATTTATTTTGCCTTCATCATTTTGACGAAGATGTCATAATCTAGGGTTAAGTTATTATATATTATCGATGCTAGTATGTAATTTTGTATCTTCCAGCTAAACAAAGAGAGACATGTTATTTTTATATTTACTAAAAAAAAAAAAAAAGTCTTGCTTTTATTGAGTGTAAAAAAGTAAAGTACTTCCGTCACGCCAAGTGGCATATGGGGAATATGGTGTTAGTGACCATAAATTATACAGACCTTCGGCACATGCTTTTTTGGGGTAATGTGGTTGGTATTATACCCGTGCCGCTTTACTTTCTCAGAAAAAAATCCGGTACCCATTAAAGGCTGGGTGAAAAGGAAGCCGTCGGTTGGGATCGAACCATACCTCTTGTCCATTGTAGTCCAGTTCAATAACCACTGAGCTATTGTAGCTCCCCCCCCCAACCCCTTTTTTTTTTTTTGAGTGTGGTAACTATTAAACATTTAAAAAAATTAATCTTAGTAGTCAAATAACTGCTAGAATTTATTCATGTTAATTGAAATGTTAAAATCTAGTTTTGAGTTATAAGTAGTGATGATTTTAATGGTTGTTTTTATGCTGATATAGCAGAATTTACAATTAGTTCATATTCTGTGTTAGCTAGCTGTGACATGTTTTAGGGCAGATGAAAGTTAACAGATTTTGATATTTAAGTGATAAGCTTGTTGCAGAATAGATTTTTTTGTTTCACATTTTCTTTCATGACTATTTGTATTGACAAAAATAAAAAAAATGTTAAATGTTTCTAGTCTTGTCTTGTCATTTCTTCATGTTACTTCTGTTTTTGTTTTGCAGAAAAAGAGCTGAGAAAAGAAAAGCTGTCAGCATTCAAGTCAGCAGTATCAAACTTACCTAAATACAATTATGCCACCCTAAAAGAATTATTTTTTCATCTCTGCAAGTAAGAGCATTGTCTTACTCATCCAAGTTCACAAAGTTTTTTAAATGTTTTATTCCATAAATTTGACTGGGTAGCTAACAGTGTAGCTAATTCTAGAGTTAGTCAACAAAACCAGTCTCATTGCTTTTAGGGAGTAGACAAAATGGGCATTGTTATAAATAAGTAAATAATTTTTCTTATCAGTAAATTGTCTACAGGCTTTATATACTTGTAATTGAGATGCAGTAGAGCTGTAGTTAGTGAACTGGGCTACTGAGAACAAGAGGCAAAGGTGTGATTCCAATTGACAGCTTTTAGGTTCACCCTGCCTTAAATCTGTACCAGATTTTTCTGGTGAAGCAAAACAACATTGGTGTAATACTGACCATATTACCCAAAAGTGTGTCCTTGGTAACAAAAATATGGACACCAATTCTCTATATGCAATGGAGTATTTGAGAGTTTTTTCCTATTCTTCTTCGTTTATACATTTGGTCACATTACAAGCCTATTGTATGGTAGTGTTTGACAATCTCTCCAATAGCCTGTCACATCAACCATATTACAGCAGTATAACTGAGTGAATGTATTGCTAATAAAGTTAAACTTTTTAATATAAACTTATCCGTAACTCATCTGTACAAATGGGATTTAGGGCAGTATAGAGGTAAGAAGTCAGCCTCAGGACAGAAAGGTTCCAGGTTCAAATCCCACTATGCGGTAGAATTTTTATCTTCTAATCTGTGGTATCTTCGTGGCTTTACCTTCCCCTGGTTTCTAGGGAGTGAAATCTGATGTCAAGGCTTCTCAAATAATGGCAAAAAAACAGGAAGTCCTGTGTGCACTCATGTATGTTAAAAAACCCTTGGTAATTAAAAGTTGTAAAGAGATCGTTTGTATATGTTGTTTGTTGCTGCCCAGACAAAAATTATCAAATCTACTCATGCTGAAGCTGGATGTGTTGGACCGAAAGACATAGATATTGCTACTTTTCCATAAAATAGCAACACAATGAATTCACTTAATGGGTGAACTCTGCAAAGAAGATCTTTACAAATGTGTAACCTTAGTGTCATTACTTTCAACTGAATTAAACGACTTCAGCTGCAATGTACTCCATATCCACTGCTACTTATCACTTTTATTTTACTTGTGCTGCTCATTTTAAAAATACAACCTCTGTCATTCTTCAGTGGTATAATGTAATTGATTTGAAGTGGTTATGGCTTCAATTTCTTTATGTAGATAAAAATGGAATACTTCATGTCACACAGTGTCAAATAAGTTAATCCTTGAAACATTTCTTTTCAGAAGCTTTAACCTAATATATCACCAGTACCAATGTTGTTACTTAAGCTAGAAAATATATTAACACTTTTGTGCTGTGTCATTAATTAAAACTACTTCCATTTAATATTACTTTTCAAAATAAGAGACATGCACTAGACTGATGGTGATAATGACCATATCACCTAACAATGTGCCACGGTCTTTGAAAAATATGGTGACTCACACCATATTCCCCATACATCTAGCAAAGCATGAAGGGAGCCTTTACTTTTTAACTAGACAGATCATTTTCATTCATAAATCATAAATGTAACATTTTTAGGATTAGTGTTAAAAATGCCAGTTTGAAATCAAAACTACAAACTGCAGTATAATCAAATAAGTGTTGACAGGAACTGACTAATACAAGATATTGAACCTCTTGCATGACAGTGGTGTGATGATGACTCAGAAGCCACTTGGGAAAAAAAAGGGAAACTAAACTATTCAGTTCAAGACAGAACATGCCTGTATATCTGTGTACCATTTTCAACCATGATCCACTATAGGTAGAGGGCAGGGGACATGTATAAAGTACATTTAGACTTCACTTTCTAAGTGCATAATAAGTCTAAGGCTAGCTCTGGAAGGAATGCATCCTAACAACAGATTTTTAAGCACATTTTTTTCCTCTTAGTTTGTTTAAAAAAAGCAAATAAGGAGGTTTGGAATCAACGTCTGTGCAGTCAAATAGGACATACACGGAGCGACTTTTTCAAAAGAATTTACTGATGCATTTTGATAAATGCTGTGACAAGTGGATGGAGTGGATATGGGGAATTCCTGAATGCAATGAAGCTGGTTCCATGGCTATAATAGAATAGTTTTTTTAAAAAAAGCTTCATATAATTAGTGTCTGTGCCAGGAAAGTACCTTCTTAACTTCCTGACACTAGTGGACCTAAGTAGAATGAAAGTGGACATGATAGTACATTTACATTTGTGCGCATTTTTATTCCCCAGGGTTATGGAAGAAAGTCATAAGAATCGCATGCAGACACAGAATATTGCAATTGTATTTGGACCAACATTGATGTGGCAACAATCACCAGGAGATAGCTTGGCAGTTCAAACAGTTTACCAGAGTAGGATAGTGGAGTTTATATTGTTAGAATACAATGAGTTATTTAAGTAATTTCCTTACTCAATTCTTGTAATTATTGCTTTGACATTACCTATTCCACATTAACAGTGATTTTTTCATTACTATAAATAATTCTGATATGTGAGACAAGCATATTCAGATTTATAAATAACTTGCAAGTGGCAATGAGTGTGAGCAACATGCTGTTAGTCCCTGTACATATATATCAAATAGTAGTAAGAAATCCAGTATTACTTCTATGGTATTGTCTATATTGACTTTTCTAAGTTTTGAAGTTTGTAAATGGAACCTAGTAATGAGAATGGAATTGTGTGTATATGTTGTATGCTTTCACTTTCATGATTGCTTTTCTCCTTCATCCTTACTCAAAAGGACATGAAATATCGCTAAAGTTGTTTTGTGTTGTGGTTTACACCAAGTTGCAATATTTGCACATTTCATTCAAACACAGCATCTTTTGCCTTATCCTTTTGATCCCACTAATTTCAGGGATCTCTATGAGTAGGTGGAGTAAGTTCTCTAGTTAATTCACCCTGACACCAGCAGTCAGTCAGTGCGCAAATGATTTTCTTTTTAAATGAAAATAGTTTAGCTAATTTTTTTTTCTCTGAGAACCACGTAGAAGAGATCACTATTGTATTGAATTGAATGTTAAAGGTTGAACTTGTCATTATTTGTTTTCTTTCTGTTTACATTCCATTTCATTTTTATAAACAAAATGTTAAGTTAGATCAATTATGGCATGTTACAGACAGTATGATATTACAGTTGCCATAAGAGTGGCAACTACTGTCTTGTTTTTTTTTTTTTTTTTTAGTTGCCACACCACGTGCCACATTATGTGCTCTTGTGATGTGGTTCCTATAGCAAATGTTTTTTACTTTAGGTTGTCTGAATGCATAGATGTGTTTAATTGGCATGAATAATTGGATACATTTTAATTATCTATGCGGCCATAAGATAAGTCCCAGTGATTATTATAATATTGTACTTGAATGTTGTCATCTATTTAATCTTGGAACCGCATGGTAGTTGGTAGCACTTTCAATTTCACTTCCCTAGGATAACATTGACTCCAAAACATTATTTCTTGTATGCAAAAAAAAAAATATTGTTCCCTGTTTATTAGGCACAAATGCTTTTGTTTGCTATGATGCTGCCAGTTAGTGGTAAAAGGAAGTATAGATACACCTTTGCTACACACTTAATCTGACCATCAGATTAAGCAGAGCATATATGGGAATGTCCTGGCTGCAGTGATGCTACTTTTGGAAAGCAACCTTCAATCATAAATAAATTGTAATTAAACCTCTGTAATCCATGTGTTTCTTTACTGTGAAGTGATATAATGATCAACTTAAATTGCCTTTAATCGATCAACTGAGGGATTTGAAAGCCAAAGTGCAACTGTTGTTTTTGTTGATTTATCTTCAGCTGTCCTTATGTAAAACAGTTGAAGATTAACTGCCTTTAATGTTCAAAATACTGCAAATTCTCCCATTATTTATACAAATGCTTGTGCATAATTTAGACCATATGCTTTTTTATCTCAATGTTGGTGCAAATAAATTTAAAATGGGTCATTTTCTCATGGTTGTGAGGTTGTGACCCATTTCTACTCATATGTTTTTGTTATTTATATATATATATCTGTGTTTATGTGTGCACACTTTTTGGATGACAAGATATAAAACTTTGCGCACAGTGTAGTTGAATAGTGAATGACATTGATAATGATCACTTTGATTTTTGTGTGAATGTCATGAAAGAAAACTTGGCGCACAGTGTAGTTGAATAGTGAATAACATAGATAATGATCACTTTGATTTTTGTTTGAATGTCATGAAATAAAAGCAACAATTTATGTAAATGTAGCATTCCCATTAAAAAATTAAATCTTGATCTCAGTGCAGTGTATAATAACTGCTTGTCGCTAATATTTGAGTTTATTTCCTCATTTGTGTCTTTCCAGAAATATAAAGTACACATTATTCTTGTATTATACATCTTAGTTTATTAGAAGAAGTTGTATCTCAAAATTTAAAAACTTTTGTGGTTAAAAAGTTAATATTTCACACTGGAAAGTCTTACATATGTCAATCTTTGATCTTTTTGTTGGAGCATTATTCTCACATATGTTTACTGTAGTTAAAAAAGTGCAATTTGTGTGTGGTGTCACAAATTTAAACCACTTCTGTAAAATATTTATTTTAAGAATGAGTGGAATTTTCTGGACACTTACACCTAAAAATGCTGCAATGTTTCCAGTCATAGCAAAAATGTCATTTTTATAGATTCAAATAAGCAGCTGTGATGTTCACCTTGAGCTGTTGTCACTGATTGATATCACCTTCTCGTAACCCAATGAGATATTGCAAGACTCGTGCTAAATGGCTGTAGTTTTAAAGATGATTTTGTCCTCTTTGGAGCCTACGCATCAGTTCTTACATGCTCGAAGGGAGAGTAAGATATTAATCTGTTGTTGCTGGAAGTAGCCCAGGAACCACTATATGACTATATATTTGGACAGATATTGTCTTGCTCCATTATCATACCTGGTCCTTGTGCATTGAGGAAAGGCTATATATGTGCTGTTATTATTTCTGCTCTGTGCCCAATACCCATTAGGTTGCTTTTGATGATGATGTTGAGGTTGTTCTGGTTGTATAAGAAAGTCTCCCCCAAACAATTATATTGTCTCCCCTCATGTTTAAATGTTCTTAATGCCTGTACACCAAACAACGCCTATCATTGTGTTGTAGCCTGTATCTTGGCTCATCAGAGTCTGTTGATGATTGGACCATGCCCACTGTCTGGCTGGCCCAGATCAAGCACACTTGTCTAAAGCAAACTGACAGTACTGGTCTAACTGCATGTCTTTAAAGTAAAAGATTTTCCCCTCTGAGCAAACACATCTTAAACCAGGATTATTCCTGGTAGTCCATGTTGCCTCAATAAACAAGTTATGAAGATGCTTAAGGCGTAGTCGTATGAAATGTTCTTACGCATGGGTGGGCATTTTTGGTTGTCCACTTATCTGGTGTTCACCCATGGATCCAGTTTGGTGGTAACAAAAAGTGTGTGATATAGTGTTCCGGTGAACATTCAAATGTTGTGATACACTGATACAGGTGTTCCCGCACCTTATCACTATAGCTATAACATGATGCTGTTGGTTTAATTTTGACATTGTGAAAAAATATGTTTATGTTGGACTCTTGGTAATATCTATTTCAAGGATTATGTTTCCCCATGCATATGATTAGATCTACACACTTACTGTCCTTTTACCTGTGATACATTTTCCGCTCCGGCATGTTTCATGAGATTTCGCTTGTGCAGTGATTATCTCCCATGAAAAATGCAAGACACTTGTAACTGCATGAGTAAGTGTACACCACCCACACTGAAATGTACGACTAGTTTTATTTCATGTCATCCAAGAAATAATGTACAATGAATGATATACTGTTACACACTAACTTTTTTCCTGAGTATATTTTATGGCTTTTTTCCAGCCATGGCATAAATCCATACACCCCTAAAATTACATATCTCTATCTATCTATATTTTGTTCACCTGAAGTATTGTCTATATCTGTAATGTCATTTCTTGTATAAATTTTACAGTTTTTTTTAATTCTTTAAAATTACTCAGAATGGAATCACAACAATAGTGTTGGATAGTTCTTTAACTTACTTTAATAGTAAAAATGTCTATTTTGGCTTTAAAATTAGCTGTATTTATTACTAAAATAAAGGCTAGCTATATTATCATCTGACAACAGGTTCATGGAAAGATTGGTGGAGTGGCATAAAACTGTTCTTAATGAATATATATGGCCCTTTTCGTCTTGTCAGACGGTCTAGTGGAGGCTATTGCGTATTTTTTTGAGGTATTGTTTTTGCCGAACAGCTTCTCTCGTGGCTAATTCTACCAATGTTTGACAAACACACGCGGTCACATAATGAACAGGTCAGGCTCGCTGGTCCACAGGGTTTACCATCCTTTTTCATGAGTCTCTTCTCTTCTAAGTCCTGTCTTAGAACAGTCTCAAATGTTGTTATACCGTTCCTTATACGTGCTCTCCATGATGTGCGATCACTTGCCAGATGTTGCCAGTCGTTTTCACAGATGGAGAAGTCTTTCAGAGATGATTTGCAGATATCTCTATATCGTAGTTTAGGTCTGCCGATTTGTCGTTTTCCGTGTTTTAGCTCGCCATATAGTATTTGCCTAGGAATGCGTTTTTCTTCCATCCGTTGGACATGCCCCAGCCATCTTAGCCTTCGACTTCTGAGCATCGACATGATTGTTAGGGTCTTAGCACGTTGCAGGACAGTTAAGTTGGTTATTTTGTCCTGCCATTTGATGTGCATTATTTATTAATGAAGTAAAAAAAAAAAAAAGTAGATTTGATCAAATTTAATCTTCTGAGATTCAGAATTTGCTTAATTGATAAATAAAATGGATGCAAACATTTATTATTACATGGTTGCTACAAGTTGACCTGAATTAAAATTTTTTATTTTATTTTATTTTTTTCGAGAGATATTCGTGATATTATTAGCCGACATCAACTCACTGTTTAAAAAAATTACTGTGGTTAAATTTCATTGGACAACATTGAACAGTAACAGCAGTTTAGGTTCTGGTCATACTAAAACAATAGTGAAAATATTAAAACTTACATTTTATTTTATCTTAGTAGTGAATGGACAGCTGCACCCATTAACTAACCAGTCATATATTGGGCAATTCAAGAGAAAACAATTTCACTGAAAACATTTTTATTACTATCTGGAAACATTGGAGTTGCTTGAATTTTAGTTAGCTCATTGATCATGAGATTGAATAGTGGATTTTGGGCCAAATTGATGTTTAGATTGGAGGGTAAAGGCATAAAGATGTATGGTAATGCAAAGCTGCTGTATGTTTAGATATTGCATCGCATTTTGGCTAATTGAAACTTTGACATATAACTTATTTTGAAGTTAATGGATATCCAAATACAAAAGTGACAAAAAATGCATGTCCATCACATAATATAACTCAATGTTATTAAATAGGCTAAAACATTATTTTCTGTTATATGACATTTTAAAAATTCAAGTTCAATAAATGCAAATATTTTTGGGGTGAACTGTCTGGAAAAGAGTGATCATTCTTGAATTCTTTTATGATTTTACTTTGATAGCATTGTCTTTCCAGTGAAGTTATATCGTTTCAAACACAGTGTTTGTAGTTTTACATATTGGAAAATGTTGAGTCATTTTACACCAGCAAAATTGTACTGGAGTCAGTTCTTTTGTCTCATTTACATAAAAAGTATGTTTGGGAACAGATAACTTAAAATGAAGCCACATCTGTAAATCAAAAAGTATTCCTTGGCTTCAAACGTAAAAACTGGCTACTGGAAATATAAAAAACCACAGTAATTGTTACAGCTTGGTTTTTACTTAACTTTATTAACGTGTTCATAATAAGCAATGAATAATGTATGCATTATTTCAAATGTGCACTTTGTGTTAGTTATATAAATAGTTTTATCTATGCTTTAAGTGTTTGAAGTGCAGAATAATATGATCCAACTCTATGATGAGTGAGTATTGTTAGCAGGATTATTTCCGTGTCTAGCATATGAGTTCATTTGAGTCATCAGTACCATTCCAGAACAAATTATGATGATTTTTCAGAGCTCTGTATACTTTACCATAAATGTAAATGTAATTTATGTAGATGTTTGTACACAAAGAGGAAAAAAACTGGCACAGAATCTTGTGCATAATACATGAAGAGGAAATTATGGTATACAGATTATATATACATAAATACAGGGCTTTTCTCAGTCAAATGCATACCAGTAAACTTGTAAGATTATACCTGTTCAAGATACATATTTTATAAGTATTTCTTGTTTGTGTTTGCTGAGCTATTATTTATGACAAAGGAACAACTGTAATTATAAATATAACTTTGGTACTGGTGTCAAATGTGTAATAAAGATAGGTTACTGATCCCAGTGATTGACACTTCCTGCTGTGCTTTGTCAATAGTGCCTACCATCTACCTTCCTTCCCCATCCTGATGCTAAAGTCTGAAGCGACATCATTTTTTTTTTTTTACTACAAACTAAACAGTGGTGTGATCTCACTGGCTCATTATCAGTGGCACTGTATTCTGAGTTTAGCTAATTAAAAGACAGAAAAATTAACAGTGGTGTCTTTTTTATATTTAAGCTGGAGAAGATTTAATGGAGTGACTTTAGAAAAGAGGGCAACAAATCAGTAAATGTGAATCATTCTTTTGATCTGTCTCTTCACAAATATAAGTACATCAGAGCTTCACAGGCCTGGTATATCAAAATGTGTGTGTTTGGTGGAATATACTATTAGGGCTACAATAAAGAAAAACAAAGCCCAGTGAATATGTATATATAAACACATACACATAAAATCAATCATTTTTTTTTCATAATGACTTTCACAATTTGAAATGCATCCTTCATATTTCTGGGAATTTTTTTTCTTTTCATTATTGTAAGTCTTTCATCTGGTTACATAACACTCACCTGTTTAAAGAAACTGTTGCTATTAGAAGAGTTTGTTTTTTTTAACATACGTTATGTCATGACTTTATGTGGTGCTGCCATGAGGCAGAATTTTATGCACAATTTCTGTGTAAACATAAATGTATTTCTGTACACTGCATAATCTTTCTATTTCCAACACAACATATCTTTCTTTATCTGTTGTACACAATTGTTCAGCTCACTTATTATCAACCTAATTATCAGTTAACAGAAAATCTACTTCACTTATTATGGGTCGTGAATTTTCATATACTCTTTTTTAATTGCTATATCTTGAGCTGCAAGTATGTTAATGTTTTTATCTCTGTGAAATTGTTTTAAACATATTTTCTGTACATCCTTGTGGCTTGTTTATTTATGAAGTGCAAATCATCCTGAGATGCTTACCTACTTGATCTGTTGCTAAAAGGACTTCATGGTAAAGCTAGTTGAGAATTACTTGTCACAGCATTTGAGTATGCTTTTGTTAATTACTTACGTTACTAAAGTAACACAAATATTGTTTTTCCTCTGAGCTCGGCAGAAATGATAACCAGAGAAGCACAAAGCAAACTCACAAATAGGAAACGACAGGAAAAAAGAAAAGGAGGCTGACCTGAAGAGACACTGATAAAAACATTGGCAAGAGAAGTGAAGATTGCAGGCATCAATTCTCTTTATGAGGTTGAGATGCTTACCCAGAATATGAACTGCCAGGCACTCTGCGACCTGTATGTGATATCTGACAGCACTGGAGGATGTAAAGAAAGAAAGAAAAAGAAAAATGTAACTGAAGAAATAGGATTAAACTCTTGAAGACCAAATTGAGGGAACAATGAAAACAAAGGTGTAGAGACATAGATGAAAGTGTAGCAAAATGAGGGGGAAAGAGTAGTCTTGAAGTTTGAGTAAGAGACAGATATTGTTGGAAGTAATCTTCCTGTGCAATGAGATTGATTCAAGCAGTCAGTGTATCAGAGCTGACCACCACTTTGATATGGTGATCCTGTAAATTTGTACATCAGCATAGTTAAGCGAGTAAGGACCAGAGTAGGAAGGCAAACCCAGATTCATATGTTATGTCAAAGTTTGATGTATCAGGCTCTAAGGTGTAAATGTTTGTTGCAAACTACAGAGCAATAAAATACGTGAAGGCAAGGAATGGCTAAGATTTCTATGGTGTTATAGACAGAAAAGTAACACAAAGATCTGGATAAATTAATAATCTTTTTGAATACACCAACAATATAAGTAAAAAAAAATGGTTGGAAATCAGTTTCAGACTATCCTCAATGCTGAAATAGTATTTGGCTGATTTTTGAAATTCTGAGCCAGCAGATCTAAAGTAATGAATTTGATGGTTTTTTCATTTTTCAATAGTAAAAATTAGGCCTTGCAGGTGTAATGTGACACATATTATATTTTTAAGAGCGCAGCTTTAGTTTGTAATTTGTTACCAGAATATTATTTAAAATCGTGCTGGGACCCTGTAATTACTTATTTTATATGTGCAGTAAGGTTTTGCTAAGATTATGTTTCCAATAAAATCATTCCTGAATGGTCTTTATTTTAAAAAATTGTTGAAAAAAAAAGAATGGCACTTCACATTCCATTTCATCATTATAATTTACATGTAAAGTCATATAGCCTTATTTGTATGGTTTGTTATATCATAAAACATCACTGTTGTAATCACTCTAGCCGTATAGTTTCTTTGTACATTTTATTTGCTATATTTAATGTTCACTCATCTGACTTATGATTATATTGCCTATGTGTGTCTTCTGGGCTGAGTAATTATGTATCTGTGTAAGTTAAAGGTCTCTGTGTGTTGAGTTGACATGTTTTATGTTTTCTGTGCTGATTTTTAAAACATTTTTGTCTCTTGTGCTGAATTTATATCTCTGTGCTGCTAGTTTTATGTTTCTACACTGAGTTTATATTGTTCCTTGACAACTGTGTTGAATTTATATCACTGTGTTTTTGAATTTATTTCTCAGTGCTTAGTTCATGTCTCATTTCTGAGTTTACATATCTGTTTGTCTCTTGTGCTGAGCATAGCTCTTTGTTTGCTGTGCTGAATTTACTTATCTCTTTGTCTTGTGTTTCTTATCTCATAGAAGTCCTTGGTTTTTTAAATATATATTTTGGAATATTTCAGGTTCCTTTTTGTGGATAACCACAGAAATTAATCTTCTGTTTGAACCTAGACTTATTATATATTGTTGAAAGGGGGGTTGGATGAGCTTCTGTTAAGTGTTCATGTTTTTGGAATCAGATTGTGTTTGCTTAATAATGTGTCTTAATTTCTTTGTTACTAACAATAAACACTGGCCTAAAAACACACAATATAATAGTTACCAAGAATGAAAAAAAAAATGTAATAAGATTATGAAAATCTTTAGACAGTCATTTACAACATTCATTTTTACATAAATTAATGACAGTAAATTGAAGAAAAAATTAAAAAATAGGTTAGTAGTACACATAAAAAAAACATATTTTATATATATATATCTGTATTTTAGAGCTTTTCTATCTGCCTCCTGTATTAAGCAGTGCCTACTTACATAATACTCAGCTCAGACATGTATCTGACAAGAAAGCCAACCCAATGAGGTTTTCTTTTTTTATATCATCAAATCCTTTGTCAAGTTATAGCAAATATGTCCGGTTTACACCCTCCTCAAGTTGTATATTAATTATTTCTTGTATCATAATTAATTTTGAAAACATTCCGTTTCAAAATGACTCCAACATCAATAGTATTGTATGAAAACTTGTTATTGTATATGCCACTCAGTTGGAGAAAGAGTAACATTTGATGTCTTGTTCATTACTGAGAAATGTTTGTAAAGTTTGTTAAATTTTCTAGTTCCTTATGATGATATGTTTATCTGTGTGTACTAAGCAAATTAAGAATAATCTAATGAAGGCAAAAGCATTCTAGAAGATAAAAAGAATCTAGTGGAATCTTTGTCAGTTATATAGAGTAGATATTTAGTAGTAGATATATGGAATATAATTTCAGTGGTTAGTGAACCGGACTACAAAGGACAAGAGGTAGGGTTCGATCCCAACCGACAGCTTCCGGGTTCACCCAGCCTTAAATGGGTACCGGATTTTTTCTGGGAAAGTAAAGCAGCACAAGCGTAATACCAACCACATTACCCCAAAAATCATGTGTCGAAGGAAAAAAAATTTAACCTGTAAAATTTATGGTCACTAACACCATATTCCCTATACGCTACTTGGCGTGACGGGAGCTCTTTACTTTTTTATATGGAATATAATTGTTTACAAGTAATGAAAAACAGATTTATTGGAGGTCACATAAATATGGATTGAAGCAGTTGAGTGGATAATGCACTCTCTATTGCAGTAATGACTGAAAAGGTCGGAGTTTAATTTCTAGATGTTATGTTTTTAGATTGACACTTCTCCAGGTATCATTCAGCCTCAGAAAGTATGCGAGAATTTTTATGAGAAAGTAGGACAGTTGACATGAAAGCAACCACATCACCCATGACACTAACACCATATTCCTCATATAAGCTCAAAGCACAGAAGATGTCCTAGTATTTTAGATATCTAGCATATTAGATTTGTGAGGGCTACATTCTTGCAGTATTATTTTTACAAAACTGAATGCTAGAAAAACAACAGAAAAGTAAATGTCAAGATATCATTTTATATAATATTCATGAGAAAAATTATCAGAATATCGTAAGCAAACAGAGATTAGTCACCAAGAATTGATGAGAGTAACAGAGTGAAGACAAATAAATACTGGAGCTGAATGGATTACATGAGTGATCAAGATATATTTTTTTTAAAAACTGTTATACAGTGGACTCTAGAAAGAATGCTCCAGAAGTGGGGACCAAAAACAGCCTGATAGAGAAGAGTGAAAATAGAGATGCATAATATAGAGCAAACTTGGTGCTCCCAGTGAAGATATAGTTACTGTGAGTGATGTTGGTAAATGTATTATCCTTCAAGGTGTCATAAGACCATGTCAATCCATGGCTGATTAATCAGTCTAGAAGATCAGCAGAATGGAAGTTCAAATTGATATTAGTGTGACCTTTTATTATTTCTGAGAGATCTTATATTCCTTCAGTATTTTATTCATTTTGAAATTTCTGAAAACCATTTTGCTGTAGATTCAAAATCTTGTGAGAGGGCACATATATCCCCATCTAAATGTCTGAACAGGAGCAGTTGACTAAAATATTGTTTGCTTCAATTAATTGTGAATTATCTTAATGATTAATGTCCAGCTCAGAGTTAGATTGTTGTATTTGTTGGTAAACCATAATGAGCTATATGTAGGTGGGATAATTGTATAAATAATTTGAAACCTTGCATTTACAACAACTATGTATACCATTGCAGTTATTTGTAATAATATGTTTCAATAAACCAAGATGTCATGTTGCCAGTAATAGAACGGAACATCACCATCAATATAAAATATTTCATGTGACTAGCCTAGAGATTTGATTCCGTTGGTGACATAAACAATGCCCACTAGTCCTCATTCATTGTGGTTGTTTTATAAGTGTATGCCTCCTATTATTTTATTCATGGTATATTTTATATATTGCTATTCTACATTTTAAATTTTGTGTTAGCATTGGTTTCACTCAAATCCTTCTGCTTTGATAAATTTGGTCAATAGTTTTAAAAAATGTAAACAGCTAAAGTGCAGAAAAATCTCAATTTGTGATGAAGTAGTCCATGAAGATAGTTAGTGAAAATAATGCATCAATAAGGGCATTAATAGGATATGTTTTTTTAAAACTTGTATTTAATGCTATATTAACATTATGTTGCATAGCTTTTTACACAGATGTCATATATAAATACTAAAAACTTTTTATAACTGAAAATGTAGTAAAAAAAAAAAATTGATTGAAATAACTAAGGCTACTGTGATTGCTATAATTTAAGGTTAGCAGTTAAAAATAGGCTTGTGCATGTAGTATGTCTCTTTTGTTTATTTAATTTTAAAGTGAATTTGAAGAAGACTTTCTAATTTTAACTCAGATTTTAAATTTTGTTTATATATTTCTCCATTTTGAATATCCTTGCACATAATGTACAAAGGGCATCAATTTTTTTTTCTGTTGTGTTATTTAATGTTCACATTTTTTTTACTCCTGTCTAAAATGTTGAATGAACATAACACTTTACTATACTTGGTTTAAGCTTTGATGGTAATATGCATATACTTGCTTTAAAGAAGAAAATTGGTGAAATATTAAAGCCGCAGAAAAAGTATTAAATACAACTTGATCAAGATGATTGAAATATTTTGAATGTGTAAAGAAACAATATAGTATAAGTCATTTTAGAGTAAATGCTGCAGTGTAAAAAAAAAAAATAAAGGCAGGGCATCTAGATGTGAACTCCACCTCTTTCATTCCTTGTTTACCCTTCAGTGTTCAGATAGACTGCTGCTTTTGTACTTTGCTTGGCCTCTCTGCTGTCATTTTTCTCAGTGTTTCTAGCATTTTCTCTTTCTTTTTCACGGATGCCCTTTTGTTTTGTTGCTGTTGTTTGTTAATGTTTGTGAAATGAATTTCTATTGACTGCCTTGTTACATGATCAGACTCAATCAGATTCAATTGTTTTTTTTATATATTATTGGGGGGGGGGGGGGGAGAAACCATAAATGACTTTTTGGTTAACTTATAACTTTATCTCTCAAGCTGACTTCCTTCATAGTCCCGACATATTTAATTTTGGTGGCAAATATCTTCAGGATTGTTCTAGAATCTAGTGTTCAAGGACTAGACATTGATAGTACATATTGGGATGAGCATTGTTCTGAAAAGTGCTTTTATTGTCTTTTTATTGGCCAGTGTGGTAACATCTGTCCATAGTCTAACATATTGCATCTTGAGTCTATTTCCAGCACTTGTTATATATTGCCAGACTGCCTAAATATATGGGATCATCTGCTTGCTTTAGTTGTTTATCTCCTATTTTTATATACTGTCTTTCTCTAGAAATACTCAGCTTTTTTAATCCATGTTAATTTTCATGCTGAATTGTTTACCTGTAAGTAGGACTGAGTAGTCTAGTGGTAAAATGTCAGCCTCTGGACAGGTAGGTCCCAAGTTTTAATTTCACCACAGGTGGTAGAATTTTTCTCCTTGAATCAATAGTTTTCTCATTGCTTTACTCTCCCCTGGTCTCTGGTAGTGAGATCTGATCGCTTGCCTTCTCTGATGGAAAATGGAGGTCTTTGTGTGCACTCTGCTCCTGTTAAAAGAACCTTTGATAGTTGAAAATCAAAAAGAGTAGGCCAAAAATGGCCGTTGTCGTGGCAGAAATAGCTCTTTAGAAATCTGCCCACAGTGAAGCCATGTCAGCCTAAAGGCACAGATTTCATAGCTTGCCACTAACAACAACATGCATCTATGCCCACTTAACAGGTGAATGCAAAGAAGAAGATAGTTTGTTCAGATGCGCATTCAGGTTTTACATGATTTTGTGGATTTGTGTTTCGTTGTCTGTAAATTTGTTTCTTCTGTATAGGTTGGGTTGACTGTTTTGCATATGTGGTTGATTTAAGTGCACTGATAACATAAGTGAATTACAGAATGTCACCATCAAACAAATGTCACTGTAAAACGGCACTCCTTGTTAGCCAGTCTTTGGTATGGAAATGGCACAGCATGGTGATGATGAATGTACAATGTTTGTAAATACATGCTAATGTTTGTACAGTTAATATACACCAGAAATTGCCTTCAAAAGTAACATGCATTAACACAAATAAATATCTGTTTAAAATCAACCAAAACAACTTTATTCATGTTTGTTTTTTAACTCTGTATTCTTTTTTTGTTGATTTGAACCATTTTATCTAACATGAAATTGTAAACCACCTGTGTCACTATATCTATGTCATCTTGTAAAACAGGAATATCTGAACTAATTTCACTTTTGTTGTCTGAGAGGAATATATCAAATGACAAGCATCAAAGTTCTTGAAGAAATTAGCATCCCTCACCTATACACTCATAAACCAATGTTTCATACAAAATTAGAACATAAGGAGGACATAAGGGTAAGTTTTGGCATGGAGCCAGTCTTGCACTACTTAGTAAAGACAATTGAAATGGTTTCTTTCTTTCTGGCATTGACCCGATGTCTATTAAAGGAATTGATAATCTCCATTGTTATCCACCCTTAAAAGTTGTTAGGGGGACTGGTTGGTCTCGAAGCAAGATGCCGGCCACGAGACAGAGAGGTTGTGGGTTCAAATCCTGGCTGCACCAATTGGGATTTTTATTTATGATTTCTCTCTGCAGCAACTACCCCTGGTTTCAGCAGCAAGGCCCAGCTTGAAACGCCAATTACTCATCAACGGAAAAAATTTGAGTACCTCCGAAGTCGGAGTTATCTGCCTGTGCGGCGAGGGACCCCTGTGCACACGGCTGCCAGGGAAAAACGTATTAACACGCATAATTCAGTTCCAAGTCTCTAGGGACTTCGTCAGAGGTAAAAGCTGGCGAACGAAAAAAAAAAAAGGTTGTTAAGTGGGTGCCTCTGAACACTTGCTCTTTAAAACCGCTACCTTAGTTTTATACAGTCATGATGTCAAGTATGGAATTCCCTCCCACAAAGTCTGACTGGGATGTTTGTCTAGCTCGCCATTGCTGGAAAAATTACACCAGGACTATATATTTTATATTATTATCCGCTTAATTTACAATATTTAATCTGTCATTAACATATGAATGGCAATATTTGTTTATACAACAATACAATTTTATAATTCTGTGAGTAAAAGTGAAAGTCATAATTTTGAGCTCTTCAATTTTGTGAAATTTGTGTTTGGGGTCTCTGTTTTTGTGCTCTGCACTCTGGTGACCTCTGGGAAAGCAAATGCAGCACAGGTGTAATACCGACCACATTACCCCAAAATCATGTGCCGAAGGTCTGTAAAATTTATGGTCACTAACACAATATTCTCTATACGCCACTTGGTGTGACTTTACTTTTTTTTTTTTATTCTGGTGACCATAAGTGATTTAATAATATTTTACGATCTGCTTAATTCAGGATGTTTAATCCATCTCTCATATTAATAGTGAACGAATATATTTGTTATTCAATATCATTTTATAATTTCTGTGAGTGAAAGTCATAATTTATTTAAGCCTTGCAATTTTGTGAAATTTGTCTTGCAAGTTGATCTATATTCTTGTGCTCGTGGCGCTGGTAAAAGTGAAAGTCATAAACACTGGGCTATAAGGTGGCAATTGTTATTTTAGCAAATTTGCGAGATGAACTAAAACAGCAGACATGGCTTATGAAATATTAATGAAAGCTGTTAGACAGCAATCCTGAATGTAGGTTAGAAACTTTATAGACATTTTCTCAGGGGAAGGGTCTCATTTACATAATCGTGACCTAAGTCATTTTAGCTAATAATAGAACGAAGAAGTATGTGTTAGCACTCAGAAATAATGACAGACAAACAACAACAGAAAAAAACAAAGAACAATATATGGTCCGAAGCGGTATCGAACCCGTACTCAGTGGCACCGCGCCTTGCCACGAGAAGCCGAACGCTTGGTACACTGCCACGCAGCCAACTAAAAAATGGGCTATTGTAAGCAGTGTCTTACACGAAGGCGTTCTCATGACTATAGCATAGGGTTACGATCACAGATCGGAAATAAATTGTATATCTGTACTTTCCTATTAATGCAAGTATCTCCCAGTAGGGCTGAATACTTGTGTTGCAGACAAACATTTATAGGATGAAACAGCACGAATAGTAGTTTCCAGTGGTTATATACTGGATACAAATAATAATAAATAAATATTATTATATAGGGAACTTCCGAGGCGATAATAGGGAATAATAGAACGAAGAACTACTTCTTCTTGCAACAACACATGTTGACTATCCAAGAAGCCACAAGACAAGCCAGAACAAAAATCCTGAAGCTACCTGGACACTGGGGAGAAAGGAAGAAAATACTTCATTAGAATCTGTATAACAAGAGAAGACATGGTGATGATGTCTCTTACAATGCCTAGGCCATGTGAATTCATGGATGCAGAATCCCAGAGTACATTAACTCACTATGGGAGCCAGGCCCTGGAATCACCCTGCAATTTACTTTATAGTTTATCTACATGACATGAGACAATGCCATTTGGATGGACAAAAGGTCTTGGGAAATGGCTGTGTAAGATTACAACAGGTAGCTAACAGTTTTGAAATATACGTAGAGGGCACTCCTCACTTGCTACAGAAAAAAGTCAGCAGACGTAAGAGGCCAGTAACAATTTTTCTGAGCAATGTTTGCAAACATATTTGCCTTTCCAAAATTGCCCTGCATAGTCATAGCAAACATTGCTCCTTAAACAATTGTAAGTGATGCAATAGTTTGTCTTATGAAACAATTAGGCCTCTTTATGTAGAATGTTGAGAATACCATGGACAACTAAGAAGAGTAAAGAAAACATTTTAAAAGAGGCCAAAGCAAAAAGAGAGCTAATATCCAATATCAGGAAGAAACATCATATTATGAGAAGAGAACAGCTGGAATATATGGTAACAACTGGGAAAATTGAAGGACGAAGAGATAGAGGGGACCAAAAAGAAAAGGTACCAGACAGCTTAAGAGAATGACATGGCAGAAGGTCAACAACAGAAATTATTAACTGTCGTGATCAAAAGTTGTGGAAAGACATGATCATCTACACCAGCAGGCTTGGTACTTGATGATGATGCCTTTTATTATTATGCCATAAAGCTCAAAACTCGTGTGTATAATTTGTTCATAAAAAGCATTTGGTAAAATATCTCATGCCATAGATAGATGTAGCATATGAAAATAATGTTTATAAATGAACATACATGTAATACTCTCAGATGTCAGAAATGTTGGTCTGAAGTTAGAAAATATTAGTGATTAAAGGAATTGACTCCAGAGTTAGAAGACATTGATCAAAGGAACTGATGTCATTGCTCTCAGTTCAGAGTCATCCCAGTCCTCATAAATTACCTTTAATTCTTGCCTTGTCCTAAAGTTGGTTCATTGTGATGAGAACAATTGATGGTGATAAATTTGTCTTGTAAAGATAACACGGGGAAAAGTCAGTAAAAACATTTAGTCAAGTGGAGCATGATAGTTTTGATGAACAAACCACCTAAGGCAATGAAAACCTGATATAAGCCTGGGGAAGGACCTAGTCTCTGGTACCTGCTTTCCTAAAAGAGATAACTCTAACTACAAACAACTGTATTTGCCCAACAACTTTTCTTTATTATCTGTCCTTTAGTGGATGTTGAATTGACATAAGATGCATTGAGTTGTCATTTATAGCCCCCCCCCCCCCCCCCAAAGTACACCTAATAAAGAAAAGACGATGGTCATATGTTGGACATGTGATAAGAAGAGATAATAACCGAATAGCAAACCAAGCCCTCATATGGGAAACAACAGGTAAGAGAAAAAGAGGAAGACCCAGGGAGACACTGAGAAGAACATTGATGAGAGAGGCAAGAGCAGCAGGAATCGGCTCCCTCAATGAGATAGAGCTGCTTGCACAGAACAGAGACAGATGGCGAGATTTGATAAAATATCTTTAAAAGAAAACTGCTAGAACAAAAATTCAGATAGAGAAGGAGTATCTTGGTCTACGCCCTATAGGCCGGTTACGGCTCGAAAGGTCAATAGATAGATAGATAGAAAGTACACCCGTCATACCAAGTGGCGTTTAGGGAATATGGTGTTAGTGACCATAAATTTTACAGACCTTCAGCACAAGATTTTTTGGGTAATGTGGTCGGTATTACGCCCGTGCCGCTTTACTTTCCCAGAAAAAAATCCGGTACCCATTAAAGGCTGGGTGAACCGGAAGCCGTCGGTTCAGATCTAACCCTACCTCTTGTCCTTTGTAGTCCAGTTCATTAACCACTGAGCTATCGCGGCTCCCTGTCATTTATAGCAAGCTGCAATATTTTGTGCTTTTCAACCCATCACATTCAGCAAGACATTTTTGGATACATGGCATCTTTCTCTCTTCAATACCTAGACGTCTGACCAGATAGGCTACCTTGTTTCTAGGCCTATGAGAGATGTAGCTAGATCTTGATCAATTCAGGTTCAGACCCAAGCAGTCAACTATAAATCGCTGGTTGTTTCCAGTCCATTGCCGAAAGGTCATGAAGTACAAGAAATGGGACTAAGGAAGCAGTTCCAGAAAGGTGATTGCAGAAAGCTCATGCACAGGACCAATGGGTGCAAAGCACAGTGCAATCTACAAACAATAAGTGGATGATGAAGAAGAATAATATGCTTCAAAACAGGTTAACTTGATTTCTAATACTTTTATAGTCTTAATCTTCATCATTAACTTTTCCACCATGAACTTTGTAGTTTCAATTATACTCATTTGTGTGGAGAATGGATGATGAAAGAACAAAAACTGTACTCCAAATAATGTATGAGTTAGCACAGTACAGTGGCAGGTTTTTTTTCTATCAGGGTTGAAGTAAATACTCTGCCTGGACATCTTGTGGCAACTACGCTGGGCATACAATCTTTATTCTCCAGACCCATAGAAAACCCTTTTGCAACTCAAAAATAGGATATAAAGTGTAACATAAGGATCATCAACATTTGATGATCTTTATGATTTAAACATCATCACTTCCTCAAATGTTACTGTGCAGTTTTTTTATTTATTTTTTGTTCTCCATGCGCAATGATCTGATGCCAGATTATCCCAGAGTAATCTTAGAAAGAACTATCTTATGGAAATCCTGCATACTAGTGTTTGAAAAATAAGTAATAGTAGAATGAATTTCATGAACAACACTAAAGATGTTATTCCCCTTTCAAGAGATGTTTCCTATGACAAGCACACTTTTTACCCATTCTACCAGCTAATTCCTTTAAGCCTGCATTATTTGTTATTGTAAATCTGTTTGCTGGTCTAAACTGTTATCATTGGGTAGCAGATACACTAACCAGTCATTCCTGAAGTATTGTACTTTGGGTTTTTTTAACAACTACTTTTAGGCTGTAAATGTGGTTACATTTTTACATGCCAACACTTCTTTTATTCCTCACACAATTCTCCTGTTCCCTCTTCAGGCCTGTGAATCTAAAAATCAATTGAATGGAAGACATAACCTTACATCTTGTTCTCAGTAGATAAGTTCACTAAGCATCACGTTACTGTTTAATAAGTGTTCTTGTTCCTACTTCCCTTTCAGTTTTAAGGTAAAATGGAGTGTTTCTTGACAGTGCTCTTTTGTTTGGTGTTTTGTGTAGTTTCAGATATTTAGGTTGTATAAGTGTATAAATAGGAAGCTCCACAGCTGGGATCTTTGTCGGTGAAGCGGATTACGTGCATGTGATCTGAAATCCTCTACAGTGTGCGCAATGGCATGTTCTGTGTTGTTTGCAATATATGTCATCATTGGAATACTGGTCAATATGGTGGATGGGCTGCAAAAACCATTAGGGCATAATCTGAAAAGTGTTCCTTGTTGCAGTTTCCTCATATTCCAGGTCTAGCTTGCTGCCGGAGCTACTGAGTTTAATGCTCTGTGCACACTGTGAGCTGTGTGTTTCATCCGGATTATATGAATAAAATAGAAACAGGGAAATATTGTCACAATTATGATGCAGAAATCCAAGCAATAAAGTTGGCAATAGAAAAACTGCTGAATGGTAATCTTAGCCCACAGCCTGTAGTGTTTTTGACAGATGCAGATCAGTACTCCAGGCACTACAATCCAGAAAATTGCCACATCTGTAGACCTTATTGACTGAACTCTGCAAGCATCACAGGGTTGCCCTGCAGTGGATACCATCTCACTGTGGAATACCAGGAAATGAGAAAGCAGATCAGTTGACAAAGGAAGGTTCAAAAGGCACACAACCAGATGCACCGGTTACATACCATCATAAGAAACAGATAATCAATCAATCAAAGGACCACAAGCCCCAAATAAGGATGCCTTTCATATATGAATAGATGTGAACAAGTTATCATTATACACCTCAGAACAAGACACAATTGTCTCCACAGTCACAAGTATACAAAATTCAAGATCAGCACCTCAACTATATGTACATGTGGACTGCTGAACACATACTTCAAGACTGCACTGAATATAGTAGACAGAAAAATACATTGGTCTATAGATACAACACTACAGACAAAACTATACGGGCCACTACAGAATTACAAAAGACAGTAAAATTTATACACAAAATTACATTGCAGATATAGACAGATATAGACTCCAGGTGAACGAAAGATAGATCCGGATTATGTTTCGATATTCCGATTGCTTATATTGAATGATGATATCGTATGAAGGACAATTCAGCTGTGTTCACTTTCGGTGCCGCTTGGCCTTGTGTCTGCTGCAACTGCCTTTCTTTGTTTGGATCCTTCAATGAGATGAGATGATAATTCGATTGATTCCACTGGCACGGGTGGTTGAGCAATTATGGATTTTAAATCGTTTGCACTGATACCGGGGCCTTCGACTAACCAGAACCATTTTGCTTGTACAAATTTTTTTGAAGATCTTTCACTACCTCTTCTGTTGTTGCATCTGGTTGTTAATGCTTTTCATAAAATTATGTTTGTTATCAGCCATGTTGCGGTTAGCGGGTAGAGTTCTGCCCTACCAAAGGAGAGTAAGTAGTCTTCGGGACACCCCTGGGCAAGGTCGAGCTCCCGTTTAGCCCCCCTATCAGGGTTATGTGAAGCCATTGAAGCATGTGGTGGATGGTGTTGTGGGAGCAGCCGACAAGTAGTGCCGGTTATGGTCCCCACACCGTAATGGCAGGCAGAGGATCTCATGTATAGAGACAATGGCTGCGATCTCCAACTAGTACAGTCACTGCCAAGAAGGGAATGACAAACTACTTTCTTAAATTGCCTGGAATAATCATGACAAATCACAACCTTCTATTTACAACTAACGACGTTAATGGGGCTTCACAGCCACCTCATCCGGTAGGGAGCGTCATGTGCTACAGGTGACACCCATCGTCATCAAGCTACTGTATCTATCTATCTATTGACCTTTCGAGCCGTAACCGGCCCATAGGGCGTAGACCAAGATACACCTTCTCCTATATGAATTTTTGTTCTAGCAGTTTTCTTTAAAGATATTTTATCAAATCTCGCCATCTGTCTCTGTTCTGTGCAAGCAGTTCTATCTCATTGAGGGAGCCGATTCCTGCTGCTCTTGCCTCTCTCATCAATGTTCTTCTCAGTGTCTCCCTGGGTCTTCCTCTTTTTCTTTTACCTGTTGTTTCCCATATGAGGGCTTGCTTTGCTATTCGATTATCTCTTCTCATCACATGTCCAACGTATGACCATCGTCTTTTCTTTATTACTGAAGATATTAGTGGTTGATTGGCGATTTCTCTAATTTCCTCGTTTGTTTTGAATTCGTTCCATTCTATACCAAGTATTTTCCTTAGACATTTATTTTCGAATGCGTTCAACTTTGTTTCTATATCTCTTGTTGTTTTCCAGCTTTCACACGCATACGTAAGGGTTGATAGTACATTTGATTTGAATAGCCTAAGTTTTGTGTTTGTGCTAATGAGTTTTGATTTCCACAACTTTTCAAGGCTTCTGAAAGACATTGCTGCTTTAGCCAGTCTGATTCTAATTTCTTTGCTCGTATCCCCTTCTCGATCAATGTGACTTCCAAGATAGATGAAGTGATCGATCTCTTCTACTGGTTTGTTTTCCATGTATATTTTGTCACTTGTTGGAATTAAACTTTTCATGACTTTAGTCTTTTCATGATTGACCTCAAGCCCAATTTTGCTGGCTATTGATGATAGTTCATTTGTGTTTTCCTGCATCGTTTTTATCTGACTGCTGATGAGAACTATGTCATCAGCAAAGTCGAGGTCCTCCAAATGGTCTCCTTGTATCCATTCGATGCCTTTATTACCAGTGCAGCATTTCTTCATTATGAAGTCCATAACAATTCCAAATAACAAGGGCGATAAAATACATCCTTGTTTAACCCCAGTTTCTATTGGGAAACATTCGCTCAGTCCTTCCTCTGCTCGAACTGCACATGTGTAACCATCATACATGTCTTTGATAATATTTATGATTTTTGATGGTAAGCCATATTGCTTCAGAATTTTCCACAAAGAATCTCTATGAATACTATCAAATGCTTTTTTGAAGTCGATGAAGTTAAGTACAAAAGGTTTTTGCTTTTCAATGTGTTCCTCCAATATAAGTCGTAGAGTGAAAATGTGGTCAAGACAGCTTCTCCCTTTTCTTAACCAAGAAGGAATGACAAGCTACTGTATGCAAGATCAAAAATAAAGAGACACTAGCAATAGGAACTTGGAACATTAGATCAGCATTCCAGGTTGGAAAACTAGAAAACATCAGCCAAGAAATGAAGAGAATGAAATTGAACATCTTGGGACTAAGTGAAATGAGATTGACAGGAGCAGGATTGTTACAACGCGACAGTGGAAATGTAATTTACTCTGGGGGAACCACGAAAGAGGTGTAGGCATCATGTTAGATAGAGAAAGAAGCAAAACAGTGAAAGGATTTTGGCCAGTAACAGACAGAATTCTGCTATTAAAATTGAGAGGCAGACCAATGGATATTAACATAATTCAAGTTTATGCACCAACAAGTAATAGAGAAGAAGAAGACATTGACACTTTTTACGAGGAGCTAGTGGCAACCATGGAACAGTGTAAACCCCAAGAAATAACTATTATATTAGGAGATTTCAATGCAAAGGTAGGATCAGCTAAAGTGCAAAATGTGACTGGGGGGCATGGCCTTGGAGAGATGAATGACAGAGGGGATAGATTGATAGATTGGGCAAAGAAACATGAAATGATTATAGGTAACACCTGGTTCAAACAACACCCTAGGCGACTATGGACATGGCAAAGCCCAGACAAAAAAGTATACAATCAAATTGATTTTATACTGGTACAGAGAAGATTCAGGAATGGGCTAACATCAGTTAAAACAAGACCAGGAGCAGATTGCAATAGTGACCATGTACCAGTAGTTGGAAAGATAAGAATAAAACTGCGGAAGGCACAGAAATCACCAAGAAATATAAAATTAGAACTAGATATACTTAGAGTAGATGAACAGATGAGTGATAAGTACAGCACGATAGTACAAAATAGATATAATGCTATTTAGAAATACAGGACATCCAGGAGCAGTGAGAAATGCTCAAACAATCGATTCAACAAACATTAAAAGAAGTAATACCAGTGACTAAAAGAATCAACAAAAAAGAAATGGATGACAGAAGAAATATTACAACTAATGGACGAAAGAAGAAAACATAAGAAAGAAGAACAGACATACAAAATATTGCACAAAGAGATCCAAAACAAGTGCAGAGAAGCAAAGGAAGGATGGTTAAAACAGAAATGTGAAGAAATGGAAAAACAACAAAAGAAAGACTGAATATTTATGCACAATCAGTTAAATGAATTAACAGGAAGAAAATATGTCAAAGTTTCAGGATGTGTGAAATCAAAGGAAGGAAATATAATAATGGACAGGAGAAAACAATGGAAAGATGGACAGAATATATCAGTCAACTCTATGATGATGAAAGACCAGAATTAAACAGTTCGAATGCAGACACAGGACCACCATAATGCAGAGTGAAGTGGAGTACGCTATTCAACACATGAAAAGAGGCAAAGCTCCAGGACCTGACAATATAACAATCGAAGAGATAAATGCATTAGGAGAGCAGGGAGTACAAGTCATAACAAAATTACTCAATGACATATATAACACTGGACACATACCCGAAGATCTACTAAAATCTATCTTTGTAGCCATGAAACAGGCTATAGCAATAGTAAGTTTGAAACAGGAGATAGCAGCGATAGGAAATTAGTGAGTGAAGGGCAGAATGTAAACAAAGGGGGGATAATTAGGAAGGAGAGCTGATAGGTGTTCAAGGGCTCGAGAAGGGTGTGAGTAAGCAAGAATCACGGGGGGGCAGGGAAAAAGCCAGAGGTGAGTGAACAAAGGAGAAAATTGAGAGGTTACTGTTAAGAGATCAGTGTGCGCAAGTCAGGTTGGTGAGAGGAGGGTTGAATTCATTCGATTCAGAAGTGTGTTCAGATGCGGACGTCTGTAGAAATACAGTCGGTACCGTGAACTAGTTAGGTTGGTGAGAAAGTTAGTAGCTATGTTAGTTGGAGGGCGACAGCCCCTCAAGTTAGTTGTGTGAGTTTCCTGGACACTTAGATGTGATTAGTTGTGATGCCAGATTAAGCTAGGCACAGTAGGGCTGTACTATGAATAACAGATAAATGTTCATGTTACAATTATCGCAAGGACTTGATTGTGAATCAGGTGGGTACAGCATCATGAGATTAGGAGATGTGTGTAATCGCC
Source organism: Megaustenia siamemsis (assembly GCA_032433765.1). Classification (NCBI taxonomy): domain Eukaryota; kingdom Metazoa; phylum Mollusca; class Gastropoda; order Stylommatophora; family Ariophantidae; genus Megaustenia; species Megaustenia siamemsis. The sequence goes on from JAVIAB010000092.1 coordinate 50,715,975, forward strand.
TACATCGGAAGATTGAATATAAATCATTCCATCGAGACATTAGCAGAGCGTGGAGAGCTCACCATATGTGTAGAGACGTATATATTAATTGTGAGTGTTCTCACCGCAACATCAGTGAATTAGAATAGATATAGTCATGGAGAGAATTGACTACGAAGCTGGTAGCTTCTGATAACTCAGAGACTTTGAATCATTGTGAGTATTCAAGTTCACCTAGACAGATTGTGAATTATTGTGAGTGTTCAAGTAGCATATACTAGAGACATATATATTAATTGTGAGTGTTCTCACCGAAACTTCAGTGAAGTAGAGTAGAGATAGTCATGGAGAGAATTGACTACGAAGCTGGTAGCTTCTGATAACTCAGAGACTTTGTCTCATTGTGAGTATTCAATTTCACCTAGAACAGATGTGAATTATTATGAGTGTTCCACTTAGCGTAGAACAGAGACTTTGAATCATTATGAGTGTATACTTAGCATAGAACAGAGACAGTGGAGTTAATTTAACTGTGTCATTGGCACTAAACAAGTGCAGAGACTGTTGTATTATTGCAGGTCTCACTCATGTTGAGGAGACGAACATTATTGAGCATTGAACGTGTTGTCAGTGCGAGAGTCAGGTCGGAATGAGAGGTCACTATAAGAGTGACAGTGGACATTTTGTAAATTTCTGGGAATGGATTTGTTAGTGTTTAATAAACGTTTAACTGTTAACTCCAATGGTGTTGAAACATGTTGGAAATGCTAGCTGTGTTCTTGTTGTCTTGTCCTGACGGCGAACGGATTAGGTTGTCCTGAACCATAGATTGAACAGCGCGAAGTACTGCTAACGGTCAAGTCGTAACAGGTGGTCAAGTCGTAACAGGTGGTCAAGTCGTTGGCCAGTGCAACCGGCTGGTGTTCTAGCAGCGGGTAGGATTCACGAGGGTTCAGATCTTAACGAGCTTCAGTCCAGATATCTACAGAGGAAAGTCGAAGGAGAGTCAGACCGCCATTAGCGGTGTGACGTGTTCTTACAGTCAAGCAGGGGATGGCTCATAATGTAGTGAGCTGTCTGTGTGCATCTTCTGTGTAAGGTGTATAGGAGGCAAGGCGTGGCAAGTCCTTCCAACAGTGAAGCAGAGAACCAGTCAAGTCAATGCGGGCAAGGGGGACTTGCCTAGGACACTTCCGACGGTCCATATCGGCAGTGAAGGAGCGTCACAGGCGAGGCAAGGTCTGCGTCCACCACGTGTAGGGTTACATAGTGGGCGTTGATGTGGTGTTCACCATGTCGCACTAGTGCATAAAGCACAGGGCAGGCTTCCGGAAGTCGTTTCAACTTGTGTGATCACGCCTTCCTGTGTTCATAAACCTGTTACATTATAGGTTAAAAGCCTGCTACAGCCATACCGAAGAAGTCAGGAGCCACTGATTGTGAAGACCATCGCACTATTAGTCTCATGAGCCATATGACTAAAATATTACTAAGAATAATCATGAGATGTGTAAGGAACAAAATAAAACCAGAAATAAGTGAGGAACAATGTGGATTTGTGGAAGGAAAGGGCACCAAGAATGCAATATACATCTTAAGAACATTGATAGAAAGATCTATATATGTGCTTTATAGACTACACGAAAGCATTTGACAAAGTAAAGCATGTGGAAATAATCAATATGCTGGAGAAATTAAACATTGATGGCAAGGAACTGCGAATCATAAAAAACATGTGCTGGCAACAAACAGCAGCTATACGAATTAACAACCAAACAGGACAATTCCAATATATAAAGCAAGGAATCAGACAAGGCTGTGTTCTGTCGCCGGATTTGTTTTCACTTTACAGCGAATATATTATGAGATCAATAGTAGACAAAAAAGGAATTGAAGTCAACGGTCACAACATAAATAATTTGCGATATGCGGATGACACAGTCTTAATAGCAGAGACAGAGAATGAACTACAAGAAATGATAGACATAATAGTAAAAGAAAGCAACAAGAAAGGTCTCAAGTCTGAATAGTAAGAAAACAGAAGTAATGGTTATATCGAAGAAACAATCACCACCATCATGCAGCATAAAAATAAACAAGATAAATCTGAAACAAGTGCAACGTTTCAAATACTTGGGCGCAATAACATCAGATGGGAGATGCACCACAGAAATAAAAAGCAGAACAGCTCAGGCCAAAATAGCATTTCAGAAGGTTAAAAATATCTTATGCAACAAATCTGTGTCAATAAAAATGAGAAAAAGTTCATCAGTGCTATATAGAACCAATTCTGACCTATGGAAGCGAATCATGGACAGTAGACAAACAAATGAAAAGATGATTGGAGGCCACAGAGATGGGATTTCTCAGAAGAATGTTGAAAGTTCCCTGGATAGCTAAAAAGACCAATGAGGAAGTTCTCAAAGAGGCCAACACAAAAAGGGAGCTCTTAAAAAACATCAGAAAGAAGCAATCAACATTTTTTGGGCACATCATAAGAAGAGGAAAGTTGGAATACTTGGTTACAACTGGCAAAATAAAAGGAAAGAGAGATCGCGGGCGACAAAGAGAGAAAATACTGGATAGCTTGATGTCATGGCATGGAAAACAGTCAACAACAGAACTGATACGATGCACTGTAGATAGAAGATTGTGGAGGGACATGATCACCTACGCCAACCGGTATGGCACATGATAATGATGATCAGCCATGTTACATCTCCATTATGTTTGCTATCAGCCATGTTATATCTCCAATATATTTGCTGTCAGCCATGTTACATCTCCAATATGTTTGCTGTCAGCCATGTTACATCTCCAATATGTTTGCTATCAGCCATGTTACATCTCCAATATGTTTGCTGTCAGCCATGTTACATCTCCAATATGTTTGCTGTCAGCCATGTTACATCTCCAATATGTTTGCTGTCAGCCATGTTACATCTCCAATATGTTTGCTGTCAGCCATGTTACATCTCCAATATGTTTGCTGTCAGCCATGTTACAGCATATAATTTAGCTATAATCTTTAATTTGTTTGTGTCTGGAGAAAGAAAAAAGAGTAATACCAGTAATGTTAGCATTAACCTCTATTTTGTCTATCTAATTCTGTCTTTTATTGCCATATTAAGTTTTCTTTGAAGGAATCTCATTTCAATAGTTATATTTTTCTTCTGAACTCATTAACATTTGACACTGGCAGCACAACGTTAGCAGATATACTGAGTTCTTGTATTTTGTATACATTTTCACATGTTTTTGTTTAATATTGGGTGTTATTTTTTCCATAATTTGGTTAGCTTTGCTGCATATACTATAAATCTTTCTATTTGCTGCTACAATATTCTTAATAATAATTCTTTCTTAATAAATGTTCATTAGTAAAATTCTTAGATTTGTGAACTCATTTATAATATACTATTGCAATTTAGTAATTCATTGATCTAACTTTTTTTTTCTCTTGATGTGGGGGTTCAATATTTAGACAGCATTATTTGTTCAGCTCTTTATCTTTATCTATCACTATATAGCCCTCGAATGTTGAAAGTTCCCTGGACAGCTAAAAAGACCAATGAGGAAGTTCTCAAAGAGGCCAACACAAAAAGGGAGCTTTTAAAAAACACCAGAAAGAAGCAATCAACAATTTTTGGGCACATCATGAGAAGAGGAAAGTTGGAGTACTTGGTTACAACTGGCAAAATAAAAGGAAAGAGAGATTGCAGACGACAAAGAGAGAAAATACTGGAAAGCTTGGTGTCATGGCATGTCAACAACAGAACTGATACAATGCACTGTAGATAGAAGATTGTGGAGGGACATGATCGCCTACGCCAACCGGTATGGCACACGATGATGATATACCCCTCACTGGTTAAACTGTTTCTATGGGTGTTCAGATTGGGTCATTTTGGAGGACTTTTAAAGTCTTACTGCTTTTAATTTAATAGTCTTCATTCCTTAATTGATAGGACTTCCAGTCAATATGGTGGATAGGTGGCAGGAACCATTGAGGCTCAGTCTGAAAAGTGTTCCTTGTTACAGTTTCCTCATATTCTAAGTTAGGCTTGCTGCCAGCAACTACTGAGTTTAGTGCCCTGTGTACACTGTGAGCTGTGGTTTTTATCCGGATCGTGTGTCGATATTCCAATTGCTTTTGATGAATGATATCGTATGATGGACAGTTCAGCTGCATTCACATTCGGCGCAGTTATGCTTTGTCTTTTGGCGTGTGCTGTAGCTGAGATGATGGGGACTGCAGCTGCCTTTCTTTGTTAGGATCCTTCAAAGAGATGAGTTTTAATTCAAATGATTCCAATGGCATGGGCGGTTGAGCAATTATTGATTTTAACTCGTTTGCAGTCATACCAGGGCCTTTGACAAACTATAACCATTTTTTAATTATTCTAATAGCTGAAATCACAGTTTGTGTCCAAAATGCTTTGAATGGTGAAGTATATATTTCTTTCACAGCTGTCTGTTTTCATTTAAAAGTGATATTTTAGTTATAATTTTGGAAATTTTGCACTGTTTATGGATGATGATGTCCTGAGCCTAGCGAGGTTCTTAAAAGTGGTATTTTATTGAGGTGGTTTCAGTTTATGGCACCACACACACAAAAGTAAGATATCTTGGCTGAAGTAAAATATCTATGAATAATATTTCAGTAAGAAAATGCTTGTAACTAAAGATCACAGAAATCTGAGAGTTTTCGGGGATGCAATATTACATTTTTAACTACAAAGGTTTTGAAATTCTAATATACAATCTTCTTGTAATCACTTTGTATGTATAATAGAAGCGTGGGTATTGTCTTTCTGGAAAGACACAAATTTTTAAATTATGTAAAGTATTTGTAACAAACAAGTGTGCTTTGAGAACAGCTCAATATGTACCAATGCTAGTTTGATAACCTAGAGGTCCTATTGCTTGTTTATAGGTTCGACAGTTCCTAGCAAAATTCTTGGTGATTTGGTTGTTTCTTTTTTTTTCTTTTTTAGCTCTGAGATGTTTAGCTTTTTTATTATAGTTCGTTCACAAATTCGTGCCCACAGAGTTGATCAATTATCTCGGAAACTATTTGATGAATTTCTGTAATTCTTTTTCATGAAATCTTATTTTTTCACCGACCTTCAGATTTTATAACAATTAAGTACAAAGGTAGTCTGAATTTTGCACAAACCATTGTTTTAAAAAATATATAATTTTAGGAAAATATGAAACCGCGTGCTCTAAATATTAGATTTTACTGTAAATTATGTTAATTTTCTAACAATGCAAGCCAAAGGTGTATTCGTATTACATTGAATAGGGCAACACTTTTAATTTGATTTTATATCTTCGTCATAGAGATAGGTAAACTTCCTTGCTTGACCGCCGCCTTTGCAGAGTCAAAGTTCTGTCCTATCCATCGATTGAAAGACTTTCTATCTATATTTAGAGCTGCCCGTGTTCTGTTTTCTGGTTTTTTGATATCGTAATGTAACCGATCCCTTTTAGATTCTTGCAAAAGTGCATGTACAATAACACAGTTACCTTTGCATAGTGATGAATTTACACTTTAATAAACTCTTCATGGTTTTAAAAATCAAGTAGTCACTTCACAACAGCTTACAAATTATCACACGTACAGGAATATTCATTAATAGTAAATATTTTGTCTAAATGTGCCTCTGGGCCAATTTAACAAGAACCGGAAATGAAATTTCCAAAGTAACCTTGGAGTGGCGCAGGTCTTACAAGTTAAGAGTGCGAAACGGTGCTAAGATTGTGTGGTGTGCATGGGAAATTTGCCTTTTTAATTGGTGAGTTGATTATACCAAATGTAGGTATTGTAAAATCCTAAAATTTAGGACAAGCAAGAAAAACATATTTTTATATACCTCAAATAAGGACAAATCTTTCCTAAATGCATGACAGTAGAGCAAAAATCAGACTGAAGGCAGGTGAAAAAATAAGATTTCACGAAAAAGAATTACAGAAATTCATCAAACAGTTTCCGAGATAATTAATAAACTCTGTGGGCAAGAATTTGTGAACGAACTATAGTCTCATCCCCTTATGATTTCTGAGATTAATGGATTTTGTCACAGTCAACGTGTGATCACTTTCAGCACTTATCACCACACATAGTTTTAGCTGCTCTCATATTTTTTAGTATTTCTTTCCAGTAATAACATAATTTGTTAGGTGTTATGTATTATGTTTTATTTTTAAAAAAGGTAGGTAACATAAATTTTAAATGATTCATTTGCACATTGCTACATGGCCTGAGTAGCAGCATCTTATTATGATTAAACCAGCTTATATATCAAGAACTTCATTTTTCCGTGCAAGACCTGGTCTTTACCTATTCTAACATTAACTTTACCAAGAATGAACTTCGTTAGACATCAAATTCTTTGTAAACTTATCTTTAACCTCATTCAGCTAAATGTTATGGCATAAATTCTCACCAGTACAGTTTTTTTCCCTCAGCCATAAAATAGAATCTTACATCTTGGAGTTTACAAGGTCACTAGATAAATCTTAGTGGCAAATCCTATTTCTCATTCAATGTTTTGTTATTGCTCCATACCTCTCCGATAAATGGCCTTCTAATTTGATTTCACCCAAAGCAACTGTTTCAACATCAAGCAAGCCAACCATGCACAAGAGCAGACCTAGCAGTCTGTCAACATGGATGGTATTCAACAGCATATGCATGTTTTAGATATTAATGATGACAATCTTCTACAATGTGTTTTTGTTGACTGACTGAAACTGTATAGTAAAAATATGAAGGTTCCCTCTACACCTTGCTGGGCATATGGTGTTAGCGCAGGCTACAGCTCCAGGTTACTGAGTTTTACTGCATCCACCATTACTTCTGATAAGATGTCTGGGAAAGGGGATTGGAGTAACCAGAAAAGACAGAATCAGAAATGATATAGGAGAAGCGTAGGCATTGATTGAGCCAATCCTCAACGACACACAGAAACAACAATTAAACTGGCTTGCCCATCTACAAAGAATACTGTGCCTGTTCTTTACCACACAAAGAATATATTAATAGAGGAGAAGGAAGAACAGCAAGAGGCAACATCAAAGACAGAAAACCACACAAAAAAACGCTATAACAACATCAAATGGCAATGATTGAAGCTACCAAAAGGATGAGAACCAGAACTTTATCTCCCTCAACATCTTGACGGGTACATGGGGAAGTGAAGGAAAGAAGTGAGAAGAGCATTACTTAAGGGTGACTTGTGATGTGCTTTCAACTCTTTTCAATACTTGGCTGTAGAAGTTAGAAAGAGTTAGGCAGAAGTAAACAGAACCAGTACTGCTTCTTAAATGTGAACCATGGCCAATACACAATCCCAAAATATCAACTTTATTATGGAGAGATAAGAAATATAATAGAGAAACTTCACAAGAAACAGCACCAAAAGAAAGCTGGCTGAAATAAATAGAAGACTTACATCATTCTTTGAACATATACTAAGGAAGACAAATCTGAAGAACCAAGTGGCACATTAAATAAAATTTTGAAAATCACAGAAGCTGAGAATTATAGAGAGAAATCATCTCAAACAGGATAACAGAACATAAGTTACTATGGATAGATCCTTCAACTGTACATTAACATTGCACAGATAAGATTTCACATCATAAACAATCTTTCAATGGTTATATATACAAAAATTTTATTAAATCAGCCAATAAAATAAATTGTAAAATTATACTCTTTTTTTTTTTTAATTAAAAAAAACCCTTATGATACAACAGTAGAAGCAAATTGATAAAGAAATCTGCTAACAAATTAGGTTAACTTGATTATAAAGAACACAACACTACTATTAGCTGTGATTTAACATTCATATAACCTTCAAAAGATAGTATCCAAAACAACAATTAATCTGAAACCTGCAACAAAAACCACCACATACACTAAAAGCAAATACATTTAAATCATATAGGGCATTTAAAAATAATACCAGAACAAATGCTCAGCTTTTACTTGCAACTATCAAGTGAGAAGGTGTAATGTGTGTATCTGCAGCTAACCAGTTGACTTTCCAGCAAATTGATGTATCCAGCAAATTAAAATAAGACTGAAAACAAAAAATCCACTAATTTATATCAGTAGATGTAAAATGTAAAAATGGAGGTAGAAAAAAAAGTTCACATCAAATGTTACACATTTTGAGTGCAGATTACAATATATAAGTAATAAATATTGCAACTTCATGTTTGAAGACAATATCTGTAAATTTAAGATTACAATAGCTGCAAAAACCATAATTGCTTGGTAAAAAATAAGATGTATATGTAAGGATAGAAATGTCACTATCCACTATAAATGTAGACTATTGTACTCCATTGTCGCATCCATCTTTATTCAGGCTTGTGAGACACAGACCTAAATGGCAGACTATAGAAATAAAATTTAAAAACTACCAATGATTTAAGATTTTATAGAAAAATTCCTGTGCATCTTCTATCTGGATCGTGTCTCAAATTATAAGGTTCAAAACAAGAGTTATATCCCTACATCAACTTCCTGTTTATCACAAGGAGATCAAACTTGGTATATTCACACATCTTGCTTGCTGGGACTTGAGCAAACATCCTACAGGATGTAGGTGATGAAAATATGACTTCTTCTTCAACGTTCACCTGCTGACTGGGCATGGGTGCGCGTTTGTCACTAGTCTATATCAAGCTGCTGTTTTGGTGACTTTCAGCTTCAGTAGAATTCTGTTTAAATCTTAGAAATTTTTCCAGAGTGTGGCCATTTTGGTCTACTCTTTTTTTTTGCTCTTAACTGCCAGTAGTATTCTAATGTATGCATAGTGTGCACAGGACCTCCTGTTTTTCACTGTTATCCAAGAGACTAGACATTACATCTAACCTCCCAGAGACCAGGGAAATGTAAAACCACAAATAAACTGCATATTCCCCAAAAGTTTCCATTATCATTGGTAGGACCTGAACCCAGGTCCTTCTTGTCCACAGTGTGATGCTTTACCTCTAGACCACCAAGACTCTCCCTTCCTCCTCCATTGAAAAATGTGTAAAACAACAACAACAAATACATTTAAAAAAAAAAAAAAAAAAAATATATAAAAAATTTGGTAATTTCCTAGTTTGATCAGATATATTATTTCAGTTTGGAAGAGTGATGTCCCCTAAAATATGTCTGCCAAAATACAGTGGTTCTACGCATTCTTGGCGTTGGGGTCATTACGCTGGCATGTGTCACTCACACTGGCGTTTGGGTCAGCGTGGCGTTCGGGTCAGCGTCTGCGTCCAAATCGAGATGTTAATTAATAATTGGCTGAAGCCCTATCCTTTCTTATGCTTCTTCTTACTAATTATCCGCCTATATATATAGGCTAGTTTGTCTAATATTTAAAAACCAGCTAAGCAGTTCTGAGTTCACTTACTTGAATTTGGTACTACTGTATTTTGCAAAATGACCGGGCGACCTAGAGCCCCAACTGAAGTTGTGAATGTTGGGCAGATCATGACTTTTCATGACATCATTGCAGAGGATAGATGGAATTTACTAACTCTGATTCCCGAGATTGCCACTAATAAATTGTGTATTCAGTGGTTAGCTAAGCGTAGACTAATAATAAATACGTGTCTATGCAACATTTGTCATATGCCTGCGCGTTTAGTAGCCTACAGCCGCACAATTCCCTTCGATCAGAAGATCATAATTAGGCCGAGTGGTGTCGTTTTTGTCACGCGTTATATTTATAAATATTTAACACTAAGCTAAACCTAACCCCTGGACCCAACGCCCAATCAACAGATACTCTGAAATGATTACATGCCAGCGTAATGACCCCAACGCCAAGAATGCGTAGAACCACTGTATTTTGGCAGACATATTTTAGGGGACATCACTCTTCCAAACTGAAATAACATATCTGATCAAACTAGGAAATTACCAAAATTTAACAAATCTGGTTTTATCATATCAAAACGAGCAGCTGCAGAGAGAAATGGGGGAAACCAGTTGGCCAAAGACCCTGAGAGTTATCAAAATAAGAAGAAGCCAAGATAAACATTTTGTTAACAGGAGAGACAAGAGACTTTATAAGAATATATTTGACTATCAAATCTAAGTAAGATCCTTAGTTTGGTGTTTAAAACTGTCAAATTTAATAAGCAATTGTTATTTATAATAAAATTACTTTTAAATATACTATACTAGTTAGCATATATTGGACTAGTTTGCATTTATATATATATACAATATTAATGGGTATCTGCCATGTATTATTGCGGAAGGGAAATAGGAAATATGATGCTAAAGTCTAGTTATCATAATCATGGGACTTCTGTGGTGATGTCCATAACATGCCAAGACAATATTGGCACAAGGCAATAAAAGAAAATCTATACAATCTTTTGCACACATAATATTGATACAATATGGTCAAAAGAAATAAACTATTAAGTTTACACTTGGAAAAGTTAGTATTTGTTACATTGTCTAAAATAAGCAAAGTTAATTATAGGCATGATCGGTATAAAAAAAATGGGAGAAAAAGTACAAATAAATTCAAACTCGTAAAAATAATACACAACAGAATGAACAAAAACAAAATAAAGTAATTACAGAACATAATAAAAATAAATCAAATAACTTTAAATCACACACAGAAGAAATGTTAATAAGGCTCAGTGGCAGTCAAAATTATAAGTTGCTACCTAAAAAACATTGGTATAAAATAGTAAGTAAAAGTAAATTATTATCCAGATGACAAGTACAGATGCTAATAGGTAGAAATGAATTAAGTGGGGGCATAGTTTCACTTGTGTGTTCAATGAGGTACATTTTTAAAATTCCACTATTTTTTTGGTAAAACATAAAGCATACAGAAAATATTATTCCCAGTTTTAATTTAGAATTTATTTTATATTATTATTATACAGAATTTATTTAGCCCAAAGGATGTCACCTCATAGGCTGCTGGATCCACCACAACAAAATATATGAAAGTGAAGCATCATGAGTGATGCAATGTAGTTATACTCATCTTGTCTCAAGTGTTGTTTCTCCATTTTGCCACCAACTTCTAATTTTGGTGTTACATACAAACTAGCCAATCACCTTTTGTCATCTCTTCCACAACAACTGTTGCTGTTATAGGTCAATTTTTTTTGCACCCAAAAGATGCCTAAGATTTGTTTCTTATTCTCAACTGCAGCCAGTATAATAATTATAAAATGTCAATACTTGTCTTGTATGCCATATTCATTGTTTACTTTGCACTATATTTTTGTTTAATGCACGTGTAAAAAAATTATTAATTTTTGTTTGCCGTACATCATTTTCAAAGAATTATTAGCTATAGTATTTAGAAGCAGAGTAATATAATTTACTAGAAAGTTAGTGTGACAAATCTTCAATAATATAAACATTAGTGTTAAGGTGGACATCACTCGCTCTTAAAATATTAAACATAAATTTTTATGGAAAAATAAGCTATTAGTGCATTAACAATTTAATCTGCCAAAAGGAAAAAGAATAAGTAAATAGTGCATTACTAAACTATACCTGATGGAAAAAGAATAAGTAAATAGTGCATTACTAAACTATTCCTGATGGAAAAAGAATAAGTAAATAGTGCATTACTAAACTATATCTGATGGAAAAAGAATAAGTAAATAGTGTATTACTAAACTATATCTGATGGAAAAGGAATAAGTAAATAGTGCATTACTAAACTATATCTGATGGAAAAAGAATAAGTAATAGTGCATTACTAAACTATACCTGATGGAAAAAGAATAAGTAAATAGTGCATTACTAAACTATACCTGATGGAAAAAGAATAAGTAAATAGTGTATTACTAAACTATACCTGATGGAAAAAGAATAAGTAAATAGTGCATTACTAAACTATACCTGATGGAAAAAGAATAAGTAAATAGTGCATTACTAAACTATACCTGATGGAAAAAGAATAAGTAAATAGTGTATTACTAAACTATACCTGATGGAAAAAGAATAAGTAAATAGTGCATTACTAAACTATACCTGATGGAAAAAGAATAAGTAAATAGTGTAATACACGAAACAGTATGTTTAAAGGGGGAGCGGAGGGGGGGGGGGGGGGGGGGGGGGAATAATTAGTGCATTACCAATCTAATCTCAGTGAAGGGAAAAGAATAAGTAAAAAGTGCATTATCAATCTAGTCTGCCTAGAGAAAAAATAAGTAAACTGTCTATTGCCAGTCTAGAATATTTAAGTAAAATCAAGGTCCAAAGTGAACCAAAAAAAAAAAAAAATAAATAAAAAATTAGTAAGTAAAGTTAAGGCATAGATATAACACAGGAAACAGAACAAAAAAAAAAAAAACAAAAAAAAAACAGACTTAACACCCCCCCCCCCCCCCCCCCCCCACCTAAAAAAAAACCCATCATCTCTTTTCCTGGTAATGCAACAATAATACTTGTGCGATCAAGCCTGCTATTGCTACTGTTCACTATCCTGAGACGATAGCGGATTAAAGGCTCACTAGGCGTGTGAATCATGGTTGTCATGTTGACTTCTGGAAAATACCTATTGACTAGGTCAAATTCATATTTGCGTATCAAGATAGAAATATAGTCTTGATCTGCACGTAAGCAAAAGATTCTCCAATGCACCTGTGACGACCAGCACCAAATGGGATATAAGCAAACTTCTCACTATTGGCAACTTCTGGTCCAGGAATCTGAAAAGAGTTGCAAATAAAGAAAGTTTAAACAAAAGCACCTGCAATTTGTAGAGTACATGAACTAGTTTAAAGATTCTGAATAGCTAAAGTTGAGATGTGAAAAACTATCAGAAATCACTCACCTGTCAGGAATAAACTTGTCAAAGTCTTTCCATGTGTCTGGTAATCGATGATTCGTCGTGGGAGATACACAAACTTGATGTCCAGGGGGATTGTATAACCCATAAGATTCTGGAGTTGATGCACAATTGGACATGTTTAATTATGATTTAAATTTAAAAAAATAAAAAATCCAAACTAAAGTTAATGAATAGTTTAAATAACTCCAACATTGAAGCTTAGTAAATGCATGATTCTAAACTATAATAGGAATGCAGAATTTACTACCAAAAGAGGAGGCGAAGGCGCGCCTCACAGCAGCAGAGCTAGAAGTTGTCAGCGATCTACAGCTGATGGCTTGTGCCGGGATTGGTGAACCAGAACCTTCCAGGCCCTGCTCCACCTCTCTGTGGTGCCTCTAGTAACAGACTAACCTGTCTAGTCTGGCCAAGTGAGTAGGGATCAAAGAGGGAAGACAACCCAGTACTCAAAATGTTGTTCTGAAGTTGGATGTGTTGAAAGGTACAAATATCACAGTTATACTGCAAACCACAACACAATGCAGACACGCCCACTTATTGTCCTTTTAAGGGCGGATGATGAAGAGGTACACTCCTTTAGTCATTGGGTGAACACAAGCAAGCAAGTACTACCAATAGAAAATAGATACATTCCATATATTATTTGAACCAAACAATTACAACTATAGACAAGTATTTTACATGGTTGTGTATGGACAGTTGGGAATCAGAAGTATCTACAATCAACACCTTACAGGAACAACCAGCCTGCATGCACTTTGAGAATGTTGGAATGGGTGGTGGAGTGAGTATGGAGATACTTCTGCTGCAACAAAACTGATTCTATGAATAGAATAGTGACATGGAATAGTGACATGCAGATTCACTTTATCTTAATAATTTAAGGCCAGGCTAGCTTTCTAGTTTACCTCAAATATTATTACACCCCCCCCCAAAAAAAAAAATTTAGTTTTTTTGGTTTAAAACCAATCATGAAATAAATATGTACAAACAGATGGATATGATTTATTTCTTGCATAATTTAAAAACATATTGATGCTTATATTTCACATTTTCAATACTTGCTGGTAGAACAGCTTAGACAGTAGGATAGCAATATCTATTTAATAAATTATAAAGAAAAAAATGTATATGCAACAGCAATGTTGCAACCAAAAACATGTAAAAAATTTAATTCTTCTTCTTCTTCTACCTTCCAGCTCCCTGTGGAGCACAGGTCTTCAACAAACACTTTCCAAGTCGTTCTGTTTCTTGCCATTCTTTTAAGATCATTCCATGTCTTCCCCATCATCTTCATCTCTGCTTCCATCTGTCTTCTCCAAGAATTCCTTGGTCTTCCTCTTTGTCTTTTCCCCTGGGGATTCCAAAAAGGGTCTGTTGTGTAATACTCTCAGCTGGCTTCCGCAGTGTGTGTCCTACCCAGCGACATCGTCTTTGCTGTATCTCTTTATCCACTGGTATTTCACTGGTACATTTCCATAATTCTATGTTAGTGATTTTGTCCTACAATTTCCATCCTTTTATTCTGCATAAGCATCCATTAATGAAAGTCTGTATCTTCATGAATGTCAATTTTGTTGTTCTCCATGTATCACGGCCATATAATAGGCCTGACTTAACATTGGAGTTGAACATTTTTATTTTTATATTTAACCTAATTTCTTTGGACATCCATATGTTTCCCAGTGCAACAAAAACTCCTCTTGCTTTTGATATCCTTATTTTGATATAATTTTCTGTTCCTCCCTCTTTATCTATATTACTACCCAGATATATGTAAGATTGTGTCTCTAGTAGAGGTATTTTTTTCTAATTTTATTTGGTTACTGCCAACTGCATGAATTCTCATAATGTTGGTCTTATTTCTATTAATTTTCAGTTCTAGCTGTTGTGATCTTTCAAAAATGTCATCATCGCATAAAATAATGCTATAGACTGACTAAGGCAACAGTCTTTAAGCACTCTAATAAATGAACAGACTGATATGGTCTTAGAGTGCGATGATTAACAAAATAAAGTTAAATAAATTAAGATGCAATACTGTCCTAATATATGGCCTTTAGCATCTTGACAGACAGGCAAACATAATTTGTCAGTAGTTTAGTAATATATTAGTCTTATGTTGTTCTTCTAAGTAGATTCTCTCGTGAATGAATCTGTCAATATTGGACAGACAGATCTGACCGCAGAATGAACAAGATGTATTTGTGGTATCTGAATTCTCTCTCTCTTCTATGATTATAAAAAATGAAAATAACTATTAAATCTACCATACTGATGTATCATACTTCTATCTTAAATATATAAAAAAGAAATCATGAAGATGGGGCACCTGAGAAGTGCGACACATTCTCATCATTGTCATAATTGGGGGTCGCAATCTTAGAGTTTCCTTTAGGCAGCGGTCAAGCAGTTGCATCTCCTTCAATTGGTCATAGTCAACAGGGGCCAAACTGTCCCCACAAATAGCCTTTTGTTCTTCAAACACCTTTTGCTGAAATTAAATTTTTTAAAAACATATGAGAATGAACAAACAAGATTTTAAAACTTTACTTCATAGATTTGTCAGACAAATATGTCATTATTGAACTACCAGTGAAAAGAGTTGAATTCACAGTTACCATGTTTTAATTGAAAAAGGGAAGAGTAACTAGTGAAACAATAATAAAATTATAATTGATTATATCAGTTTTGAAAAACATTGAATGTGTGAATATTGCTTAGCGTATCTAATAATTAAATAAATAAACATTGGATGCCTGCTTATGATAGATGAACTAGTGTATGTGTTCAACCTAAATCTTGTAATAAACTTTTTGTACAACATACCTGAAGCTCCTTATCTCTAGCCAAGAAGAAACCCAACCAAGAGCTAGTGGTTGATGATGTATGTTGACCAGCCAGCACAGTCCAATCAACATTCCAGAGAGTTCATCATCAGTCAAATGTTTACCAGTTCTGATACAAGACAGTATGAGAAAACAATAATGCATAGAAATAATTATCACAAGCTAGAGTGTGAAAAACAAATCTGAAACAACGGAATTTTCTGCTGCTTCATATTTAGATTTAAACATGAATTTTGTTCCTGTTTATGCAGGTGCACAACACAACTACAGAAACATTAGTTATGAACAAAGTTGAACATACTAAATCAATGAAGCATCAATTCCTGGTCCACAAACATTATAAGTAACATGTGAAGATCAAGGCATCTATAAAAATAGTTCAGATGTATGTATAAATAGCAACAAAAGCCTTCTTCCATAAGCTTATGTTTCACAATAGTAGATTTGATAATTTGTGGTAACTGAGGGTACACAATAAAACTGACACTTTCTAAATAAAATATCTAAAAACGATGTACCAAATTTTTAATGGGTAAGAAAAGAATGGAATGAACGATAATAACGCTGATCAACGATAGCTCAAAATAAAATAATTTTTATTACAAAACAGAAATAAAAGAAATATCTCAAAGAAAATAACAAAATAAACTTTATTGATAAGTTACCATAGTAACAAAAATAATAATGATAAGATGACCTAAAACTTTTTAAAATCCCAGTATGGGAGGAGCTTATCACCCACTATATTGACAATGGGTACAGACATCTGGTACTATGGAATTGATTGTTTCAGATTTTTGAATAAAAATTAAACAGATAATTGAGACCTTTGATAAATTGGGTGTGACAACAAATATCTTAAAAGTGTACCAGATAAATGAATTAGGACATACTTTCATAAGCATAAGAAATTAGTTTTTAAAAGCTAACAAAATAAAGCAAATGTAACAAAAAAAAAATGGTACTAAAATACTTATTAAGAACAAAGAAAAGAAGAAAGTTCAGGGGTGGCACAATAAGCTATTTGATAAAGCACTTGAGCAATTAAAGTGCTGAAATATGGCATAAATAATAATAAAGAACTTATGTAAAGAAATAGGCAATAGAGATCAGAGTATTTAAAACATGATGGTGGAGCTTGACAGGACATACATTTCAAAACCCTACTGAAAGAGTTACAAGACAATCTTTTATTGCAATTCACACTATAAGAATAAAATAGAAAAACAGAAAACTTACAGAGAAGCAGATAGGAAAGACAGATATTTTTAAAAAACATAAAGTAAGGTTAGATACATGAGCTTCACCAATGAACTAAAAGGCTAATAAAGATATGACTTGACAATCAATTAACTATCAGTCTCTTACTTGTATTTAGATTCAATCAGTGTCTGCAGCATGTCATCATCTGGATTGGGATCCTTCCGCCTTTTCTGAATCACGTCATAGAAATCTTCTTAATTTCAATCTGAGCTTTATCACGCTTCCTACAGCAAAGGTTGAATAAGAAAAAACACATAATAACCGAAGAAAGCAAACTAAAATGCTACTCAAAGAAAATAATCCACTTAATAACCTACACATTTTTTTTTTTACATTTTATAACTTGTTATCAGTTTATTATAAATGATTTGAATAGGAACTTCCCAAGACTAGATGTGAAGGTAATCCTTTATAAATCCTAGCACAGTCTTCTTTTTTTGCAAATCACAAAAATTGTCAATAATCATTTTTGTAGGAATAATACTTCTATCTTTCTCTTTTGTTACTGTTTTATTATTCTCTCATTATTATGCAAACTTGGCATAAAGTATTTACTGTCTATCTATATTAATTTATTACGTAATAAAGTATAATCATAACACATTAAAAAATTTGCATTCAAATGGCGGAAATGAGAAGGTGAACTGGGGGATTGGTTGGCAAGACACCGGTCTCAAGGCAGAGAGGTTGTGAGTTCCTATTCTGGCTGCACCAATTGTGATTTTTATTTGTGATTTCTCTCTGCAGCAACCACCCCTGGTCTCAGCAGCAAGGCCCTTGCTTGAAACGTCAATTACTCATTGATGGTAATAAATATGAACACCTCCAAAGTCAAAAAACATCTTAAATTTTAAACTTATTTACTCTAACCTATTCTTTTCTGGTCCTTTTGAAGCCTGAGAGATAAATTCAATTCAATTTTAGGACCTTTAGTGACTAGGTTAAGCTGTTTCTTTTCTTCTTTAATTCTTTTGTTAATTTTGTATTTGAACATCTTTCCATTTAAACATTTTCATTAAGGAGATACAAAAGCATTTGGCAGATCTTTTTGCGCTGCAATGTGGCTGTTTCTATTTACCTGATGATGTATTCTAACCCACTTTGCATTTCCCATCACCAAATGATTTAAAGTATGCACCTTCTACTTCATTTGTGTTTGGGGATGGCAATTTACTAACAAATCAATCTTTTTTTTTTTCTTTATCACTGCACACCTGACTTCAGACTGAATCCACTAATTTTAAAAAAAAAAAAAAAAAAAAAAAAAAAAAATGTAAACTATCCTCACCTGAAGCTTGGAAAGGGCAGCCATCCAGGCAGCAACCACGCCAAATGGCTGAAACCTCCATCTAGATCTGCATACAACTGGGCAACATGTTCATCAAGGTGTGCCCTTATCTCACGACCTTTGATGAAAAAAAATTTAATAAGAGAGATTCACTTAAATATGTTCAAACTTTTATACAACAATGTACAGTGTCATTATTAATATTAACATAGAACAATGCCAAAATTGCTAATGCCATAAAGTTAGCTGCGTACTTCAATAAATTACAAAATTAATTACCATGGTCCAAACATGATCAATGGCCTTTTCTAGGTAGAACTACCTTGCTATAATTTATGTATGTATAGTTATTTAAACCATGGTTAACTTGATAACATTTTTCATTATTCCAGAAGTTTTTTAATACAGTATTTTTCTTCAGACATCAGCTTGCCATCAATTTGACAGTGCTTGACAGCGTTTCACTGTGGTTCTAGGTGATGGAACTAAGGAACGCCACATTATTGAAGAAATAGAATTTCATCCTAGCAGCATGAAAGATACTTTTTTGTAAACAACTGCAAATCATAATGTGTTATTGCAATTAAAAAAAGGTTTTTAAAATCTCAACAACAACAAAAATAAATAAAATAAGATGCCCAGATGATTATCATTATATAGTATGATTCATTACTTAGTGATAATTAGGACAAGACCACAGGTGGGCATTAGCCTGATAGATAAAGGAAATATCCAAATTGTTATTTCAATATGAGTGGTCATTAACAAAACAATGAAAATGGATTATGTTACAGACACATCTTAGTTAAGATATAGCAAATCAATAAAATGGAAACCTGAAGCAAGGAAAAGAATGGATAAATATTTAGAGAAGAATGAAGATTTAATTCAGTGAAAAGATGAAATGTGAACAAGTTTCAACTGAGAGTAGACAGCGAAATGTGATGAGAATAGTAAAGATTCAGCTCAAATTTGATGTCTACAGTGAAGATAAAGAGAAGAGACTAATCGTGTTGAGATTCAGCCAAAGAGCAGAACTTGAAAAAAACTAATAACCCTGTCTGCAATATAAAGCCATTCTGCAGCTACAGATAAACAGAAAGTAACACAGTTAAACAAGAAAACAAGCTCAAAAACAATATATAAACAATGTTTGTATGTTTATATCTGCAAGCACCGTGTATGAGGCAGTAGAATACACTAACTCTCTTGCTACTCACCATGCAAACAATGGCTAGCTGTTAGGATTATTAGCTCAGACAGGGCCTTGAACAGATCTGCAGATAAAAGATTTTGGTTTATACTTTATTTATAAACTAGCTCTCATAGTTTACTAACAATTTTAAAATTATAGACTTCATTTGCTTTAGTCTTTACTTCTAATATACACTTTCTCATCTAATGTTATTAAAACTCTGTATGTTTATAAAAGAAGTTGCAGGAGAGATACATTCTAAGTATGTTCTGGTTAACGTATTCCTTTTTATAAGCTGAAAATTAATATCAAATACAAGACTACCATTTATAAATAAGTTTTCAAGTTTTCCGGTTGTTTCCAAAATGGAGGAATTATTTTTCTCCGGCTTGGTATAGAACCGTTGATCAGAGGTTTAACAAGCCGCTATCGTAAAAACGATGTTGTTAATGAAACGTAGACCTGATACAGAATGTGTAAATTAGCAGTAGATAGTAGTGATAGTTTTTTCGGCCCTAAAACAACAACAAAAATAGGATTCTGGAATGTGCGAACAATGGCCGCTCCGACGAAACATGCACAGGTCGCGAGCGAGATGGACAGATACGATCTAGATATTTTAGGACTAAGCGAAATGCGCTGGCCTGGAACAGGTAGGAGATCTATTGATAATAAAATAGTAGTTTTTTCTGGAAGGGAAGATGGAAAACACCGTGAAGGAGTAGGCATAATGATGACAGACAAAGCTGCAAGAAGTTTATTAGAATGGGAACCAGTAAATAGCCGTCTGATACGAACACGATACAAAACAAAACATGGAAGACTTTCAATTATTCAATGTTATGCGCCTACTAACGAAGCTGATGATGAAGTTAAGGATGATTTTTATAACCAACTGCAACAACTTATAAACAAAATACCAAAACACGATCTTTTAATTGTAATGGGAGACTTCAACGCCAAAGTAGGACAAGATAACGCAGGAGAGGAACATGTGATGGGGAGAGAAGGCTGTAATACAACAAGTCAGAATGGAGAAAGATTAATAGAATTATGTTTAATAGAAGATTTAGTTATAGGTGGGACATTATTTCCACACAAAAATATCCACAAAACAACATGGATATCTCCTGATGATAGAACATCAAATCAAATGACCACCTATGTATTAAACAACAATTCAGATCATCATTAATAGATGTAAGAGCATACAGAGGTGCTGATGTTAATAGTGACCACAACCTGTGCATTGGGAAAATAAGATTAAAATTTAGAAACCAACAGAAGAGGTCAATTACACATAAAATTGATAGTCATAAACTGAAAGATGAAGCCATAAAGGAAAAGTTTAACATAGAGCTAAGTAATTGTTATTCAGCACTTGGTGAAATAGACTTAGATATCAATGAAATGTGGGACTCACAGAGCAAAATACTAATGACAGCAGCAGAAGCAAGTGCTGGACTGAAGAAAATGGAAAAACGAGCTTGGATCTCAGACACCACATGGAAATACATCAAAGAAAGAAGAGAAGCAAAGAGAGCCATGACTAATGTAAAGACAGATCTTGGAAAGGTTCTGGCAAAAGCAACATACAAAGAATTAGACAACAAAGTGAAAAGTTCGGCAAGAAGAGATACAAGAGCTTATATAGACAACTTGGCAGAGAAAGCAGAGACAGCTGCAATTACAGGAGACAGCAGAACTCTTTATACTGTACAAAAGATGCTGACAAACACCTATACATCCAGTGGAACACCAATTCTAGACAAATCTGGATTAATGCTAACAACAAGCGCAGACATAAAAGCTCGTTGGGCGGAACACTTCAAAGAAATTCTTAACCGTCCACTACCTCACAGTTTAATAGATTTTGAAGCTGAAACACCAGCAGCAGAATTAGATGTAAATTTAGATGACTTCACCTTGAGTGAAATAGAAACCACCTTAAAGCTAATGACCAATAACAAGG
Source organism: Megaustenia siamemsis (assembly GCA_032433765.1). Taxonomy (NCBI): domain Eukaryota; kingdom Metazoa; phylum Mollusca; class Gastropoda; order Stylommatophora; family Ariophantidae; genus Megaustenia; species Megaustenia siamemsis. The sequence continues at coordinate 50,737,384 of JAVIAB010000092.1, forward strand.
CTGCTGGAGAGGATAAGTTAACAGCTGAGATCCTCAAGGCAATTGATAGCCATAATTTAATACATCTCCAAAAAATGTTCAACATCATTTGAAAACAGAGAAGACGCCTCATAAATGGAAAAAAGGAATCATTGTTAAGATCCCAAAAAGGGCAATCTTAGAGATTGTAACAACTGGAGAGGCGTGACACTTTTGTCAGTTGCCTCAAAGTTATTCTGTAAAATCATCCTAAATAGAATAAAGGATTCAATAGATACAGTGATGCGTGAAGAACAGGCTGGGTTTAGAAAAGGGAGAAGCTGTCTTGACCACATTTTCACTCTACGACTTATATTGGAGGAACACATTGAAAAGCAAAAACCTTTTGTACTTAACTTCATCGACTTCAAAAAAGCATTTGATAGTATTCATAGAGATTCTTTGTGGAAAATTCTGAAGCAATATGGCTTACCATCAAAAATCATAAATATTATCAAAGACATGTATGATGGTTACACATGTGCAGTTCGAACAGAGGAAGGACTGAGCGAATGTTTCCCAATAGAAACTGGGGTTAAACAAGGATGTATTTTATCGCCCTTGTTATTTGGAATTGTTATGGACTTCATAATGAAGAAATGCTGCACTGGTAATAAAGGCATCGAATGGATACAAGGAGACCATTTGGAGGACCTCGACTTTGCTGATGACATAGTTCTCATCAGCAGTCAGATAAAAACGATGCAGGAAAACACAAATGAACTATCATCAATAGCCAGCAAAATTGGGCTTGAGGTCAATCATGAAAAGACTAAAGTCATGAAAAGTTTAATTCCAACAAGTGACAAAATATACATGGAAAACAAACCAGTAGAAGAGATCGATCACTTTATCTATCTTGGAAGTCACATTGATCGAGAAGGGGATACGAGCAAAGAAATTAGAATCAGACTGGCTAAAGCAGCAATGTCTTTCAGAAGCCTTGAAAAGTTGTGGAAATCAAAACTCATTAGCACAAACACAAAACTTAGGCTATTCAAATCAAATGTACTATCAACCCTTACGTATGCGTGTGAAAGCTGGAAAACAACAAGAGATATAGAAACAAAGTTGAACGCATTCGAAAATAAATGTCTAAGGAAAATACTTGGTATAGAATGGAACGAATTCAAAACAAACGAGGAAATTAGAGAAATCGCCAATCAACCACTAATATCTTCAGTAATAAAGAAAAGACGATGGTCATACGTTGGACATGTGATGAGAAGAGATAATAATCGAATAGCAAAGCAAGCCCTCATATGGGAAACAACAGGTAAAAGAAAAAGAGGAAGACCCAGGGAGACACTGAGAAGAACATTGATGAGAGAGGCAAGAGCAGCAGGAATCGGCTCCCTCAATGAGATAGAACTGCTTGCACAGAACAGAGACAGATGGCGAGATTTGATAAAATATCTTTAAAAGAAAACTGCTAGAACAAAAATTCATATAGGAGAAGGTGTATCTTGGTCTACGCCCTATGGGCCGGTTACGGCTCGAAAGGTCAATAGATAGATTTATAAATAAATAATGCCAGGTTTCAATTATAGTTTAAATTAATAACGCAATTTACTTCTAAGCATGGTAGAAAAGTAGTGCTTTTATAATTCTAAATCATAGGACTAATTTTCTACATGAATAAATTATTGCAAATCTAGGTATAACTTCTTTTGCTGTGTTCTGTCTCCTATGCTCAAATTGCTACAAAGCAACTGTTGTTGACCATGAATATCATGATCACAGTAAGAGAAGGCAATAATTGCAACAACAAAAAATACTGGTTCAATGATATGAATATGTTGTATTTAACCATTTCACTTGCAAATAGCAACATCTGACTTTGACTGTAGCCTTTTATTTACCTTAGAGATTTAAGAGATGTATATGTATGTATTAACTATGTTTTATTATGACATTTAACTACAAATGTAATCAATGTCATTGTGGCAATCTGTTGAATAATAAAAAAGCTAGTAAAAAAAAATAACATTAAAAAAAATAATCAGTTCCAAAAACAATGCAACTCTCAATTAATATAAAAAATGAGCAATGAAGAAAGTACATAGTAGTTTATTTGAAACTAATATCTCAAGCTAAAACAAATCTTAAAAAATGCTTACCATCGACACCATCTTCTTTATCCCATCGCTTGAAATAATTTCTGGTTTCTTCTTCAATAATTTCAACATGTTTACGGAAATGAGCAATGTTCAAACCTGTCTTGAACATTTTCTTTTGTTCCAAAAATACCTAAAAGATAATGAAAATAGTAAATTTGTAGTTCACCTTTAATAATATAGCATGTATATAACTTAGGGAGCCGCGATAGCTCAGTGGTTAGTGAACTGGACTACAAAGGACAAGAGGCAGGGTTCGTTCCCAACCGTCAGCTTCTGGTTCACCCAGCATTTAATGGGTACCGGATTTTTTTCTGGGAAAGTAAAGCGGCATAGGCGTAATACCGACCACATTACCCCAAAAATCATGTGCCGAAGGTCTGTAATATTTATGGTCACTAACACTATATTCCCTATACGCCACTTGGCATGACGAGGGTACATTACCTTTTTTTAATATTATATATACAACTTGCTTATGCACTCAATATTTCTTTTGAGGATTTAAAGCACACATCATTTTAAATATTAGACCACAACAGCCAACACGTCTCATGTTATATTTTATACTATCTATGAATGGTAAAGTTTATACAACTCATGACAATATAACTACAATGTATTCTATATGACTCATTAACAGCTACATACACTGTTTGGTACATCATATGCAACTCCTTTTCCAAAAACTGGAGTGACTAGGCGACTGTACACATCCTCTGCATTCAGATTCTCATTCTTGCTGTTGAACAACAGAGCTGAAGACTCAGATCCCACTAGGTATGTAAACGTCTTTCCAACCATTGTGAAACTGAATACAGGGCCATACTTAAAATAAAAGAACATTGAAAACAATGTAACAAAACAGCATAAAACAGATTTTAAGCTAAATTAAAATCGTATTAAATAGTATTCTAAACAGTATATGAAATAGTATTTTCTTCATAAGTTTGTATAGAAATTAAGTTTTAATTTTATATAACTTTTAATACATTTTGACAAATGATGTATACTTTGCATCACATTGAGGTAATATTATAATGCAGTATTGAATATGGTAGATTATTCTTTGGAGATAGACATTTTAATTTGATGGTTGTTTCTTTGATCAGGTTAGTGGGGCAGCTATGAGTATCAAGATGGGCCCAAGATGTGCTAGTCTATTCATAGGTTACCATAGGTTCATAGAACACCATATTCTCCTATTTCAGTGGCCACCATTTCCTCGTATATTACCGTTACATCAAGACAATTTCGGTCAGAACCTGACTTGACCCAGCTCCTAAACTTTGTAGGCTCATTTCACCCCTCAGGGGGACTTCATAGGTTACCATAGGTTCATAGAACATCATATTCTTTCCTCTTTCAGTGGTCACCTTCTCTTTGTATATTACCGTTAGATCAAGACAGTTTCGGCCAGAACCTGACTTTACCCAGCTCCTAAACTTTGTAGGCTTATTTCACCCCTCAGGGGGACTGGTTGGTCTTGAGGCAAGATGCCGGCCTCAAGACAGAGAGGTTGTGGGTTCAAATTTCGGCTATACCGGTTGGGATTTTTATTTATGATTTCTCTCTGCGGCAACCACCCCTGGTCTCAGCAGCAAGGCCCAGCTTGAAACGTCAATTACTCATTGACGGAAAAATATGAGTACCTCCGAAGTCGAAGTTATCTGCCTGTGCGGCAAGGGAACCCTGTGCACACAGCTGCCAGGGAAAAATGGATTAACATGCAAAATTCAGTTCCTAGTCTCTAGGGAATTCGTCAGCGGTAAAAGCTGGCGAACGAAGAAAGAAAGAAAAGAAAAAAAAAATGTCACCCCTCAATTTGGATTTCATACTCTGAACCTATTTGGTTACATTCTTAAATATCTTGATCTGTCTTCACCCATCAGAAGTACACACCTTCATATTTGATAAACCTACACATGCTCACTACTACCTCCTCTATTCCTCTTCAAAACCCTGCACCTGTCATAATTCTATTGCTTTCTCTCAACTCCTTCACCTTAGACACCTCTGCGACCTAAATGAAGGATTTCTCCATCAAGCAAGCCTTATGTTGAATTATTCCGCCAGCAACTTTACCCTGAGTCAGTCCTGCAATCTGCCTTTAAAAGTGTTACTATCAACCCTTACGTATGCGTGTGAAAGCTTGAAAACAACAAGAGACATAGAAACAAAGTTGAACGCATTCGAAAATAAATGTCTAAGGAAAATACTTGGTATAGCGTGAAACGAATTCAAAACAAACGAGGAAATTAGACAAATCGCGAATCAACCACTAATGTCCTCAGTTATAAGGAAAAGACGATGGTCATATGTTGGACATGTGATGAGAAGAGATAATAACCGAATAGCAAAGCAAGCCCTCATGTGGGAAACAACAGGTAAGAGGAAGACCCTGAGAGAGACTGAGGAGAACATTGATGAGAGAGGCAAGAGCAGCACGAATTGGCTCCCTCAATGAGATAGAGCTGCTTGCAAAGAACAGAGACAAATGACGAGATTTGATAAAATATCTTTAAAAGAATTGAAAACTGCTGAAACAAAAATTTAGATAAGAGGAGTATCTTGGTCAACACCCTATGGGCCAGCTACGGCTCGAAAGGTCAATATATATATATATATATATATATGTATAAAATTTTAATGCATGTAGTCACATAGAAATCTCTCTATGTGAACAAACCATTTTGTTTGCTGCCCTGTAACTAAACTAATGATTAGTTCTTCACCAATTCTTTCTCTTATTTTTTATTTCTATCTCAAGTGTTCACAATAATTCTCCTAAAGTTGACAATTAATGAAATTTTAGAGATAACATGTTATAAATTTTAATTTATTGTGAAAAGGTAGCTGTTTAAAAAATAGACATAGTGACATTTATTTTATATCAAATGTTTGTACAAATATCAATTAACCCCACGAAAAATAAGTTTCTGTAGTGAAACTTTGACAATAGTTTGGTCTAGTTTGTTTCCCAACTTATGTTCTCAAACTTCATCAAATGTGTCAGAAACCCCTGAGAGGATTACAATAATTTTGGATTGTGGTCTTAGACTGTCCCTGACATTACAAAAGTGTACTTTAAAATAATATAGGTAATACGCTTAACATAAAGTGGCTGGTTCCTTTGATCTTTGTCAATACAGAAATGCCAGGCCTAAACATTAATGGAAAGATAATCAATAACCTAAGATATGCTGATGATACTGTATTACTAGCAGAAAATCCTAATGATCTACAACAATTACTTAATAAAATAAACATGACAAGTAAAAAATATGGATTAGATATGAATATCAAAAAGACTAAAATTATGATCATAAACAAAGGAAATACTCCAAACCTACAAGTGGATGGATATCAAAGTTAAAGGAATAGACCTGGAGACAGTTCAGAGCTTCAACTACCTTGGACATAACCAGTGATGGAAAATGTAAAACTGAATTAACAAAAAAATAGGCATTGCAAAAAAGTAATTTTATGCTATGAAAAATATCATCATCATCATCATGTGCCACACTGGTTGCGTCGGCGATCATGTCCTTCCACAATCTTCTATCCACAGTGCATATTATCAGTTCTGTTGTTGACTGTTTTCCATGCCATGACACCAAGCTATCTAGTATTTTCTCTCTTTGTTGTCCGCGATCTCTCTTTCCTTGTATTTTGCCAGTTGTAACCAAGTATTATAAACAGTTTACATACAAAATTTCAACAAGTGATATCAAAAGGTTGTTAAGTTATAGCATTTTGAAGAGGGGCTTGAGTTTTCAAAGAGATTATAGAATGATAGCAAATGACAGATATAATTTGTACAATGTCAAAACAAATATGTCATGAGATATATACAAATTCCAGTTAAGTGACAACACATTGTTCTATTATTTATTAAATCATTTATGAGTTAAATATTCAAGGAATAAATGTTTTAAATAAATCTAAAACATTTATGGAGTGCAAAATGCATAAATATCAAACAATGTGTAAATGTCAATTGAGTTAATATCTGAAATTACCTTTTCATAAGCAGCTAAGAGAAACTCAATAGGACTAGTGCCAAAGCTTACAGCATGACCAAGGTAAGGAATAGTTGATGGTATGTGTGGAGGGATCTTTCCTTCAACCTGCGAAAGTGAGAGGCATAAAATTATTAATTGTACATAAATTTTCATGATGAGATGTTTGAGAAAAGCTCTTGGAGTTACAAGAAACGACAGAATCATAAATTATATTATAAGAGAAAGAGTAGGCATTGAACCAATCCTAAGTTATGTACAAAAACAAATAAATGGGTTTGCTCATCTAGAAAGAATACTGTGTGATTCCTTACCATACACAGCCTATACTAAAAGAGGAGAAGGAAGAAGAGCAAGAGGCAAACTCAGAGTAAGATGGGCAGACAACATCAAAGAAACACTAAAACATCATCAACTGACAATGACTGAAGCCATCAACAGGGTAAGAGCCAGAACTTTGTATCTCCACTGACACCTGAATGGGTACAAGAGGAAGTGAAGAAAGATATTCACAAGATTACATATTTTTCTTAAGCTAAGATTTAAAATAAAAGTACAAATTATTTATTCTAGCTTACATATATTTTTGAATGGCATAATTTGACTAGTTCAAGAGTTGCATGCAATCAGGCATCTTGATATACACTACTGTGCCTCTTGCCTATATAACGATTGCATTTTCTCTTGCTACCTTTCTTTTTAGAGTATGAACACTAGACTGTAAATTACTCTAATAGTACCTAATATTAATTAAAATATAAAATAGTGGAAATTATTACTGTCAACTGTTCTTTAAAAAGTAGATACAAGTTTAGAGGAAAGTCATGAGATTTTAATTTTTCTGATTTAAATAGGAGTAAAACGGATGCGTACTACTGTCATTGCTATTTGGAATTACCATTAATTATATAATAAATGCATTAATGATATGACAAGAATTACCTGCAAGATCTTGATTTTGCAGTTGATATAGTGCTCCTAAGAGACAGTATCAAGAAAATGCAAAAAAAATATCACAGATACCCAGTCATCCATGGCAGAAAGAATAGGATAAAATAGAAACAATGAAAAATTACAATACTCCAAAGGGTAATATATATCTAAATCATCAAACATTGGAAAAATACACCACTATATATATCTAGGTAATAATATAGATCAAGAAAGTGAAACACAGAAAGAGATCAGGAGCAGGATAGCAAGAGCTGTGAATAGCATAGCATGTAATGTGCATTCAAATTTGATCAAACACGAGCAACAGATTATATGAATTAGGGAAGGGGCAACCACAGGGAAACTGTATATGAGTGTGATACATCAATGCCTCATGGGGTCAGCAAACCCAATTGGACTATAAGGCAATTTTAAAAGACAAACTGGCTGCGGTCGCTGGAGTGGCAGAGGACAATACCAGTGTGAAACGGATATCATTTTTGCCCACTGGATTGCCAGTGTTCTATTGAACATCCCGAAAGTGTTCACAAAATCTTTCTGCTAAGCATCTCCCATACACACCAATATAAGGCATGTGGTATTGTGGCATATGATGGCATAAATTATATGTGGGATATACATGTGAAACCATCCTTGATCTCGAACTGTCCATGAGGGAATAAGACTGAGCGTTACACATAAGCATAGGTAATACAGTTAGGTCCACAGGGAAACGTGCCCAAGTGCTTATGGTTGGAACAAGGGAGGCAGCTCCTAACCTGAATATCTCTCAAATTCTTGTCACTTTTGAACGCCACCATAGGGGGGGATTAGGGAAAAATAGACGAGTGATGAGATAAGACTAGAGAATGGAACAGTAACGGTTGAGTATTCTCTCAGCTGCTAAGTTGTGAGGATGATAGGTGTGGATGAGTATTGTTCTCTTGAGGGGGAGCACGGTTTTAGAAAGAATGTGTGCCCCAAGACAAGAGATAAGGAGGATCCATTTGAAGGCAGATTGGAGGATCGAATCTGGATAAAGCTGGCGTCTAAAGAAGCCTAATATAAGGTGAGTCTGTTGGAGGAAATCTTGGTCATCCTGGGAGATACGATGAAGATACAATAACTGAGAAAACAGAATCGAATCACAACATGGAGGTGGATGTGATGAAGTGTAGAGAAGGTAACAATAAGCGTCTGTAGGTTTATAGAAAACCGAGGTGTGGAGGTAAAAAGTACCCAAGGAAACAAGAAGATTCAAAAAGGTCATGGAAGTGGGGATAAAAGATGTGATCTTGAAGGCATTGTGATAGCTGCTGATGTAGTCGATAAACTTGGAGATGTCTTCAAGTAAATTGGTTAGTCCGAAGCAGTCATCAATATACCGGAGGTATTTTATGCGAAGGGGACCCTGATATGAGTTGAGTATTTGGTGTCCAAGGTAAACCCATGAAGAGGCAGGCATAGCTTGGACCCACCTTGGTGCCCACGGTTACACCACTGACTTGGTCATAGAAGTCACCATTGAACTCAAAGGTGTTGAGGTCAAGCTCATTGATGTGGAGAAGAGTGGCAGTATCAACAGAAGGATGTTGCCTTTGGTCAAGAAAGAACCGTAGAGCATGGAGACAGTCGAAGTGAGGAATAAAGGTGTAAAGAGAACAGACATCGAGGACAAAAAGTCGGTATGAGCAATCATGGGAGACAGAGATGGAAGAGAAGATTCTCGGGACATGGTTTGTGTCTTGACATAGGAAGGAAGACTGGCCACAATGGGTTGGAAGACACTGTCAAGATAGTCGGAAATGTGTTCAATCGGACAAGCACATGCTGTCATCGATAGGATGTCCTGGGTTGTTGAGTTTGTGAATTTTATGAAGCATGTAGAAGAATGGCTTGCCAAGACCACTATTAAGGGATAATGAGGCGGGATATGCTAGGAGGAAGGAGATTGTCCTGGATATGTTCCTTGATGGTATGGTGTACCTACTTATTCTGGTGGACAATGGCGTCAGGTCAGGGCGAGGTTTATAAAAAGTGGAATCGGATAATTGTTTAGTGCCCTCTGAAACGTACAAGTTTCACACAGTTTGTATATGGTGTTTGTTAGTTTCTGAAGGCCTATTGAGCCAAAACGTTGTTCAAATTTGTCTTGTCCATAATTACATGAAGATTTATTTAACCATACCATTTGTTTCTATATCTCCATACAATCAACTTTACAGCAGCTTCACATGTTCATGCATTTCATTATGATTGCCTTGACCCCTCTATTATATACTAAATTATATAGAGTCTATATATCTTATCTAAAACCCTAGCAAAAGCCGAATTGGAAAAAAAAAAATATGACCCACAGCTGAATCGGGTAATAATCATGATGAAGTGATTCGTAAAAAGCCGTCAACTAAACTAAAGGCTAGTAAAGGAAAGGCCAACAATAAAACACAAACACTGACTACTCAACTACTGACTTTTGCACTTTAACTTAACTTTACACTCTGTAAGTGTAAGGTAAGTCAAGTAAGTGTACAGTTACTGCAGTGTAGTGAGTAGTATAACTAACAGTGAGTGAATATAGCAAATATACATTTTGATTTGATTTGCAACAATAAACTAATCTTACTTTTTCGCCCGTTAGTTGACGGTAAACGAAAGCTGCACTTAAAACTAGCGTCGTTGTTACCAATGCAACTGTGCCGGCGCTCACGTCCGCAAGTCCTAGAGACTCCTGAAAATTTTCAAACGAGGAATCCACAAACATTCTTCTCCGGCTTAGTTTAACTTGAACTAAATTCTAATTTACTAAGGTTCCCTCAGCTGAACAAGGCGAAGCCGAGGTACTTATTGCCTTTTCATCTATGTTAGAGCTCTAAACTAAAACTGTACGCATAATTCTCTGCTACTTCAGTTCCAAAAACATGAAACTCGACCCCATAGAGAAAATGCCGAACAACACCTAGCAGGAAATTATGCCGCTTAACCAGAAAATCTAAAAGAATGAGGTGCAAATGATAAGATCAAATTTGTGTTATTTAAACATCTCTACAAAGTATTTGTATAAATAACTGTTATATTATCTGCATACAATTAAAGTGAAAGAAACGCGATAATTCATTCTATGGAACTAGATTCATTTGTATGGGCTGATTGTTAAGGCCATTAAATTACTACGCAGAGCCATTATCAAGTTCTTGAACCCACCACCACGGCCGGGTGTAACTTGTGTGATCTCACCTATGGGCAGTCAGTGCATTGTTGTGATTGTCATCTTTGGTGGCCACAAGATAACGCTCGGGCTGATAACGAGCAGTGACTGATAACTGAGTGATTTGCGTCATTAACAGTCATGATCCTAAGCCACCTCGCTTAACGCGTAGACCAGGCAAGCAACTATATCAGTCCTGGCTTGAATCATGTTTGAAAAGGGAATGCAGCCCAGTTGTTTACACAAGAATCGGATGCATAGCGCAGATATCTCCAGATTGCTGCAAATTACAACACAGCGCATTTGCGTCTTTGAAATTGCTTTTTGCGTCTTCACAGAAGGTGGAAAGTGTAGATTTTTACTCATAGCTAGAGCTGTCCATTGCTGTTTTGGCAAGCACCTCAGGACTGATCTTGTCAATATTGGAAGGTTTGGTTGACCAGAATGAACAAAGACGTTTATTTTCTAGGGGGTCTTGGTTCTATTTTTTTCCCTTGATTTTTTATTTATTTCGGTACTGTTTGCTGTATCATTATCCGTGGCATCTCCGTATCTGCCTGCATGCCTGCCTGTATGTCTTTTCTTGGCGGTGCAGTCTGTCATGGGTTCATCTGTCCATGTTATAAATGTTACAACTATACTTTAGTCTTTGTCTGTATTTACCTAGTTAACCGTGTATTCTCCTATTTGAAGACGACTTTCAGAAAATTATTTTGTCTTTGTGTTAAGGGAAAAAAAAATGGCTTGCACGAATTATGTTAATAAGTTACCTCTCAATTTCCTTCTGTTTAAAGATTTCATTTTTTGTTTTCTATCAAATTATTTTCATTCTCTCTCTCTCTCTCTCTCTCTCTCTCTCTCTCTCTCTCTCTCTCTCTCTCTCTCTCTCTGCGATCAGGACTCAATCAGAGTAGGATTCCAGACTCCCACATGAAGTCAGCTGTCAGGCTAAGTGTGTTGATCGCCCCCACAGACAGAACATCACTAGTAGAGTTCGCCAGATCCACTCTAATTGAACACCCGTTAATACGTTGCACTGTGTTCTGCGCCAGTGGCCCAGTGCATCCGATTTCAGCCAGCATTTTATTCGGGTTTGCTTTCCCTAGCCTTGATTGTCCCCAATCTTCCTGCAAGGCAGCAGGTTGTCTTTTCTGTATGGGGATTCTGCCCTTAGATGGGTCCTCCCAGGTTTACGAGCACCATCTGCCCGAGTCACTAGAGGTGACTAACACAGACATGCACACACAAAGATGTGAGATGTGACTAACACAGACACGCACGCACAAAGATGTGAGATGTGACTAATACAGACATGCACACAGCGATACGAGGCATGACTAACACTGACACACATCAAGATATATGACACATGACTAACATAAACATGCACATAAAGATATGAGATATAACTGACATAGACATGCATACACAAAGATATGACACATGCCTAACATAGACATACACACAAATATAAGATATATGACTAACATAGATATGCACACAGAAAGACATGAGATGGGACTAACATAGCCATGCACACACAAGATTCATTCTTCTTTAAATTTACACTTCAATACTTTCAGTTGTCTTTTCTGCAGTTTTTTTTTGTCCAAACACTAATTTAGTGTTTACATTTCTTCATCGTATAGAATGTTGAGTAGATATATCACATTCAGATTATCAGTTTTAGTCATGATGTTATTTATTTTGATATGAGAATACAGTCTTAATCGCTAGGAGTCAAAATGAGTTACAAGAAATGTTGGACATTATAGTGAATGAAAGCAAAAATAAAGGACTCGGCTTTAATAGCAAAAAGACAGAAGTAATGGTAACAACAAAGAAAAAGCCATTACCGCAATGCGTAATAAAGACAAGTTGAACAATATTAAAACAGGTAAATGAGTTTAAATATCTGGGAACATTGTTAACCTCAGATGGTAGATGTACAACAGAAGTGAGATGCAGAATGACTCAGGCAATTGCAGCTTTCCAAAAAAAATGAGGAAGATACTGTGCAATCCATTTTTGACAATAGAAACAAGAAAAATAGTTCTTAAATGTTATGTAGAGCCAGTCTTAACATATGGATGTCATGGACAAAAGGGTAACAGACAAAAAATCACTGGAGGCTGTAGAAATGTGGTTTTACAGAAGAATGTTGAGAATACCATGGACAGCTAAATATAGTAATGAAAACGTTCTGAAAGAGGCCAAAGCAAAAAGAGAGCTAATTTCCAAAAATAAGAAGTAACAAGCATCCTTTTTTTGGGCCATGTAATGAGAAGGGATCAGCTGGAAAATATTGTGACAACTGGGACCATTGAGGAACGAAGAGATAAAGGAAAGCAAAGAGAACAGATGCCAGACAGCTTAAGAGAATGGCTTGACAGAAGGTCAACAACAGAAATGATAAATAACTGTCGACATCGACAGTTGTGGAAAAACATGATCACCTACGCCATCAGTCTGGTACTTGTTAAGAATGCATTGCATGCTGTTAGAACGGTTTATGCTATTTACATTTTGTATAATGTATTTCTATTTTGCATTTTCTAACACCAGTTATAATAAGTCAAAGATAGCTATACCCTAGATCTGTTTCTCATGATAATGGCTTGTACACAGCGACGCATGATGGGTTCAAAACTTTAGGAGGTCAGGAGGATTTGAGACCGAACTTTTAGATTGACCTTTAACCTGGTAATTTGCGACATAAACATTACTATACTTGGCTCTGTGTAAAATAGTTCCTTCAATTATTGCCATAAGTTAACATAATTATAATTACATCATGCCGTCATAGTTATGTACATATAAGTTATGAGAATGACATGGTTTTGCTGTCAATTAACATCTCTCACAGTTTTGTTCATGTTTTTTTTTCTTTCTAATTTTTATTAATATATAGACGTAGTGCAGAGATTCTTACAAGAGACAAAAAAATAAGGCAACCGCCTATTGGATCTACTTCTTATTGTTTTAATAGAAATAGAACGCCATCTTATTAAATCATTTTTCTATTGCCATGGCAAATGGGAGCTGATTGCTGAAATAGCCTACTTAGTTCTTATACTCAGGACAAGTCGATAGATGCCTTTTTACTGCTGTAGCAACTTTGACCTCCGTAGACATTGAAGCTTATTTATTAGTAACGGGTTGAGTTATTTGAACTATATCACGGCTACACTAGGGAATACGGTGGCTAGTTGTACACTGACATTTAACTCCTTGAGCTGGAATGTGATTATGTTATGTATTCTGATAAAATAACAGAGGAGTCATGGCCTCGCTGCCTCCTATGAATATCCACCGCTGCTTGTAGGTGTTGTGTGTTATCTCTGTTTATTATATATATATATATTATTAATATTTATATCCATATATTGATATAGAACAGTCTAATAAAAGTAATATTAGAAAGGAAAATACAAGGTAAAAGAGGCAGAGGCAGACCAAGACTAACATGGACGAGTAACATCAAAAGATGGACAAGTCAACCTATGGCAAAATGCACCATCAAAGCAAGAGATAGAGTGGAATGGCGCTCCATGGTAGCCAACCTTCGATGCGGAGACGGCACTCAATGATGATGATGAATATTTATATCTAATCCGTATTTGCTGATTTTCTTGTTATATTTTTAAACTAGTTTTTGTTGCTCTAGATTGTAATTGTAGTTGTAGTTGTAGTTAGAGTCGAAGGCCACGGTATCATTGGAAACGAACTAAAATCCATAATTGCTCAGCCGCCCAGTGGAATCATCCAAATTAACATCTCATCTCATTGAAGGATCCACACAAAGAAGGGTAACTGCATTCTCCATCATAATAATCGCAGCACACGCCAGAAGACATAAGGTGTAGCCACACCGAAAGTGAACGCAACTATCTGTCTTTGTCATACGATATCATCATTCATCGTATGCAATTGGAACATCGAAACACCAGTCCGGATGAAAACACAGCTAACGGTGTGCACAGAGCACTGAACTCAGTAGCTTCGGCACCAAGACAGACTTGGATTATATGAGGAAGCTGCGACAAGGAACACTTTTCAGACAGAGCCTCAACGATTCATGCTGCTAACCGCCATATTGACGGAAGTCCTTCTAGATTTTCTCTCAATAGTGAAACGTAAGCACCATATCTTTGGTTGCCAAATATAGCTTTCATTAATGTTGAACTCGTTCTTCCTGTAATGTCCCTTTTTTCTCGTATAAATTAACAGCCATAGCGACAGAGAGTAGCTTCTTCTAGACAGAATCTGGCTGCTCTTGTTATTTTAACAGGTGCTATAAGTTTTCTCTGTTAATATGGCCATCGGTACTTGGTGTTTTAATCGTCAGTTTGCTGTTTTGCCAAACACACCTAGAAAGACGGGCGAAGGTGGTAGCAGCTTTACCAATGTGAAGGTCATGGCTCGCACACGCTTCCCGAACTTTACACACTGCTCAAATAACATAGGTTACGTTGACTTGGCCACGTGAACCATATGAAAGATGGCCGCATACTAAAAGATATACTGTGGACAACTACGGGGCGCTCAAATCTTCAATTTATAGACGTGCGTAAACGTGACATGAAGACTCTCCACACTCTAAAGCTCCAACTCAAACAAGAAGCAGACTGATTCACAGAGAAAGAAAATACATGGCTAAAGTAAAGAAAAAATAACATTTCTAGGGGCGCTGAAAAATCCATAGTCATCTATGACTGACGGAGGCTACTACTACTACTACTACTACTACTACTACTACTACTACTACTACTACTACTACTACTACTACTACTGCCACCACTACTACTACTACTACTGCTGCTATTACTATTACCACTACTACTGGTACTTGTGTATATCTGTCTATACGATGAAAAGAAAGTTAGGTCGGTAGAAGAAGAATATTCCAAAGTAAGGAAAAAAGTGAGCGAATGCAGTTAAATTTGCACCTCAAGTAAAAAATATAAATAACAACATAAAATAAATGATAGAATCAAGATGCAACATCATCATCATCATCGTGTGCCTTCTCCGCAACGAAGGTTGGCTACCATGGATCGCCATTCTACTCTGTTTCTTGCTTTGATGGTGCAGGCTGACATAGATTGACTTGTCCATCTTTTGGTGTTACTCGTCCATGTTAGTCTTGGTCTGCCTCTGCCTCTTTTACCTTGTATTTTTCCTTCCAATATTACTTTTAGTAGGCTGTTGTGTCTTTTAACATGCCCCAAAATTTCATTTGTCTTGTCTTAATTGTGTTTAGTAGTTCTTTTTTTATTTTCAGTTGTTTTAAAACTTTATCGTTTGTTATCTTTTGTTTCCATCCAATTCTACCTATTCTTCTATAAATCCACATTTTAAAGGCTTCAATTTTCTGTTCTGTTTTCTTGTCTAATGTCCATGTTTCTGCACCATACAGGAATATTGAGAAGACGTAACATTTTGCCATTCTTAGTTTCAGCACTGCTGATATTTGTTTTGTTGTTAGTATATTTTTCATGGCATTAAAATTACTTTTTTGCCATACCTATTCTTTTGTTTATTTCAGTTTTGCATTTTCCATCATTGGTTATAATATGTCCCAGGTAGTTGTAGCTCTGGACTGTCTCCAGATGTATTCCCTCAACTGTGATATTTAATTGTAGGTCTTGAGAATTTTTTTTGTTTATGATCATAGTTTTAGTCTTTTTGATATTCATTTCTATAGCTTGTTTCATAAGTCGTGCCCAACTTTTAAAATCAATATCTTTTAAACCGCTTTTTGTAATTTTTTCAAAATTTGCATGTAAAGTTATAATGATTAGAACCCAACAGGGAATTAATTTCATTAAAAACAAACATTTGGTTATTATTATTGCTTATTTGATTTATATAAATTTATAACGACCCATTGATGTAGTCAAAACTTAGTGTTTACAGTATTTAAGTTAAAAATAGCGATTACAAATCTATACACGGTAAAATTTACGATTTTGCACGCTTTAAAAGTGAGCTGTCTGACACAATTAGACACTTGTAGAAAACACGAGGCATTGTGTGTTCCATTTCCGTTCTTTCATAGGTGTAGACGTGGAACGCTAACATTTATCATGAGTCTTAAAATGAAATTCTGCAGTTTACAAAACATCGAAATAAAAATGTATGACTATTTTTGCAAAGAGGCTAAACGAGGAAGATTATTTCATTCTTTAGAAAACCCTGAGAATAGGACAAGACACATTTTGGATTTATCTAAACGGTCATTTAATCGCTGGATTCAAGCACGTGACCGTCAATGTTCCAAATATACAAAATCACAAGGAAGAGCAAAAATGTTGGATAATTTCGACAGTGAACTTATTAGAAGTGAAATTCGCAAAATGTTGGGTATGAATGAAACTGTTACAATAAGAAAATTAAAAGTATCGCTGAAAAAGAACAACAGTATTGAAATATCAAAGTCTACATTATGGAGGAATGTGAGAGCTGCAGGCTTTACATTCAGAAAGTATTCCAATGGACGAAACATCATCTGTGAGAAGCCACATATAGTAGTCATGAGAAGCAAGTACTTACGTGAAGTAAAAGAGGTGCGCAAGCAAGGTTATGATATTGTGTACTTGGATGAAACATGGATCAATGCTCACCACACTAACCAAAGGGAATGGCAGTCATCAGATGGAAAGATTAAGAGATTAATACCTAGCAGCAAAGGACAGCGCTTGATAATTGCTCATGCAGGTAGTCGACAACATGGACTAATACAGAATGCAGAGCTCATTTTTCTTTCAAAATCCATAGACAATCGGGATTATCACTCTGAGATGAATGGTCACATATTTAGACATTGGATTGAAAATTCTGTTCTCCCATCACTAGATCGACCATCTTGCCTAATAATGGACAATGCAGCGTACCACAACATTGTTGCACTTGAAGATAAAGTCCCGACGTCATCCAGTACAAAAGATGCTATTAAGATATGGCTCACAAAGGAGCACATACAATTTAATAACATGTACTTAAAACCTGAATTACTATCTCTAGTAAAGCATAAACAGAGGACAAAGATTTTTCAAATAGATAAGATTATCCAAGAGCACGGTCATATAAGTTTGAGGCTGCCACCTTACCATGCTCATTTAAATCCAATAGAACTAATCTGGGCAAAATTAAAAGGACAAGTGGCAGATGAAAATACAACATTCAAAATATGCGATGTAAAGACTCTTGCTAATCTCGCTTTATTAAATATAGACAAAGATTATTGGGCTAAATGTGAAGACCACGTCTTAAAACAGGAAGAGGAATATTGGAAAAATGATGGTTTGTGGAATGTTCAACCCCAAACAGTTATTAATCTTTTAGACTCGTCTGATTCAGAATGAAAGTATATAGCCCCCACAATGTTGGCCCCTATATTACCTTAAATTATTTCAACAAACGGTCCTTTTCAGGACCACACAACTATGAAAATTGGACATACAGGTATACCTTCATATTATCGTCCGTCCTCGAACTGAGCAGACAATAATTCTCCTGGTGTTTTGTTTTATCCAGTTATTTCCCCATTACGGCCACGCCTTTACCTAGTGAAAATTAATTGTAGACCAGCAACTACGGTAATTTCTATTCTTTAGGGCTTCACAATTTACAATTTTGACAAACATCAAAGAAATATCGCCGCTTTAAGAAAACTGCAGCTGCAAGATATTTGTTAAATATACGTTTAAAGGGTCTTTTGCATTCTAATAACATTTGGAAAATTTCAAAAGTATTTAACAAACGGTTAGAGAGTAATAGCGTTTTGAAGTTGGGCAGATGTTTTGAAACGAGCTTTAGTCCATATTTTTTGCTTGTTATGTTTATCACATTAAGCAATTGTTGTAGGTCTTTAGGATTTTCTGCTAGTAGAACAGTATCATCAGCATATCTTAGGTTATTGATTATCTTTCCATTAATGTTTAGGCCTGGTATCTCTGAGATGTTTTTAAAGATTTGCTCAGTGTATAGATTTAACAAGCTTGGTGATAGGATGCATCCTTGTCTTACTCCTCTTTTTATGTCCATGGGTGTAGAGTTCTCCTTGTTATATCTTATTATTGCTGTTTGCTCCCAGTACAAATTACATATTAGTCGTATGTCTGTGACGTCTAGATTTATATCCTTTAGGCAGTCTATGAGTTGGTTATGGTGTATTCTATCGAAAGCTTTGGTGTAGTCTATAAAGCAGGCATATATTGGTTTGTTTACTTCTGTGTACTTTTCAATCAATGTTCTCATGCTGAATATGGCTTCTTTTGTCCACTGGTATTCCTGAATCCAAATTGTTGCTCATCTAATTCAGTATTGATTTTATTCTGAATCCTTCCCTGTGTAACTTTTAGTAACACTTTTGTTACCTGGCTCATTAGGCTTATTGTTCTAAAATCACTGCATTCAACTGCACCGTTATTTTTAGGCAATGCAATGAAAGCTGATGTTTTTAGATCGTTTGGTATGTATCCTGAATGGTATATGTCATTGCATATGTCTGTGATCACTTCGACGCCAAACTCTTCTAGAGCCTGTATCATCTCTATCTGTATATTGTCAGGCCCTGCTGCCTTTCCCTTTTTCATTGTTTTTATAGCTTTTTCTACTTCAGATTTCAGGATTTTATAGTTGTATGTACATTTTATGTCTGGCTTTTTGTCCTTTTCGTCATGAAATAATTCTGTTATATATTCTTGCCATCTATCTATAATATCTTTGTTGTCTGTTAGCATTCTTCCCTCTTTGTTTGCAATAGATCCGTTTCCTGCAGTTTTTTTGTCTTTATTCGTCATTCTCTTTATTTCTGTGTGCATCTCTCTTAAGTTTTGTTTACTTTCCATAGTTTCGACTTCTAGACATCTTTTGTTGAACCAGTCTTCTTTTGCCTTTTTGCACATTCTCTGTATTTCATTGTCTATATCCTTGTATCTAGCAGTGTTTTTCGCTTGTCTTCTTTCTTCCATTTTTTCTAAGATTTTGTCAGTTATCCATTTTTGTTTTTTGTTACTTTCCTTTTTGGGCAAGGTGTTGCAGGATTCTTGCATACTGTTTTTTATGCATTGCCATTTTGTTGTGACTTTTTCCTCAGGATTTTCTCTTCTGTACTGCTCAATCCCCTCTTCTAGTAGCTTCTGATATGTGTTCTTTACTTGTATAGTATAAGTTTCTTATACATCTTTCTTGTTTAACGCAGTTATATCTATTGGTGTTGCTGAATTAGTTTTTTGTTTGTTTCTCTTTAATTTGATTTTCATTTTTATCATTACAGGATTGTGGTATGAATTAATATCTGCGCCTGGGTAGGTTTTGGCATTCTTTACGCTGTTCCTGAATATGTCTTTTATCATTATGTAATCTATTTGATTTCTCTTCTTGTCTCCAGGGCTTTTCCATGTGTATAATTTCCTTTTCTCTTGCTCAAAGAAGGTGTTGCATATTATCAGTCTGTTTTCTTCACAAAATTGTATTAATCTTTCTCCTCTGTTATTCCTTTTTCCTAGACCATGATTTCCTACAACGGTCTTATATTTACCTTTTCCTACTTTAGCGTTCATATCACCCATTATAATCAAGATGTCTGATGATTTCACTTGCTTCATAACTGTGTTTAGATCTTCATAGTATGCCTCTATTTTTTCATCTGTATAGTCTTGAGTAGGTGCGTATGTTTGTATTATTGCTATGTCGAATGGTTTTGCCTTCATTTTTAGTAGTATAATCCTATCATTGTATGTCAGATGTCAAGTGAGTATTTATATATTTTTGTAGTTTTCGTTTTATTAGAATGCCTACTCCTCTTTGAAGTTCTTTTGTGTTACCTGAATATATAAATGTATATTTATCGTCTTGTAATGTAAAGATGCAACAAAGCTTGTCAAATCATGACAGTTATCACCACTATTGTCCAACAAGGAAATAACTCTAGAGGCAAAACGAGCACTATACAATACATTCTTTATCCCAACGTTGTACTACCAATGCCAGACTTGGACCCTAGATGCAAGAACAAGAAGAAAATTAAGCTCTCATCATAATCATCATCGTGAGCCAACCATGGCGTAGGCGATCATGCCCTTCCACAATCTTCTATCTACAGTGCATCGTATCAGTTATGTTGTTGACTGTTTTCCATGCCATGACACCAAGCTATCCAGTATTTTCTCTTTTTGTCGCCCGCGATCTCTCTTTCCTTTTATTTTGCCAGTTGTAACCAGGTATTTCAATGTTCTCTTCTCAAGATGTGCCCAAAAATGTTGATTGTTTCTTTCTGTTTTTTTAGGAGTTCCCTTTTTGTGTTGGCCTCTTTGAAAACTTCCTCGTTGGTTTTTTTAGAAGTCCAGGAAACTTTCAACATTCTTCTGAGAAATCCTATCTCTGTGGCCTCTAATCGTCTTTTCATTTGTTTGTCTACTGTCCATGATTCGCTTCCATTGATCAGAATTGATTCTATATAGCACCGATGCACTCTCTTTCTCATTAAGCTCTACTGAGATAAATGGGTTAGACGAATGACAGGAAATAGTCTGAGAGATAAGATCATAAATGAATAACAGAAAAAAGCTAGGAATAGCCTCGCCATACACTATATAAAGAAACAACAAATAAAATGGTTTGGCCACGTGATAAGGCAGAAAGATCAAAACACAACACAACGAGCCTTCAACAAACGTTGTGAGAACACCAGACCCAATGGTCGACCACGAAAAAGATGGATGGATGGAATATTAGAAGCACTAGGAAACATAACAGCAGCAGAGGCGAAAAGAAGAGTTAAAGACCGCAAATTATATTTCCCCTCGACGCTGAAACGCAAATGAGGAAGGAAAGAAGAAGAAGCAAACAATTTGCTGTGCAATCTGTAGCCCACGATCGCATGCGTCTTACTCCATTGATCATTAACTTTCTGTAGTTATACATTCACACACACACACACACACACACACACACACACACACACACACACACACACACACACACACACACACACACACACACACACACACACACACACACACACACACACACACACACACACACACACACACACACACACACACACACACACACACACACACACACACACACACACACACACACACACACACACACACACACACACACACACACACACACACACACACACACACACACACACACACACACACACACACAGTGTGTATCTGTAGCCCACGATCGCATGCGTCTTACTCCATTGATCATTAACTTTCTGTAGTTATACATTCACACACACACACACACACACACACACACACACACACACACACACACACACACACACACAGTGTGTATCTGTAGCCCACGATCGCATGCGTCTTACTCCATTGATCATTAACTTTCTGTAGTTATACATTCACACACACACACACACACACACACACGCACACACACAGAGTGTGTATCTGTAGCCCACGATCGCATGCGTCTTACTCCATTGATCATTAACTTTCTGTAGTTATACATTCACACAGAGAGAGACAGAGAGAGAGACAGAGAGACAGAAAGTGTATTCGTAGCGTTTATCATTACATATTCTTTGATGTATGCCGTTGCTATTATCTACTGTAAATTATGTCATTACTTTTCTTTTTTAAGTCTGCTGTAGTCTTTCGTATATACATGTATTATATTATTAGTTGTGAGTCTGACTTGAAACAATTTAAAAGTATGGACTGAAAGAGATTTTCAGTTTCATTGACAGACGAGATTTGCAGCATTATCTGAATGCAATAAGTGAGGGGTAAACTTCTTCTTCTTCTTCTTCTACCTTTTTTAGCTCCCAGTGGAGCATAGGTCTTCAACAAACACTTTCCAAGTTGTTCTGTTTTTTTTTTCAATTCTTTTAAGATCATTCCATGTCTTCCCCATCATCTCCATCTCTGCCTCGATCTGTCTTCTCCAAGAATTCCTTGGTCTTCCTCTTTGTCTTTTCCCCTGGGGATTCCAAAAAGGGCCTGTTGTGTAACACTCTCAGTTGGCTTCCGTAGTGTGTGTCCTATCCATCGCCATCGTCTTCGCTGTATCTCTTTATCCACTGGTATTTGACCGGTACATTTCCATAATTCCACGTTAGTGACTTTGTCCTGCCATTTCCATCCCTTTATTCTGCGCAAGCATCCATTAATGAAAGTCTGTACCTTCGTGATTGTCAATTTTGTTATTCTCCATGTTTCACAGCCATACAGTAGGACCGACTTAACATTTGAGTTGAAAATTTTTATTTTTGTATTTAACCCAATTTCTTTGGATTTCCATATGTTTCCCAGTGCAATGAAAGCTCCTCTTGCCTTTGATATCCTTATTTTGGCATCATTTTCTGCTCCTCCCTCCCTATCTATATCACCGCCCAGATATAGAGGAGTAATCAGTTGAGGCTATATGTTTAACATTGAATAAAATCTTTAAAGGACTCAAGTAAATAAACAAGCAGATAAATAGAAGGATTGATGAGTGAGTGATTAGATGAATGGTTGCGTGTGTTGGTAGATATAAAGAGAGTGACTAAGCGTATGGAAGAGAGAATGAAAATTACTCAAAGTAAATTTTAAATGCATTGCACCATATTATTTATTTTCTTTTTACAAATACTTTACAACAAATTGTAAAAAAATATTGGGATTTCTAGAAGAAAAAAAACTTGCTTTGTTTTTATTTGTTTTCTATTTCACTCAAAATGTCTTCTTAAATTTACAGGTTTGTATAACTCCAATGTGTTGAATGCAAGTGTGTTATGTTGGTAAGCGCAATAATTTTGGAATCATTTGTAATGTATTTTAACTTGTCGTTAATAGCCAAATTTAATTTATCATTTTTAATAGCCAGAGTATACCCAATATTGCTGATCTGAAATTGAAAATCATGGACTGGTTGTGCAAGTAATTTGTTCTGATTCCTGCCGTCATTATTGACATTTAACAAAACTCAGTTGAGTACAGCCCTGTAATTCTCTGGTGGAAAATGAATGAGTTCATTAACACCCACATTCCCCCTACTCAATGTTAACGCTCTTGTGATATTGCTGCGAAACCTAAAATCTCGCAAACTCTAAAATTGCACCAGACTGCAAGTGGGAGACCTCCCACACGAACCTCACTGAAGCCTTAGTACTCAGTCGTTGTACTCGGAATGAAATAACGTTTCAACTTTGGATATCATTCATGCCACCTGAGTACCCGTTCCGGAGCCTGCAGTTTCCTTTAAAAGTCTCCTTTCCGATGACTATAAAGAAATCTCAGGGACAGTCGCTAAAAGTGGCATATATCAACTTGAAAAAGGATTGCTTCTCACATGGTTAGTTTTATACGTAAGTTTTCACAGCAGCCGGGCGATCTCACAACCCGCACCTGAGGGCAGAACAACCAAACTGGTCTACAGAGGGATCCTTCAGTAGAGCAATCGTAACAATCTTAAGAGCCGCGTTATCTTCTTAACCTCCAGAGAGAACACCTGACTGTGATGTTATGACGGCCATAGGTTTTTTACATGTGCAGCAATGTATATGTAATTGGAACGTGTTCCAAGGGAAATCCGGCGGACATTTGAGTCTAGGCACTCTTCTTAACAGCGATTAGAAAAAACATGAGCCAAGAAATGAAGAGAATGACATTGAACATCTTGGGACTATGTGAAATGAGATGGAAAGGAGCAGGATTATTACAACACGACACTGGAAATGTGATTTACTCTGGGGGAAAGAGGAGTAGGCATATGTTAGATAGAGAAAGAAGCAAAACAATGAAAGGACTTTGGCCAGTATCATATAGAATTGTGCTAGTAAAATTGAGAGGTAGACCAATGGATATCAACTTAATTCAAGCTTATAGACCAACAAGTAATAGCGAAGAAGAAGACATTGACACTTTTTACAATCAGCTAGATATGACTATGGAACAGTGTAAACCCCAAGAAATAACTATTATATAAGGGGGTTTCAATGCAAAGGTAGGAACAGCTAAAGTGCAAAATGTGACTGGGGGACATGGCCTTGGAGAGATGAATGACAGAGGGGATAGATTGATAGATTGGGCAAAGAAACATGAAATGATTATAGGTAACACCTGGTTCAAACAACACCCTAGGCGACTATGGACATAGCAAAGGCCAGACAAAAAAGTACACAATCAAATTGATTTTATACTGGTACAGAGAAGATTCAGGAATGGGCTAACATCTGTTAAAACAAGATCAGGAGCAGATTGCAATAGTGACCATGTACCAGTAGTTGGAAAGTTAAGAATAAAACCGAAGAAGACACAGAAATCCCCAAGAAATATAAAATTAGAACTAGATATGCTTAGAGTTGATAGACAGATGAGTGATAAGTACAGTACGATAGTACAAAATAGATATAATGCTATTTAGTAAATACAGCACATCGAGGAGCAGTGGGAAATGCTCAAACAATCGATTCAACAAACATCAAAAGAAGTAATACCAGTGACTAAAAGAATCAACAAAAAGAAATGGATGACAGAAGAAATATTACAACTAATGGACGAAAGAAGAAAACATAAGAAAGAAGAACGGACATACAAAATTTGCACCAAGAGATCCAAAACAAATGCAGAGAAGCAAAGGAAGGATGGTTAAAGCAGAAATGTGAAGAAATGGAAAAACAACAAAAGAAAGACTCAAAATGCACAATCAATTAAATAAATTAACAGGAAGAAAAGATGTAAAAGTTTCAGGATGTGTGAAATCAAAGGAAGGAAATATAATAATGGGACAGGAAAAGAAAAGAAAAGATGGACACAATATATCAGTCAACACTATGATGATGAAAGACCAGAGCTAAACAATTCAAACAAAGACACAGGACCACCAATAATGCAGAGTGAAGTGGAGGACGCAATTCAACACACAAAAAGAGGCAAAGCTCCAGGTCCCGACAATATAATAATCGAAGAGATAAATGCTTTAGGAGAGCTGGGAGTACAAGTTATAAGAAAACTACTTAATGACATATATAACAATGGACGCATCCCCAACGATCTATTAAAATCTATCTTTGTAGCCATACCGAAGAAGTCAGGCGACACTGATTGTGAAGACCATTGTTCACTATTAGTTTCATGAGCCATATGACGAAAATATTACTAAGAATAATCATGAGATGTGTAAGGAACAAAATAAAACCAGAAATAAGCGAGGAACAAGTTGGATTTGTGGAAGGAAAGGGCACCAATAATGCAATATACATCTTAAGAACATTGATAGAAAGGCATATAGAGGTAAAGAAAGATCTATATATGTGTTTTATAGACTACACAAAAGCATTTGACAAAGAAAGCACGCGGAAATAATAAATATGCTGGAGAAATTAAACATTGATGGCAAGGATCTGCGAATCATTAAAAAAAACATGTACTGGCAACAAACAGCAGCTATACGAATTAGCAACCAAACAGGACAATTCCAATATATAAAACAAGGAGTCAGACAAGGCTGTGTTCTGTTGCCGGATTTGTTTTCACTTTACAGCGAACATATTATGAGATCAATAGTAGACAAAAACGGAATTGAAGTCAATGGTCACAAAATAAATAATTTTATTTATCCAATATGCGGATGACACAGTCTTAATAGCAGAGACAGAGAATGTACTACCAGAAAATATAGACATAATAGTAAAAGAAAGCAACAAAAAAAAGTCTCAGTCTGAATAGTAAGAAAACAGAAGTAATGGTCATACCAAAGAAACAATCATCACCATCATGCAGCATAAAAATAAACAGGACAAATCTGAAACAAGTGCAACGCATCAAATACTAGGGCACAATAACAACATCAGATGGAAGATGCACCACAGAAATAAAAAGCAGAATAGCTCAGGCCAAAATAGCATTTTAGAAAATGAAAAATATCTTAATGCAACAAATCTATGACAATAGAAATGAGAAAGAGAGTTCATTGGTGCTATATAGAACCAATCCTAACACAGACATGCACACAGCGATATGAGGCATGACTAACACTGACACACATGAAGATATGAGATATGACTAACACAGACGTACACGCAAAGATATGAGATTTGACAAACAAAGATATGTACACACAAAGATATGACACATGCCTAACATAGACATGCACACAGAGATATGAGATTTGACTGACATAGTTATGCACACACAAAGATATGAAACATGACTAACATAGACATGCACACAAAGATATGAGATTTGACTAACATAGATATGCACACACAAAGATATGAAACATGACTAAAATAAACATGCACACAAAGATATGAGATTTGACTGACATAGATATGCACACACAAAGATATGAAACATGACTAAATTAGATATGCACATACAGATATGAGATTTGACTAACATAGATATGCACACACAAAGATATGACACATGACTAACATAAACATGCACACAAAGATATTAGAGTTGACTAACATAGATATGCACACACAAAGATATGACACATGCCTAACATAGACATGCACACAGAGATATGAGATATGACTGACATAGACATGCACACAGAGATATGACACATGACTAACATAGATATGCACACACAAAGATATGACACATGACTAACATAGATATGCACACACAAATATATGACACATGACTAACATAGATATGCACACACAAAGATATGACACATGACTAACATAGATATGCACACAAAAATATGAGATATGACTGACATAGACATGCACACACAAAGATAATTAATTTGTAGAAAGCTCACAGTGTTTCCGCGTGCTGCTGAGCAAGTTACTGGAGTTGGCCAGTTTATAACGTGGAACGGGTTCTTGAAAGTGCGACTGAGCAAGTGCACGTGAGTCTGGACCATCCAAAGCATCGACGTTCAGCGACGTTCATCAAAGACGACGGTAAGTGTAAGTTTTCAGATGCAGCCCAAACTACATCATCGAAGAAGGAAAACACGACGGGGCAAGAGGGGTGGCACTAAACTGTCGAAGTGTGAGAGGCTAGGCCTAAAGTATGTGCGCGTTACTTATTGGAATTGTGGGTCCATTAATCAACGACGGCCCATTCTTGATAAGCTACTGTGCGGCGCCGATATAATGGTTTTGCAAGAAACTCTTCTTGGTGACAGAACAGTAAGTACTCCTGGCTTTCATTGTTTTTACAATAGACGACACCTTGGGCGGGCCATCCTTGTGCGCAACAATATGGTGGCAGCTGAGGTTGATATGTCTATGTGGAACAATGCAGAATTGCAGGTACATGCGGTTAGGGTGCAGACCCCAGTTCATTTCGTGATTGTTAATGTGTATGCCTGTAATGGGAAGGTGAACACACAACAATGGCAGAATCTCTTTGAGTTCGATGAAGAGAATGTCATTTTCTGCGGAGAGTTTAATGCTAGAGGAGACCAGTGGGGCAACGTCATAACCAATAAGCAGGGAAAAGACCTAGAGAACGCACTGGTATCGGCCGATTTAGTGTGCTTGAATGATGGAAGGGCAACAAGAATGGCCACTCGAACAGGGGACTCTGATAGTGTCATAGACCTGGCACTGGTGTCTTCCACCTTCGCACCGGTTTGCAGGTGGAATGCACTGGGGTTCCACGGAAGTGATCACTATCCATGTGTCCACCTAATTGAGAAAGGCGGAAATAAAAGCCAGAGAAGAAAGCTCCACACATTCAACTACGAGAAAACAGACCCGGACGTCATTAGCAAAATCAGACATAGGAAACAGAGCGGCCCTCGTAGGAGGCAGGAGAGATGGACGCAGCCACCCTGGTGGAACGTAGATGTCGAGGAAGCTTGGCGGAGCAAGAGACAAACGGTCAAGACATGGCAGAAAGCCAGAAGGTATGGTAGAACACAACCTGAGCTCTTGAAGCGTCTGAAAGTAGAGGTCGACCAAAAAATGGTGCACTTTAAACTATGCGCTAAGCAGGCTAAGGATGCCAAATGGGATGACTTCTGTAAAAAAGTGTGCTCAGAAAAATCGCTAGCCACATTCTGGCGCCTTCATCAGTGCATGAATGGCACACCACGACACAGAGGTATACCAGACTTTCAGAGCACAGGCCAGATATGGCACAAATCTGATGAGAGCAAAGGGAAGGCCCTGCTTGCCCTCTACATTGAGCAGACGGACCAAAGAAATGAGGCTGTAAGAATGAGGATACGGGGATCTTTGTCAAATTTGTGTAAGGATGTAGGGCTGGAAGAAGATCTCACAATCACGACCGATACCATTCGCACGACACTTAAAAGGTCACACAACACTGCTCCTGTCCAGATGGTGTTCGGTATGATGACATAGGCGATTTAGCTGATGACGACTTGACAACACTGGCCAATGAGTTTAATGCCAGTATTCGGAGTGGCCAGATTAAGGAGGAGTGGCTACACAGCTACTTACTACCGCTACCGAAGCCAAACAAGAACCATTCTCAGATCAGTGCCTACAGAATCATCACAATGCAGCACACTGCGGGCAAGCTGCTGGAGAAAATAGTTGCCCGTGTCCTCACGTGTTACCTTGAACAGAAACGTGTATTCCCACCCACACTTGGAGGTTATAGATATAACAAAGAGACATGGCTCAATGCGGCAGTATTTGCCTATGACGTCTTCGAAGGCTTCCACAGACGAGAGGAGACATGTGCTGCTATAGATCTGGAGGATGCATACAACAGGGTACCATTTGAATATCTCATGCATATTCTCCTCAAACTGGCGGTGCACCCCTTCCTCATTAGATGGATCGCCGCGGCACTGTTTCAGAGGAAGGTGATACTCAGATGTGGAAGTTGGTCTTCCGAGCCAACATCCATTTGTCCTGGGCTGCCACAAGGCTCACCATTGTCACCAGTTCTATTTAACGTGTACACAATAACGATCACGGCCCAACAGCTGGATGGGAGGGAAAGAACTATGACTTTTGCTGATGATATTCTGGTATATCGACAGGAAGAGACAGACGGGGAATCGCCTCCACAATGCAAGACGAACTCGATCGCATTTCTTCCTGGTGTGGGGTTTCAGGTGCCTTGGTTAATCCCAATAAAGCATCAGTTTCATGGTTCTCCCTTAACAATCATATAGTTAATACGACCACACCGGTAGTACGAATGGGAGCTGATGAGGTGACCAGAGACAAGTTGATGACATACCTCGGAGTTAAGTTTGATCGCAGCCTGTGTTTTCGGGACCACGTCGACCATGTGATAACAAAATCCCGCAAAGGATTAGCAGCCTTGAAGGTTATGGCAGCTGCCAACATCGAGCAGAGACTACTTACTCTTCTGTTCCAGGGATTAGTCCTCGCACCAATCGAGTATGCCCTGGCAATTCTTACTGTCAGTACGACTGAAATTGATAGGCTGGAGAAAATACAAAATGAAGCCATGTGCATTATCCTGGGATGTACGAGGGACACTCCCTGTGTGGCAATGAGGTATCTTCTTGACTTTCCAACCATGGATGACAGAATCAAGATCTGGAGAGCACAAGCATACCTGAAGATTAGTACAGATACAGAGCATCCATTGCACCACGTGCTCAACACAGAGAAAGGTACCAGGCTAAAAAGAGGCAAATCATGGGTGGGCCGAGCAGAAGATGTCATCAAACAGGTCTGTGGGCTTACCAATATCAGCGTTGGTGAGGAGTGGATACCGGTGCCTACGTCATTCAAAGGGACTTTCTCATGTATTGTCACACTCGACAGGAAAAGTAGGGAACAGAACCCGGTCGTGGTTAATGCTGAGGTCAACGGTCTCATCTGCGATAACACCGATGAGAAAGATGCAGTCATCTATACAGACGGATCTGTAAGACGACACGAAAGAAGTACATGGGCATTTACAGCACGATCGGCGGACAGAATAGTCAAGGAAGACAGTGGTGCATACGCCATGTCCACGAGTAGCATGACAATGGAGGTGATGGTAGTGACAAAGGCATTCAAATGGTTAGAGTCACAAGACTACATCCACGCATGTATACTGAGTGATTCGATGAGCATGATAAAAAAAGTGGAGGCGGGCTTTGTACGCATGCAATGGGTAGTCGTTACAGAAATCCAAAATACGCAAGGTCACCTTTGTCTATGTCCCTGGACATGCGGGAGTACGGGGAAATGAGAGAGCGGACAGGTTGGCTAGCTGCGCTGTCGTTGAGGACGGGCAACCGATGGATCGTGTGGACATCATCAATGCACTCCGAGATGTGGGAAGAGCACAGGACTTCGACAAACACAGATCAACGTCACTTCTTCGGATGATGGCAATGGGAGTTAAGATGGGCACGGCCAGAAATGATAAATTTGTTGGCCGTGTAAGACGACTTATCAACCAACATAGAACTGGAGTCGTCAGTCGCTGGACACTGAGGGAATTGCTGAGGATGGGATCTGAGCACCTATGTTCGGAGTGCAATGATGATGACCCGCAAATACCTCAATAACACAAAGATATGACACATGCCTTTCATAAACATGCACGCAAAGATATGAGATATGACTAACATAGACATGCACACACAAAGATATGAGATGTGACTAACATAGCCATGCACACACAAAGATATGAGATATGACTAACATAAACATGCACATAAAGATATGAGATATCACTGACCCAGACATGCACACACAAAGATATGGCACATGACTAACACAGATACACACTAAGATATGAGATATGACTAAACACAGACACACATAAAGATATGAGACATGATTGATCACATCTCATATCTTTGTGTGTGCATGTATGTGTTAGTCACTCTAGTGACTCGGGCAGATGCTGCTCGTAAACCTGGGAGGGCCGACCATCTAAGGGCAGAATCCCCCTACAGAAAAGACAATCTGTTGCCTTGCAGGAAGATTAGGGACAATCAAAGGCTAAGGAAAGCAAACCTGAATAAAATGCTGGCTGAAATAGGATGCACTGGGCCACTGGCGCAGAACACAGTGCAACGTTTTAACAGGCGGATCAGAGTGGATCTGGCAGACTCTAATTGTGATGTTCTGTCTGTGATGACCAACAGATGATCAACACATTTAACCTGACAGCTGACTTCATGTGAGAGTCTGGAATCCTACTCTGATTGAGTCCTGATCGCAGAGAGAGAGAGAGAGAGAGAGACAGACAGAGAGAGAGAGAGAGAGAGAGAGAGAGAGAGAGAGAGAGAAAGAGAACCAATTCTGACTTATGGAAGCGAATCATGGGCAGTAGACAAACAAATGAAAAGACGATTAGAGGCCACAGAGATGGGATTTCTCAGAAGAATCTTGAAAGTTCCCTGGACAGCTAAAAATACCATTGAGGAAATTATCAAATTGGCCAACACAAGAAGGGAACTCCTTAAAAACATTAGAAAGAAACAATCAACATTTTTTCGGGCACACCATGAGAAGAGGAAAGTTGGAATACTTGGTTACAACTGGCAAAATAAAAGGAAAGAGATGTCGCTGACGATAAAGAGAGAAAGTACTAGATAGCTTGGTGTCATGGCATGGAAAACAGTCAACAACAGACCTGATACGATGCACTGTGGATAGAAGATTGTGGAAGGACATGATCGCCTACGTCAACCGGTATGGCACACGATGATGATGATGATGTCTTGCATATTTGTGTTGCTGCTGGCTTGAATCTGAGACCACATTAAGAGTATCGGAGTCCCAAGTATCACGGTAACCTCCGTGGCTGATGTATCTGGGTTACAGGAGGTCTCGTTGTGGTAGCGGAGATAAGATGGGGGGGGGGGGGGGGGCTAATGTTACCATGCACATACGACATGTCCACGTACTGACATCCTGGACCGAAGTAGCCAAGCTCACATTTTTCATTGTTAGGACATTATCCTTTGTTTCCACAAGTTTTTAAACTTGAGCAGCGACACTTGTATATGCATTTCTCACCAGACCAACCACTAGTACATCCTTGAGATTTCATTTCGTCAGCAATGTTTGCCATCAACAGGATAGCCAGAGTCCACATCTCGGGTCTTTATTCCTTTAGAGAATGCTGCAGATCATCTTCGTGGGAACACAAGTCGGAGATCTGCATTACGGCTCTTATTATAGACCACTGCTGCCTTGCAATAAGGTCAAGGAAAACCAAAGGATAAGGAAGCACTCAAGAACAATTCATGCTGAAGACAGGATGTTCCGGGCAGCAAGGTGGGAAACACAATGTAATGCATTAAGAAAAAAAAGGTTAAATTAGTTGTTAACATTAAATAATGAAAAAAATATACTGTTTTCAAAATGCTAATTCAATCGACGCTTATTCATTTCCACAAATGAGTTATTATTGTTATTGGTTATTGGTTATGGAAGGCCTCGGTATCACTGCAAGCGAATTAAAATCCATAATTGCTCAACCGCCCGTGCCAGTGGAATCATCCGAATTATAACTCATCTTCCAAACAAAGAAAGGTAACTGTAGTCCCCATCATAGCAGTCTCAGCACACGCCAAAAGACATAAGGCGAAACCGCACAGAAAGTGAACACAGCCAACTGTTCCCTGTCATACGATATCATCATTCATCGTACACAATTGGAGTATCGAAACATGATCAAAATGGATGAGACACACAGTTCACGGTGTGCACAGTGGAACATGAGGAAACTGCAACAAGGAACACTTTGCAGACATAGCCTTCAATGGTTCCTGCCGCATATCCATCACATTGCCCGGAAGATTACGTCCTCCTGAAAATGATGATCGTCATAGTAAATGTATGGCGCTTAATGATGTTAGGACATCGTGTTTAACTCCAACTCCGAACATACAAAACACAGTTCGTCTTCAGATTATCACCGATGCACACCAAGATCGCAAGATTAGCGCATGGTCGGTCTTGGGACACACGATGATCCATTATGATGACGTAACACGTACAAAATGTCTGCGCCCATGTATTAATGATTACTCTAGTGAATGCAGTCTACAACGAACGAAACACGGTACAATCTTCCCAAAGTCAGACAATGAAGTAGTCACATGTGAAATGTTTCTAAAGAAATTGACAATTACATTGACTACAGTAATTATGATAATGAAATGTTCTAGGGAAGATGATTTACAGTGGTGCAGCACAGTAGAGTGTGTTAAAGTTTGTATTAGGAATAATGTTGACTTTGAGCAAATACATGGAATACATCCACACATTTTATGTTAATCTCTGTAATCTCCTTCCTTCCTTTCACATAGGATTGCTCTTTCTATTTCACCAGGATCGTGGTGCTATGTTTACTTCTACAAACAGCTTCATCCATTCTTGAATCTTTTACTGTACGTTGTGCATTGACTAGACAAAGACATGTTCATCTTTTGAAGTTATTTTCCCATTCTACATATGTCTTTCACGTTTTCTTCACCCTCCCATCTTTCCTTGCAACAGTTTTTCTTGGTCCGACGTTTAGGAGACATATCACACACGGTCAAATACATTTTATTTTGGAACATCTTTATTTGTAACATAGTCCATGTACGGGAATAGACATGGTTATTGCAGCATCTCATTTCCATAGCTTACTTTTAGTTCTATTCATTCATGGAATCATTTTTATCTCAGTGTAGGCAGCCCCATATCCGCTCCATCGCTCGTCGCCAGCATTTATTGAAGCGTATACAGGCTGATCGTTTTTTTAAGGTGTTGATTATAGATCCACTTGCTTCTACCACTAAGCATCCCGGATCGACCAGACCCCTTTTCAATACTCCTCAGTCTCACAATATATACATCATTGTCGGGGGAGCAGAAGCGCCTGCACGTAGAGTACAGTCGCAATGGCAGGGTCAGCGCACCATCACCTGTCCAAGGCCTAGCCGTTCTACCTCCTCGTGGTCTCCCCCCTGTTAACAGTCTGCGTCAAAACAGTCAGACTAACAGAAGCTAGGAACGTCGTGTTCCTTATAGTGGTGACTGTTACTGATATAGAAGACCCAGTCTTGCAGTACCTCTGGGCTGGACTAGTAGTTTCCCAGCATAGCCTGGGATAGACAAACGTCAACTTCTTCAGTAAGAGCCGGGAATATCAAGAAAGCCACAACGATCCGCCACATCAATGAGTCAAAGGGCACCCTGCTTGCATCAAGTCGTGGCATTACGTCAACTTAACAATACATCATTGTCCCACCATTCTTCTCATATTCTCTGAGAAATGAAGAACAAACTTGGCGTTGTCGTCTTTGTCCAGAGTTAGGTCACAATCAGTGTCAGAGCTGCCAGAGAGCTTATCGGCTATTTAATTACTGGTATACACAAGCATGCCCTAGATAGTTAGCCAGGTTAACGCGTTCACTGGACAGCCACCCAAGCGCTGCATCCACTCCCGCCTTAGACACCTGTCTGTCAATCTTCTGTAGTCTATCTATCTTTCGTTCGCCTGAAGTATTGTCTATATCTGCAATGTCGTTTCCTGTATAAATTTTACTGTCTTTTTTAATTCTTGCAGTGGCCCATATAGTTTTGTCTGTAGTGTTGTATCTATGGGCCAATGGATTTTCCTCAGTCTACAATATTCAGTGCAGTCTTGAAGTATGTGTTCAGCAGTCTGGGGTGCCTGTCCACATGTACAAGTAGTTGATGTGCCGATCTTGAATTTTGTATACATATGACTATGGAGTCGATTGTGTCCTGTTCTTAGGCGTATAATGATAACTTGTTCATATCTATTCATATTATGAAAGGCATCCTGATTTGGGGCTTGTGGTCCTCTGATTGATTTGATTATCTGTTTCTTATGATGGTATGTAACTGGTGTATCTAGTTGTGTGCCTGTTGAACCTTCCTTTGCCAACTGATCTGCTTTCTCATTTCCTGGTATTCCACAGTGAGACGGGATCCACTGCAGGGCAACCCTGTGGTGCTTGCAGAGTTCAGTCAATAAGGTCTGCAGATGTGGTAATTTTCTGGATTGTAGTGCCTGGAGTACTGATCTTGCATCTGTCAAAAACACTACAGGCTGTGGGCTAAGATTACTGTTCAGCAGTTTTTCTATTGCCAACTTTATTGCTTGTATTTCTGCATCATAATTGTGACAATATTTCCCTGTTGCTATTTTATTCATATCCCTAGTGTTATTTGGGTACTCTATATATGCACCTGCTCCCCCATTCTTTACTGCATTCTGTGCTGATCCATCTGTGTACACACGGATCCATAGGTCTTGTGGGTATTCTTCATCCAGGAAACTGAGAGTTATTGTTTTTCGCTGTAATCTATTTTGTTCCTCTTTGTCAACTATTCCTTTCACTTCTGTCCGTATTTGAACTGATAATCCTGATTCATCTGTCCAGGGAGTCTGTACTGGTATGGGCAGAAGGGGTTTAACAACTCTTGGCATGTCTGGTGTTTGTCTACTAATACGCTTGGCTTGATGGATAAAGCTGCTTCTCTTAAGTCGTCCCAATGCAAGATTTTGGAATCTGTCCTTCATTGGATGTCTCGGCATGCATACAAATTTTTCTGCCTGTATCAGCACCTTTGTGTCTCTCCGTTCTCTCAGTGCTGGTATCCTCCACAATTTCTCCATCTCCAATATTGGTGTGATTTCATTGCTCCTGTGATGACCCTAAGTGCCTGGTTTTGTACTTTATCCAGTTCTTGCAATGTGGTGTTTGATGCTGAGCACCATGCGGATGATCCATATTCTAAATGTGGGCGTATACTCTGTTGGTAAACTTTACTGAGTATTTTCCCACTCGCACCCCATGTGGTTCCACACAACTTTCTTAGAATAGCCAATTTCCTCCTTGCTTTTTGGGTTGCCTTATTTATCTGCTGTTTCCAAGATAGTTTGTTATCAAATGTAACTCCGAGATATGTAGCTTGTATGTCTTCTTTCACAGGCTCATTGTTTATGTAGATGGCTCCTGCTTTTGTTTTGGGGAGAGTGTGAAAAGTGTAGTACTGCATTTGTCTGTATTGATGCTGATACACCATCTATTTGTCCATAAATTCAGTGCATTCATAGCTCTTTGTAGCAATTTGGAGGCCACTGTTGCATACTCCTCTGTGCACCACATTACCAAGTCATCTGCATACATTGCCACTTTGATGCCATGTGGTAGTTCAGTAACTAGGTCATTGATGTAGATCAGAAAAAGTGTTGGAGATAGTACCCCTCCTTGTGGAACGCCCTGGCGCAATAAGACCTTCTTACTCTTAAGACCATCCAGTTGCACTCTGGCTCTCCTGTTATGCAGGTATGCTTTGACCCATTTGTACATCCTGCCATTTACTCCATAATTTCTCAGTTTCTTCAAAAGCCCTTCCTTCCATACCTTATCAAATGCTTTCTTTAGGTCTATCCATGCTGCTAGTACCAGTTTCTTTTCTTGAAACGCATCTTCAATTTCCTGGGAAAGATAGGTTGCTTGATCTTCGGTAGAGTAACACTGTCTAAAGCCTGCTTGTTGTGGGACAAGGAGATTTTCACTTTCCAGGTACCACTGCAGTCTGAGATTGATCTTCTGTAGTCAATCTTCTGGAGATTGAGGCTGCAATAGAAGCTATCGCGTGGCTGGTTAAGGGGTCAACAACGGTTATCTTGACTGACTCATAAAGCATGCTTAGCGGGATTGACAATAACACACTCCGCAGGGAATGGGTGCACCTACTCTATACGTCTTATGTTGACGGCCTAACTTGGATATATTTACCTGGACACGCGGAAGTTCGTGACAATGAGAAAGTCGACAGGTTGGCACGGTCTGCCATTGGTCAAGAAACATTTAAAATGGACATGTTTGACATTGCGAGAGATTTAAAAGAACACCTCACACAGGATGGCGACAAGGAAGCCTGATGATATTTCACATGCCGAAAGAATGATGGAACACGACGCCACGAGGGGCGAAAACAGGATCGACATCCTTGGCGGGAAAGAAGCACCACGTTCAAGTAGGGCATGATAGGAACAATCAGTAGACGAACACATCGATTGTTGCTGGAACGGGCGGCAAAGTGGATATAGCAATGTCCCGACTGCGATGACGCCGGTCCGAACTATAGAATAAAGACTTACAACCATTCAAGTCGTTACTCTGTATTATTAGTCGATGACTCACGCTGACGAGAACTAGATTTTGGCTTCAAGATCGAAAATTTTGAATTCCGGAACATGTTCATGAATGTAAGCTTGAACGCTGAACTCATTGAATAGAATACAAAGAAATTAATGGCCCCATTACTCAGGTCAAAGATCCATAAAACGTAGCTGACAAACAAAAAAATGTTGTGGTATTTTCTGAGAAAATAAAAGTCGTATATTAGGTACTTTGCAAGGTAGAGGGATATTCTTGGCGACAGACCCACTACATAGATGCCAATAATTACCATAAGCATTTTGATAACTTGCCTATCTCGGTTACTGAGCTGATTTGCAACGACTACTTTGACTTCTGCTTGGCCTGCACGAAACCTTGAACTTTCCTTTAATTTGTAAGCAATTATCGCCGTACACACAGCAATAACCACAAAGCTGAATAGTGGCCATAGTATGCCGGACAGATTGTAGTACTGAAACAAAGGATCCTCATTGGCGTAGTAAAATTTATTATAAACGTATATGGCCATGGTCTTGTTGTAGATCGCACTATTCACCCATATAATATCGTAAATACCAAACAAAACCGCAAACCACCCAAATATAAACACTGATATGAATACACAAACACTTAAAGTGACTTTGGGTGTCAGAAGCCATTTGACCTTAAACGGAATACACACGCATAGACATCTCTCCACAGCCACGTAAGCAGCCAACACACTGGTAACATACGTAGAGAAACAAATCAGATAGTTAAATGCGACAATACAAATGTTAGTCCAACTTTCAGCATCAACCGCTGAAACGGTGCTGATGGGACCTGAAAATCTTTGCATTGAAGCAGCCAAACATTTGATGAAGTCCCAAATAGAAATGGCTGTCATCGAAATGTTAACGCTTTCCTTGAATCCTTGCTTGATGAAAACAACAATGACGATGGTGTTCGAGACGATCCCAACATTTGCAACGATGAAGGAAAAAACCAGATCCATAAAGATTTCAGAAATTCTTCGAGCAGCACTGCTCAAAATGATCTCCAAAGGCTTGAACTCTGCCAAGACATGTTGGCTGATGGAACTTTGCGTAATATTGGGGCGCACACCATCTATCGACAGCGGCTGCGACATTTTGGAGATGCTCGTTTGGGAAATTAGCTATTGATATGTGTTTTATTCAGTTGAGTCTTTGGTGTCAGAGTCAACGATTTACAATACTGAAAATATGTAGTAGTAGTAAAAGCCTCCGTTAGTCATAGTTGAGTATGCATTTTTCAGCGCCACTAGAAATGTTGCTTTTTTCTGATAGATATATATGTATAAGCTGAAAATAGAGTGCAAGAAAATGTACAAAACAGGTTACAAAAGTAAGATATATTTTACATTGTTAAAATATAATTAGATCTAACGTTGCACCTTTGCTCACCGCTCTGCGATTAAAGTTATTTAAAATAGTTTTTAAAATATGGTTGGCTCGCCCTGGTGTTTGTATTATTTTCTTTGCAAATCTCAATCCGTTGAACATTTTGAGCTATGCGACTGTAGTATTACTATGTAGTTTAACGTTATGGTGCCCATATTTCATTGTTGAGCCGTCTATCAAATGCAGTGATGATTACCTAAATCAGCGAATTAGTAAATCCGAACAAATATATTTATATATGTAGAGAAATTGGGAGCCGCGATTGCTCAGTGGTTAGTGAACTGGACTACAAACGACAAGAGGTAAGGTTCGATGCAACAGACGGCTCCGGTTCACCAAGCCTTTAATGGGTACCGGATTTTTTTTCTGGGAAAGTAAAGCGGCACGGGCGTAATACCGATCATATTACCACAAAAATGTGCCGAAGATCTGTAAAATGTGTGGTCACTAACACCATATTCCCTATACGCCACTTGGCGTGACGGGTGTACTTTACTTTACTTTACTATGTAGAGAAATTAGCAAGACACGGTACACATTTTTAGCCAAGTGGTTCAAGATTAGCACACACACACACACACAGCACACAAATGTTTGATTAACCATTTGATATTTTAAAATATTTCAATTAAAGTGTAATCTTTTTTAATTAGATAAAAAATAATAGCAACGAATGGTACCCATTTTAAAATTAATCTTCTTAGAGTTAGAATTTCGAAGAAAAAAAAATCTCTTCTTAGAAGGACAACACTCTCCCAATTTCATTTTTCTATGCTGAACGGGTTTGGTAGAAGGATGATAGTCAATAAACCGGTAGGAATAAACTTCTTTATACAGATAGAAAGAGCGTGCGCCTCATACAGTGAAGTGGTACTCTAATATTTAAACACGATTGAGAGAGGGAGGGAACGAGAAGATTTGGGAGTGTGGAGGAGAGAGAACGATATCCTGAAAGAAACAGAGGATGTGAGATTATGTGAGCTGTTCGTTAAGAAGAGAGTCAGAATGAATGAGATTGTCGCTAATAATGAACTCATCATCATCATCATATATCATGCCTGCTGGTGTAGGTGATCATGTCTCTCCACAAATTTCGATCTCGACAGTTATTTATCATTTCTGTTGTTGACCTTCTGCCAAGCCATTATCTTAAGCTGTGTGGTATCTTTTCTCGTTGCTTCCCTCTATCTCTCCGACCCTCAACTATATTATTATCAACTAAAATAATTAACTGCAAAAACAATAATTGTGACTGTAATAGTGAATCATAAATGGCTGCTAAATAAAAAATTCAAATATAAAAACAAAAAATATATTGGCTATCACTCTTTTATGTTAGGCCTCTACTGAGAAAACGATCGTGCATAAGTAAAACATTAAGCCCAGTAAATTGCGCTAACCAGTGTTACTGGAATTCGCTAATGTAACAAAAATGTAAGAACGCTTCGTCGTTTTAAATTACCACATTTTATAACAAAGAAAACAGTCTCCGTGTTCTTTTTAAAATTCTCATTCTTCTGTTGTTTTCAAATGTTCTTATTTACTAATGCTATACATATGTTATATATATTATACATGTGCTTAGTACACTTGTATACGGATCAGAAACTTGGACTAGCTATGCAGGGCAGGAGAAAAGGTTAAACAGCTTCTACGTACGTTGACTTGGACAGATTATGAACATCAAATGGCAGGACAAAGTAAAAAATTATAATGTTTTAACGAGCCAAACTCCCCTCCATCATGGCAACACTAAGGAGTCGTAGACTAAGGTGGCTGGGTCATGTAAGAAGAATGGCAAACTTTCGTATTCCTAAACAAATATTGTTTGGAAAACTTAAAGACGGAAAGAAATCAAACGGCAGACCAGTTCTGTGACATAATGATTGAGTACAGGGCTTCCTTGTGGGAATTTTATATCAGTGAAAGCAACTGCGAAAATCTGGCCGCAGATCGTAGCACACCGAGAATAAAAATAAAAAATAGCACAACTTTCGAGTATCAAATTCAGAAGACAAAAGGAATAGGAGAAAGGAGATGAGGCCAGGCACCACGAACGCATCTTGTTCCTTCTGCGGATGGATCTGTCTATCCAACATTGGCAGATTCAGCCACGAAAGAAGCAGTTCAGCAAAGCAGCATCCAGCGTAAGACACTAATATTTTTACCAAACTACTGACCTATCATGATTGCTTGCTACTAATCGTCTGTCAAGACGTCAGACCATATTATTTACTAATTATGTAATAGACTAACAAAATTCAAGTGTTATGCTTTACGTCACAGATAGAGGCTACTGTTTCGTGGAAGTTTAGTTTTGCCCTTACACCACACATAAACATCATCATCATCATCATTGAGTGCCGTCTCCGCATCGAAGGTTGGCTACCATGGAGCGCCATTCTGCTGTCTCTTGCTTTGATGGTGCAGGTTGTCATAGGCTGATTTGTCCATCTCTCATATTACTCGTCTATGTTAGTCTTGGTTTGCCTCTGCCCCTTTTACCTTGTATTTTACCTTCAAAGATTACTTTTAGTAGGCTGTTGTGTCTTTTAACATGTCCTAAAAGTCTCACTTGTCTTGTTCTAATTGTGTTTAATAGTTCTCTTTTTATTTTTAGTTGTTGTATGACGTCATCGTTTTATTTTCTTTCCATCCAATTCTTCATATTCTTCTATAAATCCACAGTTCAAAGCCTTCAATTCTCTGTTCTGTTTTCTTGTCTAATGTCCATGTTTCTGCACCATTCATGAATGTTGAGAAGATGTAACATTTTGCTATTCTTAGTTATAGCCCTGGTGTTATTTGTTTTGATGTTAGTATATTTTTCTTGACATTAAAATTACTTTTTGCCATTCCTATTCTGTTGTTTATTTCAGTTATACATTTTCCATCACTGGTTGTTGTATGTCCAAGGTAGCTGTAGCTCTGAACATAAAATACTCACTTCGAATTAATTTTATGTCGGCCGATAGGTGTTTTCTTTCCAGTTAACAATGTTATTATCAGAGTTGGTGAAATCGAATTTCAATTCAAATCACTGAGGAACTTATAAGCACAGGTCCATGTTCAAATCATCACCATCATCATCATCATCATCATCATCATCATCATCATCATCATCATCATCATCATCAACATCATGTGCCTTACCGGTAGGTATAGGCATCATGTCCTTTCATAGTTTTCTGCCAACAGTGCATCATATAAATTCTCTTGTTGACTGTTTTCTGTGCCATGAAACCAAGTTATCTAGTATCTCATCCCTTTGTAGTAGGCGATCTATCTTTCCTTGTATTTTGTCAGTTGTAACGAGGTATTCCAACTTTCCTCTTCTCATGGTGTGCCCGAAAAATGTCGATTGTTTCTTATGTTTTTGTAGGAACTCTCTTTCTCGTGTTGGCCTCTTTGAGAATGTCCTCTTTGGTCTGTTTAGCTGTACAGGTTACTATCAACATTCTTCTCAGAATTCATTCATCTCTGTGGTTTCTAAAGGTCGTTTCATTTTTTTCTCTATTGTCTGTGATTCGCTTCGATAGATCAGTATTTGCCCTATATACCGCTGATAAACCTCTTTCTCGTTCAATTAGAGAACGCAATAAAACCCTTAATTTTTGAAGCAGGATGCAGACCAAAATGTCGGGACAAAGTTGTAAACACTATTGAAATAAAATGAACAACTTTATGTAATTATCTAGAAAACTACGTAGTTCGTGCATAACGCTGAAGTTGTCTATGTTATAAGGACATTTCTCGAAAAAAAACTAATGGTTATTTCTGCTGCTGAATGAGAGCGTAGCTTCTTCCAGATGAACCAATTCTCACACAGACATGAGCTTCTCAACAGATGAAGACCGCAGGTACACTGATTTTCATCAAGCCAGCTGGATACCCTATGAGATAAATAATAATAAATACATATTATTATTGACGGAAACTTGCGAGGCAATATATCAGCGAATCATTTCAGGGGAAGAGATATGTTTACAACACTTGAAAAACAGAAATCAGAAATAAACAACAGAAAAAAACAAAACAAAGAACAATAGATGGTCAAAAGCAGGATCGAGCTAGTACTCCTGGACACAACGCCTTGCCACGAGAAAGCAAACGCTACAGCACACGACCAACTCAGCTACCTAAAAAATTAGCTATCATTAGCGATGTCGTTCACGCAGGTGTACTCATGACTGTAGCATAGGGTTACGATCACAACTCAGGAATAAATGGTATGTCTTTATTTTCCTATTAAGATATGCATCTCCAGCAGCTAATCCTCTAGCGTTTCTCGTGGCAAGGCGCTGTGCCGAGGAGTACGGGTTCGATCCTGCTTCGGACTATCTATCGTTCTTTGCTTTTTTTCTGCTGTTGATTATTTGTGATTTTTTTTCTGATTGTTGTAAAAATACCTCTTCCCCTGAAATGATTGGCTGGTTCTAACCTATGTTGTCCAACCCTTAACGAACGTAAATTCCAGGTACATGAAAGAAGGGCATCTGGCAGTCGACTTCAAATGTAAAGAACAAGACTCGCAATGATGACGTGACCAATGTAATAAGCCAAATTTGAAAACTCTTATTAAAGCTTCTAATTTGATTTCAAATTGTGTTAACTTTAGAAGCATTTTGTGAGTAAAAATCACTAAACACTAAACCTCATTACCGACTCGCTGTCTGTTTTTAATTTTCAATTGATAAATATAAATAGATAACACAATGTGATAAATATAATAACAATTCGACACAGGTAAGTGCACCAGAGATTCAGAAGCCTGGGATATTACACAATTGTTTCTTTTTATAGAAAAATATGAAGTTCTGGTACATTTTTGTTCTAGGGAGAAGGCCATAAAACCTCTGCAAACTGCTATGATTATTCCCACTGGAACACATACATAATCGCGCGCACACACATACACACAACCACACACACACACATACACAATCAGTTGAAATAAAAATGATGAACCTATGACGTTTAGAACCAATTACGGACTGCTGCTGGGCGTCACGGCTAGGCTCCTAGGAACATTCCATTTGGAAAAGTAATATGACAAAAACTTACATTTTATTTACAAATTTACATTGTAATAGCGTTATTGAGAAGACGTGAACAGACGATACAAAATTGGAGCCGTGATAGTCTTACGTGTGGGCTAGAGATGTGTGGGGTTTTAATAGTTTCAGACGTTATCCAACAGAAGTTTTAAATTGACGTTTATGACTCATCCACTCTGTCAGATAAAACACTTTTGACCTGCTTCTGACATCAAGAATGTCAAAGTATTGATTGCATGAAACACTTTCACAGAAACCAAACCAATTATCGAAACTGTCAACACTTGTGACAATCAAATCTCGAAGTAAAAATTGTATTTTTTGTGTGGATAATTTGAAACATAATCATGGAGAAAACGTCATTTGAGGTAAGTTCAAAATTTTCACTCAACCCATTATTTGCAGAAACGAAGTAATTACGGCAGTCGGTAGGGAGAACAATCAATTTACCTGAATGGAGCCACTGATAAGCTTCAAGCAAAATAACGGGTCATGTCAAGTCTAATATCTATTGATTCTATAATTACACATAAATCCTAGTTTTCTTTTCTTCACCTTGAAGAGAAAAGCAAACACTATCACCCATTCAGACAAAGGAATACTTAAATGAAGTTTTTAATGTAAAGTTTTATTCATATGTTGTAAAGTGAGTGAGAAATAAATACTGTGTTCTCAAGTTGTGTATAAAGACGGGAAAAACTGCCACAACCAATGCGATCTTTCATGTACCGTTTATATTTATTACTACAAATGATAGAGGCTAACGAAACAAAATATGAGAAATATAATACAAAGAAGTTTTAGACTTTAGCAGTAAAATAAATGACATTGTTAGTGCTATTAAAACAATGAACGGTCACTCAGCAATAATATTAGATATGAAAAGAAATATATACCAACAATTGAACTTATGGTCTGATTAGCAATTTTCTTAGACATAAATATGGACATATTTAAGAGAGGAATAAGTGTCCTAGCAATCATTGTTACCAACATCATCAGGTACCAAGTAAAAAGGCATGGGCGATCATGTCCGTCACTGGAC
This sequence comes from Megaustenia siamemsis, assembly GCA_032433765.1. NCBI lineage: Eukaryota > Metazoa > Mollusca > Gastropoda > Stylommatophora > Ariophantidae > Megaustenia > Megaustenia siamemsis. The sequence continues at coordinate 50,782,262 of JAVIAB010000092.1, forward strand.
ATTCTCCATTGTCACTGGTTTTCTTTATCAGATACATTCTGGATTTTTTTTTCATGTTGAGTTATTAAACTGTCTAATTTCTCTTGTCATCGCCTTTCTCTATCTCTCTGTTTTGCTGTCTTCGTTGGTACTCTCTCTTCTTCTTAACATTCACCCGTTTAGTGGATATGAATGTGTTGTCTCGCTAATTTACTTCAAAATCGAGATATTTGCGCATTTTGGCCCGACACATCCGTCTTTGGCATGGGTATATTTTCTTAATAATATGTGCCTGGGCAGCGGCCATTTTTAACCTTCTATTTTCGACTTTTAACTGCCAATGTTCTTTAATGTGCGCGAGTGCACATTGTACCTCCTATTTTTCGATTTATCCGAGAGGGCTAGACGACATTGAATCTGACTATCAGAGATCAAGGGAGGGTCAAGCCACGAAGTAGCTCAGGTTGGCATTTATTGACAATTTGCCCCTACTGCCTGTGGTGGAAAGTGAACCTGGAACCTTCTTCTTCAGAGGCAGAAGTCGTACCTCTAGACCACCCAGCCTCCGTTAGTAAAATATAGTCGAATGTTCAACTTCTCGTGGCATGACCAAACAAGGCGCTTCAAAAGTCTGCGCTGGCTTTATCCACGATGCCTTCTTTCACTTCTTTTAGCTGGCCAAAACTCTGCACAAGAAGAGTATTCAAACGGCCTCTCCCATGTGAAGTTACTGTACTGTCCTATCTATACGTGGACCAAATAATAAACACATAAAGGAAAACACAATTAACACCACACAGTATGATGCCTCACATAACAATATATAAAGAGACAAATTAGATAAACACAACCACATAGCCGACATACTTTGCTGGTAATCTGTACCTCTAAAAGTAGGTTGTTGCCAACAGAAGCTTGTTGTAATATCAAAATGGCGTTTTAGATCAAATACTGGTAACCTGGCGTTGTTTATGGATGAGGGTGACCTGCATTTTGCATTCGATAAATAATTTACATTTTGTTGCAGCTGTTTCATTTATGACACAAATAATTCAGGTTTTATCCCCCCAATTAATGTTTATATTCATGGTTGCTGTTAGATACTCTTATATAACATAGTTTATTTCAGCATCCTCTATCGCAGCGAGTGATTAATAGTGGAAATAACAATTTGTGTGATTGAACTATCGAAAATAGTTTCTTACTCGATACTGTCCATTTCTTTATATTTTCAGTAATTATTTGGGACTTTGTAAAGTCTAGGCCCGTGCATTCTTTGACGTTATCTTCCTGTCTCTTTCTCACCTATCTCTCCTTCTCGCCCCTTTCATAGTTCCAAATCTTTGTCTTCTAAGTTATAAACTGTGAAAGTGTTTTTCATGCAATCAATACTTTGATATTCTTAATGTCTGAAGCAGGTCAAAAATGTCTTATCTGACAGAGTGGATGAGTCATCAACATCAATTTGTAACTTCTGTTGGAGAACGTCTGAAACTATTAAAACCCCACTCATCTCTAGCCCACACGTAAGACAATCACGGCTCCAATTTTGTATCGTCTGTTCACGTCTTCTCAATAACGCTATTACAATGTGATTTATAAATAAAATATAAGTTATCTTTTATTAAAACTTAGACGTCCTCAATAATGCATGCACATGTAGAATTCAAATTATAAACTTCTTTAAACGTTGAGCTCTGATGACTATTTCAAAGCATACAGCGGCAAGGCACAGCGCCTAACACGAGAACCAAACGCTGGAGCACATGCTACTGGAGATGCTTATCTTAATAGGAAAATACAGACATACCATTTATTCCTGAGTTGTGATTGTAACACTATACTACATTAATGAATACACATGGGCGAAAGATATTACCAATGGTAGCTACTTCTTTAGGTGAGTTGGCATCACTGACAGACTTACTCGACACTGTCCATTTCTCTATATTTTCAGTAATTCTATGGGACTTTGTCGAGGCCTGTCAATTCTTTGACGTTATCTTCCCATCTCTTTCTTGCTTATCAATCCTTCTCGCCCATTTCACAGTTTACATGAAGACAGTGGTGCATACGGTATGATCACGAATAGTATGACGATGGGGATGATGGCAGTGACCAGGGCATTCACCTGGTTAGAGTCACAAGACTACACCTACGCCCGTATACTGAGTAATTCGATGAGCATGATAAGAAAAGTTAATGGAAAGATAATCAATAACCTAAGATATGCTGATGACACTGTACTACTAGCAGAAAATCCTAAAGATCTACAACAATTACGTAATGAAATAAACATGATAAGCAAAAATATGGACTAAATATGAATATCAAAAAGACTAAAACTATGATCATAAACAAAGAAAATACTCAAAACCCACAAATGGATATCAAAATTGAAGGAATAGACCCGGAGACAGTTCAGAACTACAACTGAAGAAGAGTGATAGGTGGGAGATGTGGTCAAGGGGACGTAATGATGAAAATTAAGGAGATGTTGAGAGGGGAGATAATGGGAACACTAGATGTAATTAGGGCGCGGTGAATTGGTAGAAAAGCGTGCAAGGCGAGGGACAGGTGTGAACGAAATTGAAGAGAAAGAACTAGGGGAGAACATAATTCATTCGAGCTTGAGTCGAGGCCAAGGGCAGAATAGGATTCATTCGAGCTTGAGTCGAGGCCAGATGCAGACGTGGTGTCCGCCAGGACACAACGAGACTGTGGGCAAGGAACAGTATGAAACAGATTCTGGGTTACAGGTTAGTGTGTGGCCAGTAGTCGAACTAGATAGTTGAGTCACTAAGTTACGGTAGAGATAGATTAAAACAACTAGTGATCTGATGATCGTAGTAACAGGCTAGTCATCAAGTGAGAGATAGCTAAGTTAGTTAATTGCAACTAGGTCTAATGTAGACAAGGCATATCAAGATGAACTGTCGGCTGTGTGCCATTAGGACAGAATTTAGAAATCTTCATCAGTAGAAGATGCATATCAAGTTGAACTGTCGGCTGTGTGCCATTAGGACAGAATTTAGAAATCTGCATCAGTAGACGATGCATGTCAAGTTGAACTGTCGGCTGTGTGCCATTAGGACAGAATTTAGAAATCTGCATCAGTAGACGATGCATGTCAAGTTGAACTGTCGGCTGTGTGCCATTAGGACATAATTTAGAAATCTTCATCAGTAGACGAGGCCTATCAAGTTGAACTGTCGGCTGTGTGCCATTAGGACAGAATTTAGAAATCCTCATCAGTATTAAGGTTTCAAGATGAACTAACGGCTGTGTGCCGTGATTATCAATATAGGACTTTTCATTATTAGCAAGAGTTCAATGTGACTGTCGGCTGAGTGCCGTGATCAAATAACTAGAGGCCTTCATCAGTATTAAGGTTTCAAGATGAACTAACGGCTGTGTGCCGTGATTATCAATATAGGACTTTTCATTATTAGCAAGAGTTCAATGTGACTGTCGGCTGAGTGCCGTGATCAAATAACTAGAGGCCTTCATCAGTATTAAGGTTTCAAGATGAACTAACGGCTGTGTGCCGTGATTATCAATATAGGACTTTTCATTATTAGCAAGAGTTCAATGTGACTGTCGGCTGAGTGCCGTGATCAAATAACTAGAGGCCTTCATCAGTATTAAGGTTTCAAGATGAACTAACGGCTGTGTGCCGTGATTATCAATATAGGACTTTTCATTATTAGCAAGAGTTCAATGTGACTGTCGGCTGAGTGCCGTGATCAAATAACTAGAGGCCTTCATCAGTATTAAGGTTTCAAGATGAACTAACGGCTGTGTGCCGTGATTATCAATATAGGACTTTTCATTATTAGCAAGAGTTCAATGTGACTGTCGGCTGAGTGCCGTGATCAAATAACTAGAGGCCTTCATCAGTATTAAGGTTTCAAGATGAACTAACGGCTGTGTGCCGTGATTATCAATATAGGACTTTTCATTATTAGCAAGAGTTCAATGTGACTGTCGGCTGAGTGCCGTTATCAAATAACTAGAGGCCTTCATCAGTATTGAGGTTTCAAGATGAACTATGGGCTGTGTGCCAGGTGCCTTTGTAGAAATCGTCAACAGCAGTTAGCTGTAAGGTGTGAACATGGGGTGTGAATCATATCATTGTGAAGTGTTATTGATGCACCAGTAAGTCTGTCCAGAGAAGTTCTTGTTTACAATTGGTTATCATACATGACTTAGTGGCGGACGCCATGGCAGTATGTGCAATCTGTTAATGTATTAAACTGTTTGTTTATTATTCCTGGTGTTGTTACTTGCTGTGTTGGAAGGGTGACTGATCCTGCGACGAACGAGTCTGGAGTGTCGAGTACAGAAACACAACGCGAAGTCAGTCCACGAGAAGGCGTGAAGCCTGATCCTGAGTGTACCATGCCCCAGATGTTGCAGTAAAATGACCAGATAGTGATTGTTAGAGAAGAAGCAATAATCCCCGTCTACATAATTGGACCTGCGACCTGCGCAGAACGGTCACCAACGTCCACAACAGCAGCGACAGAAGCGGCCAACATCAACACAGGAGTAGTAAGAATTAATTAAGTACATAATTAATAAAAAGACAATTTTTTTTTTTGTGTTCTTGAGTGTTCAGTGTGTATTAACAAAGGGAAAAGTTGTGTATTGAATAGATAACTTATTTATGACAATTATTGGGGTATTACATTGAAAAAGTGCTTGTGTAATGAATTGAATATTGGCTAATATTGAATTGAAAATTTTGTGTATATGGAATTGAAAAATTGCTGGTGTAATGAATTGAATATATTTTTGGTATATTGAAATGAACATTTTCTTGTGGATTGAACTGGGAAAAAAAAAAATTAGTGGTGTATTGAATTGAAAAACTGCTTGTGTATTGGACATTTTTCTGGCATATTGAAGTGGAATTTTGTTGCTTCCATATTAAATTGAATTTTTTTTTCTTGGATGATGAATGGGAATTCTTCTCCTGAGCAATTGGATTTGAAAATTTTGTTTTCCCTGGATATTGAATTGGAAAATTAGGTTCCCTTGTGTAGTGAATTGGGAAATTGTTTCCCTGATGTATTGAAGGGGAAAATTTTTTTTGGTATATGGAATTGAAAATTGGTTTCTTATGTATTAAATTGACATTCTCCTTGGTGTAATTTATTAGGAAGTTTCCTCAGTGTTGAATTAACAATTTTTGTAGGAAAGTTCTGGTGTAGTGAACTAAAATTTTTTTTTTTTTTTTGCTATTGAATTGAAAATTTTTGTGAGTAATGTAAAAATTGTGTGTTCGATCACCACAATATAAATAACATGGCAAATAAATAGGTATTCAACATAAAGTGTACTAATAAATTGAACATTGTTGTAGGGGAAATTATTATGCAGGAGTAAGTTAAACAGCAGAGGTTGCTCAAATTGAATAAAGGTGATCCTGTGTTGGTGCTAAAGATTATTGAAGTACATTATAAGCCTGAGGGGATGTTAAGTCAATAATAGGGCGAGAAATAGGGCACAACGCAAAGGACAAACAGACGGAGATAGTGGAATAGAAGAAAAAAAAATTATTGCAGATCAATTAATTGATTTTTTTTTTTAGGTTGAATTGTAAAATGGTGATTCTAAAGTGAATAGAAAATTATTGCTGGGTGAGTTATTGGAATTTTTTTTTTTGTTGATTGGTTATATGGAAGTGTAGAATTTGTAACTTTTGGTATTAAATAGAACAATTGTTGCTGGTCCAGTGATTGGAAATTTTACTGAATTGTAAAATTGTTGAGGTTGAATTGACCATACAAAATATTGGTCTGTTGATGAAACATTTTTGAGCTACTGAATTGTAAATTGTTAATGTTGAATTGACTATACAAAATATTGGTCTGTTGATGAAACATTTTTGAGCTACTGAATTGTAAAATTGTTAATGTGAATTGACTATACAAAATATTGGTCTGTTGATGAAACATTTTTGAGCTACTGAATTGTAAAATTGTTGATGTTGAATGGACTATACAAAATATTGGTCTGTTGATGAAACATTTTTGAGCTACTGAATTGTAAAATTGTTAATGTGAATGGACTATACAAAATATTGGTCTGTTGATGAAACATTTTTGAGCTACTGAATTGTAAAATTGTTAATGTGAATGGACTATACAAAATATTGGTCTGTTGATGAAACATTTTTGAGCTACTGAATTGTAAAATTGTTAATGTGAATTGACTATACAAAATATTGGTCGGTTGATGAAACATTTTTGAGCTACTGAATGGTAAAATGGTTGATTGAAAATTTTTTTTGTTGAGGTACTGAATTGTAAAATTGTGATTGGAGATTGAAAAGAGAAATTATTGATTGAAAATTTGGGGATATTGAAGTGAAAAGAAAAAGTGTTAGAATATTGAACTCATTTTTGGGGCTGATGTATTGAATCCATTTTAGCTTACAGATTGACATAGGAAATGGTGGGAATTAATCAAGGAAGTTACAGGTGGCAAAACAGGTGGAAAACAGATGAGTTAGGAGGTGACCACACAAGACTAGATAGAATACAGGAGAGTAGATGTAATAGGTGTAAGGAAATAGGACACCTAGTCAGACAGTGTCAGTTAGGGAAAAACAGAACGAATAGTTGTAAGATAATAGTTACAGGAGTGAGGAAGGACATAACGGAAGAACAGATTAGAGAATATTTTGGTAAATTTGGTCAAATCATGTATTGTAAATTCATATTAAATATAAGCAAGAGAAATAAAGCTATAATATTATATAGAAATAGTGAGATAGTGAATAATATTATAAGACAGGAACATAATATAGCTAATGATAGAATAAAGGTAGATATTTTTACACCCATACAAGTGAGACAAGAAGACAACCAAAAGATAAAACCATTATATGTAAATAGTAGTGGAGTAAGAAGAGAGGGACTATATAATAAAATAGAAGATAGATTATATAGTATCAGTATAAACAAGAGAATTAGGGAACATAATAATACATTTATTAGGACAACAGACACAAGAGCAGAAACAGTAGACAATGAAGAATTTTTGACGGCAGATGAAAATGACATGAGTAACGTAGAAAAGTTAGGTTCTAAGAAATCAAACAAGAGTAGGAAAGTAAGGAAGACACATGAGACAAGGGAAACACAGACAAGGTTAGCAGATAGGGACATGAGAAAATATATTGATGTAGGGGTTGGTACAGACAATGACATAGTTAGACAGAATAAAAAGGAACAAAAGTGTACACAAACTGAGATGGAATGCACAGATAGTGCAACACAGATGATAGAGAAGGAAACGAAGAATAGGGGGACAATGATGGATAAACAAATAAACACAGAGGATAGGGGAACAGAGGTAGATAATAACGGAAGTTTATTAGTAGAGGAAATGAAAGGGGACAAAGAAATCCAGGAGCAAGATAGTGGAAGTGAATTATTAAAGATGATTGAGAAATTCACGGCCAACATAGAAAGGATGTTGCCAAGTCCCATACATACAGTAGAGAAAACATATAGAATAGAATCAATAGAAATGAATAACGCAGAGAAAGCACAGAAAATAGAAGACACAGGAAATAGAGAAACAAAGGAGGGTCTGTGGAAATTAACAGCAGCAGACATAGAAAGGTTAACAAGAGAGACAGAGGAAAAATTATATAAGGAGCTAGACGAGATACAAGAGAGTCAAACTTATGATTACGGGTATAGAGAGAATAGGAAAAGTTATCGAAAAGAGAGTCGAATTTATGATTATGGATATAGAGAGAGGAAAGGTCATCGAAGATATGATAATTATAGGTCGAAGGATGAATGGAGATATTAGATCATAAATTGTGGAGGCGGCGGCAACAAAAGTTTGTAATAATAAGGAAAATGAATAGAATGATGGTGCTAGATAGGGACTGGTTGAACAAGAAGAGAATAATAGTGAATTATAGAACACAGAAATAATAGTTAAGAGTAAAAAATAGGAGATGAAGGAGGTAGAGTATGTTAGGTGAGAGAGACTGGAGACGACGACACAAGAGTAGAGACAGTTGAAGTGGTAGCGGAGTACTAGTCTGAGATTAATTAGGCTACAGAAAGGAAAAGGAGATGTAGCGAAGTACCAATCGGAAGAATTGGGCTACATAGAGTAAGTAGGCAACAAGTAGGAGCCTATGAGAACGAGGGAAGTAAAGAGGTGTAGTCCCGGCAGTGTGTTCCGGTGGAAATTAGGCTACACAAAAGAAATATTGTGTAAACAACAAGAGAATATTGCAATGAGCAATGTAGGAATAGGAATAGTGAGAGATTAGAAAGGGTGACGAAGAGAGATAAACAAGAGACAGATACCTAGTCTACAGATTTCATAGGGCCCATATATGAGGTCTGTGAACTAGAAGAAAATACAGACAAACGGAGACAATATGTTAAAAAGGGGGAGTAATAGAGATAGAAGTCCTGACGGAAATTGTGAAGGCAGCTCCGATTAGAAGTTAGAGTGAAAATTAAGAAGATGATAGGACACATTAGTTATTATGATGGATAAATAACTAAAAAGGGGTAGGAAGGTGGTGAAGAAGAGTGATAGGTGGGAGATGTGGTCAAGGGGACGTAATGATGAAAATTAAGGAGATGTTGAGAGGGGAGATAATGGGAACACTAGATGTAATTAGGGCGCGGTGAATTGGTAGAAAAGCGTGCAAGGCGAGGGACAGGTGTGAACGAAATTGAAGAGAAAGAACTAGGGGAGAACATAATTCATTCGAGCTTGAGTCGAGGCCAAGGGCAGAATAGGATTCATTCGAGCTTGAGTCGAGGCCAGATGCAGACGTGGTGTCCGCCAGGACACAACGAGACTGTGGGCAAGGAACAGTATGAAACAGATTCTGGGTTACAGGTTAGTGTGTGGCCAGTAGTCGAACTAGATAGTTGAGTCACTAAGTTACGGTAGAGATAGATTAAAACAACTAGTGATCTGATGATCGTAGTAACAGGCTAGTCATCAAGTGAGAGATAGCTAAGTTAGTTAATTGCAACTAGGTCTAATGTAGACAAGGCATATCAAGATGAACTGTCGGCTGTGTGCCATTAGGACAGAATTTAGAAATCTTCATCAGTAGAAGATGCATATCAAGTTGAACTGTCGGCTGTGCGCCATTAGGACAGAATTTAGAAATCTGCATCAGTAGACGATGCATGTCAAGTTGAACTGTCGGCTGTGTGCCATTAGGACAGAATTTAGAAATCTGCATCAGTAGACGATGCATGTCAAGTTGAACTGTCGGCTGTGTGCCATTAGGACAGAATTTAGAAATCTTCATCAGTAGACGAGGCCTATCAAGTTGAACTGTCGGCTGTGTGCCATTAGGACAGAATTTAGAAATCCTCATCAGTATTAAGGTTTCAAGATGAACTAACGGCTGTGTGCCGTGATTATCAATATAGGACTTTTCATTATTAGCAAGAGTTCAATGTGACTGTCGGCTGAGTGCCGTGATCAAATAACTAGAGGCCTTCATCAGTATTAAGGTTTCAAGATGAACTAACGGCTGTGTGCCGTGATTATCAATATAGGACTTTTCATTATTAGCAAGAGTTCAATGTGACTGTCGGCTGAGTGCCGTGATCAAATAACTAGAGGCCTTCATCAGTATTAAGGTTTCAAGATGAACTAACGGCTGTGTGCCGTGATTATCAATATAGGACTTTTCATTATTAGCAAGAGTTCAATGTGACTGTCGGCTGAGTGCCGTGATCAAATAACTAGAGGCCTTCATCAGTATTAAGGTTTCAAGATGAACTAACGGCTGTGTGCCGTGATTATCAATATAGGACTTTTCATTATTAGCAAGAGTTCAATGTGACTGTCGGCTGAGTGCCGTGATCAAATAACTAGAGGCCTTCATCAGTATTAAGGTTTCAAGATGAACTAACGGCTGTGTGCCGTGATTATCAATATAGGACTTTTCATTATTAGCAAGAGTTCAATGTGACTGTCGGCTGAGTGCCGTGATCAAATAACTAGAGGCCTTCATCAGTATTAAGGTTTCAAGATGAACTAACGGCTGTGTGCCGTGATTATCAATATAGGACTTTTCATTATTAGCAAGAGTTCAATGTGACTGTCGGCTGAGTGCCGTTATCAAATAACTAGAGGCCTTCATCAGTATTGAGGTTTCAAGATGAACTATGGGCTGTGTGCCAGGTGCCTTTGTAGAAATCGTCAACAGCAGTTAGCTGTAAGGTGTGAACATGGGGTGTGAATCATATCATTGTGAAGTGTTATTGATGCACCAGTAAGTCTGTCCAGAGAAGTTCTTGTTTACAATTGGTTATCATACATGACTTAGTGGCGGACGCCATGGCAGTATGTGCAATCTGTTAATGTATTAAACTGTCTGTTTATTATTCCTGGTGTTGTTACTTGCTGTGTTGGAAGGGTGACTGATCCTGCGACGAACGAGTCTGGAGTGTCGAGTACAGAAACACAACGCGAAGTCAGTCCACGAGAAGGCGTGAAGCCTGATCCTGAGTGTACCATGCCCCAGATGTTGCAGTAAAATGACCAGATAATTGATAGACGAAAAGTGGTGTTTCTCGTCTACATAATTTCGTCTACACAACTACCTTGGACATACTATAACAAGTGATGGAAAATGTACAACTGAAATAAACAAAAGAATTTGAATGGCAAAAAGTAATTTTAATGCCATGAAAAGCAACATCAAAACAAATAACGCCAGGGCTAAAACTAAGAATAGCAAAATGTTGCATCTTCTTAATATTCCTATATGGTGCAGAAACATGGACATTAGACAAGAAAGCAGAACATAGAATTGAAGCCTTTGAAGTGTGGATATATTGAAAAATAGGTAGAATTGGATGGAAGGAAAAGAAAACAAACGATGATGTTTTAAAACAACTAACAATTAAAAGAGAACTACTAAACACAATTCAAACAAGACAAATGCGATTTTATGGGCCATGTTAAAAGACACAACAGCCTACTAAAAGTAATCCTGGAGGGGAAAATACAAGGTAAAAGAGGCAGAGGCAGACCAAGACTAACATGGACGAGTAACATCAAAAGATGGACAAATCTGCCTATGACAACCTGCACCATCAAAGCAAGAGACAGAGCAGAATGGCGCTCCATGGTAGCCAACCTTCGTTACGGAGACGGCACTCGATGATGATGATGATGATAATAAGAAAAGTGTAAATGGGATTTGTACGTATGCAATGGGTAGAGTCATTGCAGAAGTCCAAATTACATAAGGTCATCTTTGTCTACATCCCAGGATATGCGGGAGTACGTGGAAATGAAAGAGCGAACAGGTTGGCTAGCTGCGCTATTTTGAGAACGGTCAACCAATGGATCGGACTGGCATCATCAATGCCCTCCGGGAAGTGGGAACGACACAGGTTCCACAACTATGAGCCCACGTCACTCCTTGGGATGAAAGAGATGGGAAATAAGATGGGCACAGCCAGAAACGATAAACTTAGTGAGCATGTAAGAAGACTAATCAACCAACAAGGAACTGGAGTAGTCAGTCGCTGGACACTGCGAGACTTGCTGAGGAGGGGATCTATGGACACGTTCGAGTGCAATGATGATGACTCGCTAATAACTCATTAACTCAATCTATGTCCTCTAAGTTATATTAATACTGCAGTTGAAAAAGGTAACAGATATTTCATTTTTATCTTCTTGTCCTTAGAAATTAGACCCTAATGCGTTTAGCGACTGTCACGGTTTTTAGCGCTTTGTAAAGCAGCGACAAAATCTTTCCACCATGTGTGATTTGTGACGATCTTCCGCAGAATTCTTGTTTGACTAACAGTGTGCAACTCAAACTTTTGCTGTTCACTTTCACTTCGTTGTCTTAGGTCTTGCATCCAAGTACTTCTCTTACGCTGTATAATGAGTGACAATGTCGATGTTTTCAAAATGTATAATAATAATCGTTGTTTGTTTGAACTTTGATGGAATCAGTTTCATTCTTGTGTAGTTGCACAGTTCTTGCACATTTGAACACTTCAAATTTTCGCTTTATTTTCTACTTTATTTCACCAATTTTCTACAATTTTTCTTTATTTACCTTTCAACGTCGACGGCAGAGATAATCTGCGGTCTTTTAAGATTTCTTTTGCTTCTTCTGATTTTTTTTTTTTTTTTTGCTTCTTCTGATCATTCTTTTGATTCTTTTGATCACATTCTTTTGTTTCTTCTGATCACATTTTTTTGTTTCTTCTGATCACATTTTTTTGTTTCTTCTGATCACATTTTTTTGTTTCTTCTGATCACATTTTTTTTGTTTCTTCTGATCACATTTTTTTGTTTCTTCTGATCACATTTTTTTGGTCTCTTCTGATCACTTTTTTTTGTCTCTTCTGATCACATTTTTTTTGTTTCTTCTGATCACATTTTTTTTGTCTCTTCTGATCACATTTTTTTGGTCTCTTCTGATCACATTTTTTTGTTTCTTCTGATCACATTTTTTTGGTCTCTTCTGATCACATTTTTTTGTTTCTTCTGATCACATTTTTTTGTTTCTTCTGATCACATTTTTTTGGTCTCTTCTGATCACTTTTTTTTGTCTCTTCTGATCACATTTTTTTGTTTCTTCTGATCACATTTTTTTGGTCTCTTCTGATCACATTTTTTTGTTTCTTCTGATCACATTTTTTTTGTCTCTTCTGATCACATTTTTTTTGTCTCTTCTGATCACATTTTTTTGTTTCTTCTGATCACATTTTTTTGTTTCTTCTGATCACATTTTTTTGTTTCTTCTGATCACATTTTTTTGGTTCTTCTGATCACATTTTTTTGTTTCTTCTGATCTTTTTTTGCTTCTTCTGATACTTTTTTTTTTGTTCTTCTGATACTTTTTTTTGCTTCTTCTGATACTTTTTTTTGCTTCTTCTGATACTTTTTTTTGCTTCTTCTGATCTTTTTTTGCTTCTTCTGATACTTTTTTTTTGCTTCTTCTGATCTTTTTTTGCTTCTTCTGATACTTTTTTTTGCTTCTTCTGATACTTTTTTTTGCTTCTTCTGATCTTTTTTTGCTTCTTCTGATACTTTTTTTTGCTTTTTCTGATCTTTTTTTGCTTCTTCTGATACTTTTTTTTGCTTCTTCTGATACTTTTTTTGCTTCTTCTGATACTTTTTTTTGTTTCTTCTGATCTTTTTTTGCTTCTTCTGATACTTTTTTTTGCTTCTTATGATCACATTTTTTTGCTTCTTCTGATCTTTTTTGTTTCTTCTGATCACATTTTTTTTGCTTCTTCTGATCTTTTTTTTGCTTCTTCTGATCTTTTTTTTGCTTCTTCTGATCGCATTTTTTTTGCTTAAGGAGAAAGAAGACGGGATCAGGCACCACGAGTACATCTTGTTCGTTTTGCGAATTGATCTGTCTATCTAATTAATATTGGCAAATTCAGCCACGAGAGAAGCTGTTCAGCAAAGCAGCATTTAGTATAAGACACTAATATTTTTACCAAACTACTGACTGATTGCTTGCTGTCATCAGTCAGTCTAGACGCCCAAATCCATATTATATATATATATATATATATATATATATATATATATATCAGTGAGTGACGTCTCCGCATCGAAGGTTGGCTATCATAGAGCGCCATTTCGCTCTGTCTCTTGCTTTGATGGTGCAAATTGTCATAGACTGATTTGTCCATCTTTTGATGTTATTCGTCCATGTTTGTCTTGTTCTGCATCTGCCTCTATTACCTTGTATTTTCCAGTCCAATATTACGTTTAGTAGGTTGTTGTGTCTTTTAACACGCCCCAAAAATCTCATTTGTCTTGTTCTAATTGTGTTTAGTAGTTCTCTTTTAATTTTTAGTTGTTGTATAACTTCATCGTTTTTTTTTCTTTCATCCAATTCTTCTTATTCTTCTATAAATCCACACTTCAAAGACTTCAATTCTCTCTTCTGTTTTCTTGTCTAATGTTCTTGTTTCTGCACCATACAGGAATATTGAGATGATGTAACATTTTGCTATTCTTAGTTTTAGCCCTGGCGTTATTTGTTTTGATGTTGCTTTTCATGGCATTAAAATTACTTTTTGCCATTCAAATTCTTTTGTTTATTTCAGTTTTACATTTTCCCTCACCGGTTATATTATGTCCAAGGCACCTGTAGCTCTGAACTGTCTCTAGATCTATTCCTTCAACTTTGATATTTATTTGTAGGTCTTGAGAATTTTCTTTCCTTATGATCATAGTTTTAGTCTTTTTGATATTCATAACTAATCCATATTTTTTGCTTGTCATGTTTATTTAATTAAATAATTGTAGATCTTTAGGATTTTCTGCCATTAATACAGTATCATCAGCATATCTTAGGTTATTGATTATCTTTCCATTAATGTTAATGTTTCCATTAATTAAATTAATGTTAATTTCTGTGATGTTTTTAAAGATTTTCGCAGTGTATAGATTAAACAAGCTTGGTGATTGGATGCATCCTTGTCTTACTTCTCTTTTTATATCAATGGGTATAGAGTTCTCTTTGTTATATTCTATTATTGCTGTTTGCACCCAGTATAAATTACATATTAATCGTATGTCTGTGTCATGTAGATTTATATGTTTTAGGCAGTCTATAAGTTGTTTATGGTGTATTCTATCAAAAGCTTTGGTGTAGTCTATGAAGCAGGCTTATATATTGGTTTGTTTATTTCTATGTACATTTCAATCAATGTCCTCATGCTGAATACAACTTCTTTTGTCCCACTGTTTTTCCTGTATCCAATATGCTGTTCCTCTGATTCAGCATGATTTTTATTCTGAATCCTTCCCTGTATAACTTTTAGTAAAATGTTTGTTATTAGGTTCATTAGGCCTATTGTACTAAACTCACTGCATTCAAAGGCACCATATATATATATATATATATATATATATATATATATATGCGCGCGTGTGTGTTTCATATACACACCCTATATCAACACCCACGCTCATCAAATGCACACATAAACACCCTATATCAACACCCAAGTTCATCAAATGCACACATAAGCACCCTATATCAAAGCTCGCGTTCATCAAATGCACACATAAACACCCTATATCAACGCCCAAGTTCATCAAATGCACACATAAACACCCTATTTCAACACCCAAGTTCATCAAATGCACACATAAGCACCCTATATCATCGCGCACGCTCATCTAATGCGCCCATCAAATGTATATATATATATATATATATATATATATATATATATATCGGCCGCGTGTGTGGTGTCAGCGTCAGGAGAAATTGCATGTTAATATATGAGTATGTTTGTGTTAAGTCAACGTGAGTGTTAGTTTACGAGTAGCTGTGATTTAATGATTGCGTCAGGTCAACGTGAGTGTTTACAGTTTAAACGATTTATGAATCTGCACTAGGTGGCATGGCTATTGATATGCGTGAATATATGTATGCATTATGAGAATGTGAGTGTTGATATGCAGGTAGGTATGTCTGCGTTAGCTGAACATTAGCGAAGATTTACGAGTACACATGTTAGGTTAACATAAGTGTTGATTTACGAATATCTGTGACTCAATAATTATATATTTATGTGTGCATTGTAGGAATGTGAGCGTTGGTATAGGGTGTTTATGTGTGCATTGTAGGAATGTGAGCGTTGGTATAGGGTGTTTATGTGTGCATTATAGGAACGTGAGCGTTGGTATTTTGTGTTTATGTGTGCATTATAGGAACGTGAGCGTTGGTATAGGGTGTTTATATGTGCATTATAGGAATGTGAGCGTTGGTATATGGTGTTTATGTGTGCATTGTAGGAATGTGAGCGTTAGTATAGGTGTTTAAGTGTGCGTTGTAGGAATGTGAGCGTTAGTATACGGTGTTTATGTGTGCATTATAGGAATGTGAGCGATAGTATAAGGTGTTCATGTGTGCATTATAGGAACGTGAGCGATATTATAGTGTGTTTATGTATGAATTATAGTATCGTGAGCGTTTGCATAGGTGTTTATGTGTGCATTATAGGAATGTGAGCGTTAGTATACGGTGTTTATGTGTGCATTATAGGAATGTGAGCGATAGTATAAGGTGTTCATGTGTGCATTATAGGAACGTGAGCGATATTATAGTGTGTTTATGTATGAATTATAGTATCGTGAGCGTTTGCATAGGTGTTTATGTGTGCATTATAGGAATGTGAGCGTTAGTATAGCGTGTTTATGTGTGCATTATAGGAACGTGAGCGATATTATAGTGTGTTTATGTATGAATTATAGTATCGTGAGCGTTTGCATAGGTGTTTATGTGTGCATTATAGGAATGTGAGCGTTAGCATAGCGTGTTTATGTGTGCATTATAGGAACGTGAGCGATATTATAGTGTGTTTATGTATGAATTATAGAATCGTGAGCGTTTGCATAGGTGTTTATGTGTGCTTTGTAGGAATGTGAGCGTTAGTATATCGTGTTTATGTGTGCATTATAGGAACGTGAGCGTTGGTATAGTGCGTTTATGTGTGCATTATAGGAACGTGAGCGATAGTATATCGTGTTTATGTGTGCATTATAGGAACGTGAGCGTTAGTATATCGTGTTTATGTGTGCATTATTGGAACGTAAGCGATAGTATAGTGTGTTTATGTATGAATTATAGTAACGTGAGCGTTTGTATAGGTGTTTATGTGTGCATTATAGGAACGTGAGCATTGGTATAGGGTGTTTATGTGTGCATCTGATGAGTGTGGGCGTTAATCTAGGGTGTTTTTGTGTGCATTTGATGACCGTGGGCGGTGATATAGAGAGTTTACGTGTGCATTATATGAACATGAGGTTTTACATACGAGTATATATGTCTGCATTAGGTGGGAATGTTAGAGGCGTCATGCTTATTTGGATTATCATATGTTAGTATGAATATTGTATGTTGTTTTTTTCTAAAAAAAATTATTGTGAAAGTTATTTATTCAAATGTTTTGTCTCTTTCTATCGTAGTGATTGTTTATTCTTTATCCTCTTTTACTTCTAGATTTCTTTCCTTATCATTTCTCCTTTCTCTTTGTTTTTCGTGCCATTCTCTAGCTTCCAATTCATCAAGCTATTATTATGACCTTCCGTCTTCCTTTCCGAAATATAAATAGCAAAATATGGGTCTTATCTTGCAGACCTTGAACAGGCAAATAACTGTAGTGCTATGTTAAACTGGTAAGCAGGGAACGAGTTAACAAAGTGTATGGTGACAGTTTTATAAAATAGGACAATACAGAGTATTGACGTTTCGATCTACGTGAGGACTTTCTCAGAAAACAGGGACAACAAAAACGAGCCGCACGACCACGCGCTCCTCCTTAATTCAATTAAGTATAACCACTAATTGTTTCAAGAAAACCGGCTCATAAATAATTTCAGTCTTCTAAAAGGGAGTTGAAAGTCAAATACTTGGGCACAATAATAACATCGGATGGAAGATGCACCACGGAAATAAAAAGCAGAATAGCTCAGGCCAAAAATAGCATTTAAGAAAATAAAAAATATATTATGCAACAAATCTATGTCAATAGAAATGAGAAAGAGAGTTCATCGGTGCTATACAGAGCCAATTCTGACCTATGGAAGCGAATCATGGACAGTAGACAAACAAGTGAAAAGACGATTAGAGGCCACAGAGATGGGATTTCTCAGAAGAATTTTGAAAGTTCCCTGGACAGCTAAAAAGACCAATGAGGAAATTCTCAAAGAGACCAACACAAAAAGGCAGCTCCTAAAAAGCATCAGAAAGAAACAATCAACATTTTTCGGGCACATTTTGAGAAGAGGAAAGTTGGAATACATGGTTACAACTGGAAAAATAAAAGGAAAGAGAGATCGCTGACGACAAAGAGAGAAAATACTGGATAGCTTGGTATCATGGCATGGAAAACAGTCAACAACAGAATTGATACGATGCACTGTAGATAGAAGATTCTGGAAGGACATGATCGCCTACGCCAACCGGTATGTCACATGATGATGATGAAAAGGGAGTAAATAATTTAACACGCCATGGTGATGTGTAAACCGTTATATGTGACTAAGAATGATTTGTCTCGAATTTATTCAGATCTTCAACAAATTAATTAACTTTCCAGTGACGCTAAAACAATCGGAGCTGGTGTCGCCGTCTATGGTATACTATCTTGAGCACAATAACACCACTGGTCATTTTGTAAGTAGACGCAGCATGTAGATTAGAAAGAATCAACAGTTGTTGGTGAAATGTATAAAATGCGACAGTGAAAAGAAATTCCTGGCAACACCAATACATAGAAACTGATGAAAAGAGAGTTTATCGGGCAACATGAGTGCTGGTAAGTCGATGGTCGCTGCGTTGTAGAATTTGTTATATCAAAAACATATAAAACACATCGATAGTAAGGTCTCGCAAACGTTGAGTTTTTGAACTAAGGGTCAATACTCCACGCTGTCCAGCTGAACTAGCAGAAAACAGAATGTGAACCTGATTCATCAAGTCGGGAAAGGTAATGATATTAATGTCCGACAATTAAAAAAATATTACATTTAATTAAAATTTAAATGTCTACCGCTTCCAAAATATGTGACCTTATACTCTAAAAATACTTTAATTCCAAAACAGATTTATATGTTGCGACCTATTCTTTATCGTTACTTTTTGGGTAAAGACTAATTCCAATATAGACCAAATACATTACACGCGAAAAAAAACTGTGTATGTTTTACAATAAAGACTAAAGAAACAGAATAGGTTGGTCAAATTGATAGCACCCAACTACATACCAGATAAAACAATAACAATAATATAAATATAGAATATATTGCACAATAATTGCATAATTGCATCTAATATTGAGCTCAAAAACAACACAAGCGAGGTTGTTGCATTTTCACACAAAATTGTTATTAAAATCTTGGACTTTTGTGTGCCATTTGTCTTTTTTTCATGAAGACAGGCTACAATATATGCCTGCATATGCTTATGCAAACTGGTGTTTTTAAGATGTTCATATTTGCGGTTTTCCATTTGCTTCACCAGTTACTAAGAAATATCCAGCTGGCTATTGCCTGTCAGGCTGCACGTTGACTTTTTCTGATTTCGATTTTTAAAAAGTCGATAAAATGTGGCTCTAAATGAAGAGCTCATCGCCAAGAAAATAAAGAAGTTAAGAGCGCCATTGATTAGGTCGAAGATCCACAGAAAATAAACCACGAATACAAACAAATTGTGGTATAATCTGAGATAGTAGAATTCGTGGATTATATATTTGGCGATATAGTGTGAGATTCGTGGGAAGAGACAAAACACGTAGACTCCGACAATGACCAGCAACATCTTCACTACTTGTCTGTCTCGGGTACTCATTTGATTGTCATTATTAGATTTGATCT